>NC_069405.1:29830893-29852195 GCF_026875155.1 Cherax quadricarinatus
GGGGGAAATTCAAAACATCACACATGGGATTTAATGCTACATTCCATATACCTCAGTAAATACCTCAGCGCATCTTCCCTAGTTATTGCTACTCAACAAATTTGTATTTTTGTTAAGTAGCTTTAAATATTCAATTTGGTGTTGAGAGTAAGGTAAAAATTGCCTTATAACACAGAGAAGTTAAGGATAGACACCTGTACAAACCCTTAACAGTGCTGATAGGACTAGGTTTACTTCCTTGATACAAGGAGTTGGTTAGTTAATGACGACTTAAAAACCTATCGACTACTCCAAGGGTTATTAAGGCTGCATGTGACCTGTTCACCACCAGTCACGAAACCTATAAACCCAGTGTAGGATTGAAAGTAAACCCTGGGTTTACTTTAATCCCTATGAAAGCATGAAGCACCTAATATACAGCATGAAACACATATGCAGCATGAAACACATAATATGCAGCTTGAAACACATAATATACAGCATGAAACACACAATACTCAGCTTGAAACACATACAGCATGAAACACATAATACTCAGCTTGAAACACAGACAGCAGTGGTAACCGGTAGCGGAAGACAGTAAGTATTAGCGATGTCAGGTCAGGTCTAAGCAATTGTCAAGGTAGTTTAAGTGGAGGCTAGGTCAGTTTTAATCCTCGTGGAAGCGAGGTCACCCGTTCACTGTTACCGATGTGGGCGTGGCGAGGCGTGGGCGTGGCGAGACATGATCAAGGACAGTGCAGGTTGGGTGGGAGAGATGCTGTGACTACCTATGATACAGTGATAGGAGAGAGGCTTTAATTAAGAAAGAGAGAGAAAGAGAGAGAGAGAGAGAGAGAGAGAGAGAGAGAGAGAGAGAAGAGAGAGAGAGAAGAGAGAGAGGAGAGAGAGAGAGAAAGAGAACAGAAAGCTTTCTCTTGCACTTTCGTCATGAATAAGTGTTGTTTTATGGTTGTCAAGTTGAAAAACATGAGAGAAGAGAAAGAGAAAAAAAGAGAAAAAACAAGATAGAAGAGACCAAGGCAAAGAAGAAAGGAGAGAGGAACATGGAAGGAGAAGCAGAGGCAAGAAAAGCGACAGCACAATCCAGCTTTTTTCATTTCATATGAAGCGGTAAACCCGTGTGGATCTTTCAACGCATTACCAAACAGCTCTAAATTTATTAGACGGAGTCCAAACTACATCAAAGTCGTTAACTATTAGTCAAAGAAAACTTTGGACAAAAGGGAAAAAATCCCAGTTATTTAAGCTGAAAAAAAACGAGTTGCTTGATTCTAATCAAGCAATTAAAATTGGGTAAATTTTTATTTCAGTATCAGTTTAGAGTTACGGGAGAGAGAGAGTTACCCAGATAATAACATCAACAGCAACCCTTCATTCCCGTATGAGTTCAGAGGTGGACACCTTGATGCTTGTGAAAAGCATCCGAATCACGGCAATGAATCAGCTTGTATCTTGACTTGACTTACATCATGCTTATTTGAATTCCCTTTGAATTACCTTCCATTTGAAGTCCCATTGAATTACCTTCCATTTGAAGTCCCATTAAATTACCTTCCATTTGAAGTCCCATTGAATTACCTCCTGCTTGAAGTCCCATTTAATTACCTCCTGCTTGAAAGTTAAGACACTTGTGCAACATCTGGTTATCTTTATTGTAGACGTTTCGCCATCCAGTGGCTTTATCAATACATATTCTTGGACATAATTAGAAAACAGAAGAACTATATACAAAAGATGAGGTAATCAGTCCCTCAGCCTTGGAGGTGGTGTTTACAGCACCATGGTTGTAGAGATTCTGAAGCACAGGTAAGAAGACTGGCGCTTATATAGGCGTCAGTGAATAGGGACGTGTAGTAGACGAGGGCATAGTCACTGGTAGCAGGGATTCCCCAGTGGAAGTAGGTCCTTCCCAAATTGATGGGCTAGTTGTAGAAGTCGTGAAGAAGGTCATGTAGATGTCCTCTGAATCAAGATACCATGATGTTCGCCATCCAGTGCCACTGGATGGCGAAACGTCTACAATAAAGATAACCAGATGTTGCACAAGTGTCTTAACTTTCATCTTGTCGGTATTGTATACCTGTCTTGCACACCTCCTGCTTGAAGTCCCATTTAATTACCTCCTGCTTGAAGTCCCATTTAATTACCTCCTGCTTGAAGTCCCATTTAATTACCTCCTGCTTGAAGTCCCATTTAATTACCTCCTGCTTGAAGTCCCATTTAATTACCTCCTGCTTGAAGTCCCATTTAATTACCTCCAGCTTAAAGTCCCATTTAATTACCTCCTGCTTGAAATCCCATTTAATTACCTCCTGCTTGAAGTCCCATTTAATTACCTCCTGCTTGAAGTCTCATTTAATTACCTCCTGCTTGAAGTCCCATTTAATTACCTCCTGCTTGAAGTTCCCACTGAATTACCTTCCATTGGAACCCTCATTGGAATCCCCATTGAATTACCTTCCATTGGAAGTTCCATTTAATTACCTCCCATTAAAAGTCTCATTTTATTACCTCCCGTTTGAAGTCCCTTGAGCTGTACTTCTAGGAACGCAGGAGAGATACATCATAATTTACACCTGGAGAATCCTATAGGGACTGGTCCCAAATCTGCAAATAAAAATCACTCCCAGGTGCTACATGATTCTTATGGGTACAGCTCCTCTCCATAAATGTAATAATAATGCACATTTAATGCCAGTCTCCTCCATAAATACAAAACATAACAAGAGTCCCGCTGAGTGGATGACTCGCGTTCCAGGTTCCTCCGAAGAAGACTTATAAAAAGGAGGAAGTTATAGACGAGAGGCAGTGACCCAGGATAATAAAACAGCAGCTAAAACGCGGGTGGATCTGCCTGAGGCGGGGAGGGTGATGAGTCCTTCTGGCCCGGCCAAATTGCTCTGAAAGAGAGAGTTATTTCAGAGGGAGTGAAAGAGGGTGAGCGTAGGTCAAGTTTTTGATGTGCAGTCTAGAAATCTTACATCATATTTTAAGGGCTTGTAATTTAGACGTTTTTGGGTTATGCTGTAGTTATAAGGGTTGGACCTCTTAAACCAAATTCCTAAGCGATAGGTTTAGGTTTCTATGGGTCGAGCCCTAGACGTGAGGTTTAAACTTTTTTTACGTCCAGCATTTAGAGTTATGAAGCAGACTTCTCTCGTAAAGCATTTTATTGAGGGATGCGACTTCACTAGGAAGAGATCAATGTTCAAAGTGTATCTCTATTTGAGATTATATATATATATATATATATATATATATATTATATATATATATATATATATATATATATATATATATATATATAATATATATATATATAATATATACAGTTCAGCAAAGAACTCTGCGAAGGATTCGAACCCAGTACTATCTGTCTCTCTTATCAGAAAAGCGCAAGTGTGTGTAGCCTCAGAGTATCCGGGGTTGTCACTGATGGTTGTATGTATATATACTTACACGACACTCCCGCTAACGAGGATGTTCTGGCCGAGCACACTAAGTGATTACTGTATAGTTTCTCTCACTCTCTGTTTGTCTCTGTCCGTCTCCATCTCTCTCTCTCTCTCTCTCTCTCTCTCTCTCTCTCTCTCTCTCTCTCTCTCTCTCTCTTTCTCCACGAAACCATCAACAAGTCGTAACAGAATTCATTACATAACATCGACATGAAAAATGACAAAAATTATTAATAATACCCTTCCCCATAAAAAATTATTAACTCCCCCTCCCCCCAAAAAAAATTCGTGTTAGTTTTAGTTTTATGATAGTTAAGGCTTCACGGAATTATAGTTTATACCTTCATCTGTTTCGTTTTTTTTTATTCCTGCTTATATAGATCCCCCAGATGAAGAACATGACCATAGTTAAAGTATAAGAAGACGGCGGTGATGAAGAACACGGTGGAAGAACAAGAACAGAGTGGAAGAACAAGAACAGAGTGGAAGAACAGAACAGAGTGGAAGAACAAGAACAGAGTGGAAGAACAAGAACACAGTGAAAGAACAAGAACACAGTGGAAGAACAAGGACACAGTGGAAGAACAAGGGCATAGTGGAAGAACAAGAACACAGTGGAAGAACAAGATCACAGTGGAAGAATAAAAACAAAGTGGAAAAAACAAGAACACAGTGGAAGAATAAGAACAAAGTGGAAGAAAAAGAACACAGTGGAAGAACAAGATCACAGTGGAAGAATAAAAACAAAGTGGAAAAAACAAGAACACAGTGGAAGAATAAGAACAAAGTGGAAGAACAAGAACACAGTGGAAATATAAGAACACAGTGGAAAAACAACACGGTGAAATACCAAGAACACAGTGGAAGAACAAGAACACAGTGGAAGAACAAGAACACAGTGGAAGAACAAGAACACAGTGGAAGAACAAGAACTCAGTGGAAGAACAAGAACTCAGTGGAAGAACAAGAACTCAGTGGAAGAACAAGAACTCAGTGGAAGAACAAGAACTCAGTGGAAGAACAAGAAAACAGTGGAAGAACAAGAACGCAGTGGAAGAACAAGAACGCAGTGGAAGAACAAGAACGCAGTGGAAGAACAAGAACGCAGTGGAAGAATAAGAACGCAGTGGAAGAATAAGAACAAAGTGGAAGAACAAGAACACAGTCGAAGAACAAGAACACAGTGGAAGTATAAGAACACAGTGGAAAAACAACACGGTGAAATACCAAGAACACAGTGGAAGAACAAGAACACAGTGGAAGAACAAGAACTCAGTGGAAGAACAAGAACACAGTGGAAGAACAAGAACACAGTGGAAGAACAAGAACACAGTGGAAGAACAAGAACACAGTGGAAGAACAAGAACTCAGTGGAAGAACAAGAACTCAGTGGAAGAACAAGAACACAGTGCAAGAACAAGAACACAGTGGAAGAACAAGAACACAGTGGAAGAAGAACACAGTTTAAGAACAAAAACACAGTGGAAGAACAAAAACACAGTGGAAGAACAAAAAAACAGTGGAAGAACAAAAACACAGTATAAGAACTGGAAGAACAAGAATCACAGTGGAGAACAAGAACACAGTGGAAGAACAAGAACACAGTGGAAAAAGTAACAAGAACACAGTGGAAAAAACAAAAAACGCAGTGGAAGAAACAAGAACCAGTGGAAGAACAAGAACGCAGTGGAAGAACAAGAACGCAGTGGAAGAACAAGAACGCAGTGGAAGAACAAGAACGCAGTGGAAGAACAAGAACGCAGTGGAAGTATTTTTTTCCTCTCAGAATCCATTAAAATTTTAATTTTCTCTAAATTAATTTAAACTTCTTGACCTCCATTGTTGTTGTTGTTTGCATTCTCCGTTCTCCATTGTTCTTCCTCTTCCACTGTTCTTGTTCTTTGCTCTCTCCTTCTCAGAAATATTTGATCCCAGTGCTTTTGTTAAGGCTTCAAACGAAGGATTTTTTTTTTTTTTGACAAAAGTTTTTATTAGATTTTTTTTTCTTTACGTTTTAAAGGGATTTGTCAAAACTTTTAATTTTTTCGTTCTAATTCCCACGAATATTTGCCACTAAAGATCATTTTTGGGAGATATTATGTCAATAATTTTTTTGGAGGGTTCCTACTGGTGCTGCTGTTTATTTTTTCTAATATATATATTGCTTTCGTTCTTGTTTTTTTATTTGTTGCGTTTTTATTTTTTTTTGTTTTATACTATCATCGATTTTAGTTACCTTCTTCTTTCTTTTATTTAACAGCTGCTGCTGCGGTTGCTGTTGTTCCTGTTGATCTTGTTGCTCCTGTTGCTGCTGCGGTTGCTGTTATTCCTGTTGATCTTGTTCTTGTTGTTTTTGCTGCTGCTGCGGTTGCTGTTATTCCTGTTGATCTTGTTCTTGTTTTTTTGCTGCTGCTGCTGCTGCTGCTGCGGTTGCTGTTATTCCTGTTGATCTTGTTCCTGTTGTTGCTGCTGCTGCTTCTATTGTTTCCGCTGATTTTGCTGCCGCTGCTGATGTTTTCACTGCCACTGTTGTTGTTCTTGTTGTTTGTTGTGTTCTAGTTGTAGACAAGGAATGTCGACAACGGCACATATATGGAAATAAAAGACAAGGAAGAACTATAGGAATGTCGGAAACTTATGAAGTCCTATAAGGTTAAAATATGTAATGGCCTGGATAAGAAAGTAGGAAAGGAAGACTTAATACACAGCTTTAAGACTAGATATGAAAGGGTCCTAGAAACTTAGAACCAGCAATTCTGCTTTGAATTCGAAGAGGATGGGCCAGGAGCTGTGTAGTGATCCTCGCAGCTACAACTAGGTGAGTACACACACACATACACACACACACACACACACACACACACACACACACACACACACACACACACACACACACACACACACACACACACACACACACATCGGGGCCAGGAGCTATGAATCGACCCTTGCAACCACAATTAGGTGAGTAAACACACGCACACTAAATGCATCACAAGGGAGGCACACGACTCTAACACCTCTCTCTTTATTTACACCTAGGAAATCCCAGCAGCTTCACTCTTCTCTCTAAACCAGATTCATAATTCTTGTTCAGCAGTGGAAATTGGCCCAATAAATCATTAACCAATTTGAGCCTATTACGGCCTCTATAAGTGCCCGGGTGTAATTTGAAATTTGACGAATGAGGAGCTTGGGCCAGAGTTATGTGAACTTTTCGAGAAAATACCAGTAATTTTCCCTTGTTACAGAACCCACTTCTTCCGTGTCTGTAATCGTGGGCATTATTTTTTGCAGTGGCTAAGTAATCTGCGCCACGAGATATTGGCGTTTAGCAAAGTGTTCTGTTTGGCGAGTTTAAATGAAAGGTATGAGAGACAATCTGGACACATGTTCCAGTCCTAACTTAACTCGATGGTAGTTCTTTAACCCACTAATGTTCTAATATTTTTTTTAAATAGTTTTCTCTGTCTTTTTTTTTTTTTTTTTTAAATTTTCTGCAGAGAGAGAGAGAGATAGAGAGAGACAGAGATTACGTCCTTCAATGGTAAAGAGAGACAGCACAAGACTCTGAAATTCACAGTGATGCTATCTGCTGAGGACTATTTGCTGCCTAGATCATAGGCTATCCTGTGTTATGGAGTTGTTTGAGTTAAGAAAAGTAAACCAGAAGGCTCTTTCCCCGTCCTCCATTTCCTCCGAACACTGTTGGCATGAAACAAAAGGAGAATAAAACATACCATACCACATTGAAAAAAAAAATGTAATATTTACAGGATCGACAGAAGGGATGGAAATCATAGGCTACAAATTTACTCTAATAAATAGTGCTATTTCGTGTTAGTCCAGTGCCACTCACAGGAGTGAATACTGTGCCACAGGAGGACGCAGATAACTGGATATCTTAAGCACCTTTAGGAGCAAATACCATGATACTGGTGGCCGCTACTGTGACTAGCACAACCACCAACACTACCTCGACTTCTACAACTATTATTATTAACTTGGGTGGGTCGTTTGTTAACAGGTCGTCCTGATTTAGTTACTGGACAAACATCAGAGGTTTATTGATTACAGTTCGCCCCAGCAAAGTAACAAGTTGAAGCCACTGTTTACAGAGTGCTAGTTCAGCTGGTGTTTCAATAACTGTATTTGCTCGTCACTGGCAGCCTCAGCAAGTATTCTGTTCCATTCTGCTATAACTATGTTTGCAAAAAAGAGATGAAACCTTTAGAGATTAGAAAAGGCAAAATACTGTGACTGGAACAACACACAAGTAACCGCACACAGGAGACTGATACTTATGGCTACGTTTTTGGACCGAAACCTCACGTAAATTTTATTCTCCTGTTTACGGGTTATTTATTTCATTCCACTGTTATGAGTTATCACTTTGCACTTTGAATAATTCTTCGCGTTTCAGTATAACAATCCCGTTCAATATATTACAGGGTTGAGATTTCATAGCCTCCTTTTCCCAGGGAAGAGAGAGATACAGACAGAGAGAAAAAGAGAGAGAACTGGTACACACCTTCATCAAGCTCTCACAGCTTTAAGCTGATGCAGCAGAGGTTGTCGTGTTATGACGTTGCTGTAATAATAATAATAATAATGCAGAAGTTCACGGCAATATTATTCATCACATATATACTGAGATGCGCATGGTTGAGGGGATATGAATTTAATGAGAACTTACATTAATCAATATTTTAGGGATTAAAGTATTCTTGACTGGTTATGAAAAGGCAATATACAGCCTCCATGACACTCTGTAGACCCGGACAACACACGGACTCCCTTAGTCTGTAGTCCCAGACAATACAAGGACTACCTCAGTCTGTAGTCCCAGACAACACAGGGACTACTTCAGTCTGTAGTCACAGACAACACAGGGACTACCTCAGTCTGTAGTCCAGACAACACAGGGACTACCTCAGTCTGTAGTCCCAGACAACACAGTGATTCTCTCAGTCTGTAGTTCCAGACAACACAGAGACTACCTCAGTTTGTAGTCCCAGACAACATAGGGACTCCCTCAGTCTGTAGTCCCAGACAACACAAGGAATACCTCAGTCTGAAGTCCAGACAACACAGGGACTACCTCAGTCTGTAGTCCCACACAACACAGTGATTCTCTCAGTCTGTAGTCCCAGACAACACAGAGACTACCTCAATCTGTAGTCCCAGACAACATAGGGACTCCCTCAGTCTGTAGTCCCAGACAACACAGAGACTACCTCAGTCTGCAGTCCCATACAATACAGGACCTACCTCAGTCTGTAGTCCCAGGCAATACAGAGACTACCTCAGTCTGTAGTCCCAGACAATAAGGGACTACCTCAGTCTGTAGTCCCAGACAATACAGGGACTACCTCAGTCTGTAGCCCCAGACAACACAGGGACCACCTCAGTCTGTATTCTCAGACAATACAGGAACTACCTCAGTCTGTAGTCCCAGACAATACAGGGACTACCTCTGTCTGTAGTCCCAGACAACACGGGGACTACCTCAGTCTGTAGTCACAGACAATAAAGGAACTACCTCAGTCTGCAGTCCCAGACAATACAGGGACTACCTCAGTCTGTAGTCCCAGACAATACAGGGACTACCTCAGTCTGTAGTCCCAGACAACATAGGGACTCCCTCAGTCTGTAGTCCCAGGCAATACAGAGACTACCTCAGTCTGTAGTCCCAGACAATAAGGGACTACCTCAGTCTGTAGTCCCAGACAATACAGGGACTACCTCAGTCTGTAGCCCCAGACAACACAGGGACCACCTCAGTCTGTATTCTCAGACAATACAGGAACTACCTCAGTCTGTAGTCCCAGACAATACAGACACTACCTCTGTCTGTAGTCCCAGACAACACAGGGACTACCTCAGTGTGTAGACGCAGACAATAAAGGAACTACCTCAGTCTGCAGTCCAAGACAATACAGGGACTACCTCAGTCTGTAGTCCCAGACAATACAGGGACTACCTCAGTCTGTAGTCCCAGACAATACAGGGACCACCCCAGTCTGTATTCCAAGACAATACAGGAACTACCTCAGTGTGTAGTCCCAGACAATACAAGGACTACCTCAGTCTTTAATCCTAGACAACCCAGGGATTACCTCAGTATGAAGTCCAAGACAATTCAGTGACTACCTAGGTCTGTAGTCGCAGACAATATAAGGACTACCTCAGTCTGTAGTCCCAGACAACACAGGGACTACCTCAGTCTATATTCCCAGACAACACAGGGACTACCTCATTCTGCAGTCCCAGACAATGCTGGGACTACCTCAGTCTGTAGTCCAAGACAACACAGAACACCTCAGTCTGTAGTCCCAAACAATACAGGGACTACCTCAGTCTGTAGTCCCAGACAATAGAGACTGCCTCAGTGTGTAGACCCAGACAATATATGGACTACCTCAGTCTCTAGTCCTAGACAATACAGGGACTACCTCAGTCTGTAGTCCCAGGCAATACAGGGACTACCTCAGTCTATAGTCCCAGATAACACAGGGACTACCTCGGTCTGCAGTCCCAGACAACACAAGGACTACCTCAGTCTGTAAACCCAGGCAATACAGGGACTACCTCAGTCTGCAGTCACAGACAACACAAAAACTACCTTAGTCCGTAGCCCCAGAAAAAGACAGGGACTACCACAGTCCGTAATCCCAGACAATACATGGACTATCTCAGACTCTAGTCCGATACAACACAGGGACTACCTCAGTCTGTATTCCCAGACAACACAGGGACTACCTCATTCTGTATTCCCAGACAATACAGAGACTACCTCAGTCTGTAGTCCCAGACAGCACAGAGACTACCTCAGTCTGCAGTCCCTTACAATACAGGACCAACCTCAGTCTGTAGTCCCAGGCAATACAGAGACTACCCCAGTGGGTAGTCCCAGGCAATACAGAGACTACCTCAGTCTGTAGTCCCACACAATAAAGGGACTACCTCAGTCTGTAGTCCTAGACTATAAAGGGACTAACTCAGTCTGTAGCCCCAGACAACACAGGGACCACCTCAGTCTGTATTCTCAGACAATACAGGAACTACCTCATTCTGTAGTCCCAGACAATACAGGGACTACCTCAGTCTGTAGTCCCAGACAATACAGGGACTACCTCAGTCTGTAGTCCCAGACAGCACAGAGACTACCTCAGTCTGCAGTCCCATACAATACAGGACCTACCTCAGTCTGCAGTCCCAGGCAATACAGAGACTACCTCAGTCTGTATTCCCAGACAATAAAGGGACTACCTCAGTCTGTAGTCCTTGGACTACCTCAGTCTGTAGTCCCAGACAACACAGGGACTACCGTAGTCTATATTCCCTAAGAACACAGCGACTACCTCATTCTGTAGTCCCAGACAATACTCGGACTACCTCAGTCTGTAGTCCAAGGCAATACATGGAATACATCAGTCTCTAGTCCAAGAAATACAGGGGACTATTCGGGTCGTATTCCAGACATACAAGAAATACCTCAGTCTGTAGTCCCAGACAATACAAGGACTACCTCAGTCTTTAATCCCAGACAACACAGGGATTACCTCAGTCTGTAGTGTCAGACAATACAGGAACTACTTCAGTCTCTAATCCCAGACAATACAGGGACTACGTCAGTCTGTAATCCCAGACAACAGAGGGACTACCTCAGTCTGTAGCCCAAGACAATTCAGTGACTATCTCAGTCTTTTGTCGCAGACAATACAAGGACTACCTCAGTCTGTAGTCCCAGACAACACAGGGACTACCGCAGTCTATGTTCCCTAACAACACAGGGACTACCTCGTTCTGTAGTCCCAGACAATACTGGGACTACCTCAGTCTGTAGTCCAAGGCAATACAGATAATACCTCAGTCTTTGGTCCCAGCCAATACAGGGACTACCTCAGTCTGTAGTCAAAGACAATACATGGAATACATCAGTCTCTAGTCCCAGACAATACAGGGACTACCTCAGTCTGTATTCCCGGACAATACAAGAAATACCTCAGTCTGTAGTCCCAGACAATACAAGGACTACCTCAGTCTTTAATCCCAGACAACACAGGGATTACCTCAGTCTGTAGTCTCAGACAATACAGGGACTACTTCAGTCTGTAATCCCAGACAATGCAGGGACGACCTCAGTCTGTAATCCCAGACAACACAGGGAATGCCTCAGTCTGTACCCAAGACAATTCAGTGATTTCCTCAGTCTGTAGTCGCAGACAATAAAAGGACTACCTCAATCTATAGTCCCAGACAACACAGGGACTTCCTCAGTCTATATTCCCAGACAACACAGGGACTACCTCATTCTGTATTCCCAGACAATACTAGGACTACCTCAGTCTGAAGTCCCAGGCAATACAGATAATACCTCATTCTGTAGTCCCAGACAACAAAGGGACTACCTCAGTCTGTATTTCCAGACAACACAGGGACTACCTCATTCTGTAGTCTCAGAGAATATTGGAACTACCTCAGTCTGTAGACCCAGACAATAGAGGAACTACATTGGTCTGTAGTCCCAGACAACACAAGGACTACCTCAGTCTGTAGTCCAAGACAACACAAAAACTACCTCAGTCTGTAGTCCCAGACAACACAAAAACTACCTCAGTCTGTAGTCCCAGACAACAAAGGGAATACCTCAGTCTGTATTCCCAGACAACACAGGGACTACCACAGTCTGTAGTCCCAGACAATGCTTGAACTGCCTCAATCTCTAGTCCCAGACAATACAGGGACTAACTCAGTCTGTAGTCCGAGACAACGCAGGGTCTACCTCTGTCTGTATTCCCAGACAATACAGGAACTACCTCAGTCAGTAGTCCCAGGCAATACAGATAATACCTCAGTCTGTTGTCCCAGACAATACAGGGACTACCTCAGTCTGT
Organism: Cherax quadricarinatus; assembly: GCF_026875155.1. Classification (NCBI taxonomy): domain Eukaryota; kingdom Metazoa; phylum Arthropoda; class Malacostraca; order Decapoda; family Parastacidae; genus Cherax; species Cherax quadricarinatus. Next base: position 29,843,252 of record NC_069405.1, read on the forward strand.
AGTCCCAGACAATATAGGGACTACCTCAGTCTCTATTCCTGTAAATACAGGGACTACCTCAGTCGGTAGTCCCAGACAATACAGGGATTACCTCAGTCTGTAATCCCAGACAACACAGGGATTACCTCAGTCTGTAGTCTCAGACAATACAGGGACTACTTCAGTCTGTAATCCCATCAACACAGGAACTACCTCAGTCTGTAATCCCAGACAACACGGGGACTACCACAGTCTGTAGCCGAAGACAATTCAGTGACTACCTCACCCTGAAGTCGCAGAAAACACAATGACTACCTAAGTCTGTATTCCCAGACAACGCAGGGACTACCTCATTCAGGATTCTCAGACAATACAGGAACTACCTCAGTCTGTAGTCCCAGACAACACAGGGTCTACCTCAGTCTGTATTCCCAGACAACACAGGGACTACCTCATTCTATAGTCTCAGACAATATTGGGACTACCTTAGTCTGTACTCCCAGACAATACAGGGACTACCTCAGTGGGAAGTCGCACACAACATAGGGACTACCTCAGTTTGTAGTCGCAGACAATACAGGAACTTCCTCAGTCTGTAATCCCGGACAACACAAGGACTACCTCAGACTGTAGTCCTAGAAAACACAGGGACTACCTCATTCTGTAATCTGAGAAAATATTGGCACTACCTCTGTCTGTAGACCCAGACAATACAGGGACAACCTTAGTGTGAAGTCCCAGACAATACAGGGACTACCTCAGTCTGTAGTCCTAGACAATACAGGAACTACCTCAGTCTGTAGTCCCAGACAATACAGGGACTACATCAGTCTGTAGTCCCAGACTATACAGTGACCACCTCAATCTGCATTCCCAGACAATACAGGAACTACTTCAGTCTGTAGTCCTAGACTATACAGGGACCACCGCAGTCTGCAATCCCAGAGAACAAAGGGACAACCTCAGTCTGTAGTCTCAGACTATACAGGGACTTCCTCAGTCTGTAATCACAGACAATACTGGGACTACCTCAGTCTGTAGTCCCAGACAATACATGGACTCAGTCTGCAGTCCCAGACAACACAAGGACTACCTCAGTCTATAGTCCCAGATAATAAAGGGACTACCTAACTCTGTAATCCCAGACAACACAGGGACTACCTTAGTCTGTAGTCCCAGACAATCCAGTGATTACGTCAGTCTGTAGTCGCAGACAATACAAGGACTACCTCAGTCTGTAGTCCCAGACAACACAAGGACTACCTAAGTCTGTATTCCCAGACAAAGCAGGGACTACCTCATTCAGGATTCTCAGACAATACAGGAACTACCTCGGTCTGTAGTCCTAGACAATACAGGAACTACCTCACTATGTAGTCCAGACAACACAGGGACTACCTCAGTCTGTATTTCCAGACAACACAGTGACTCTCTGTCTGTATTTCCAGACAACACAGGAACTACCTCAGTCTGTAGTCCTAGATAATACAGGAACTCTGTCTGTAGTCCCATTCAATACAGAGACTACCTCAGTCTGTAATCCCAGACAATACAGGGACTACATCAGTCTGTAGTTCCAGACTATGCAGGGACCACCTCAGTCTGCAATCCCAGACAACACAGGGACTACCACAGTCTGTAGTCCCAGACAATGCTTTAACTGCCTCAGTCTCTAGTCCCAGACAATACAGGGACTAACTCAGTCTGTAGTCCGAGACAACGCAGGGACTACCTCTGTCTGTATTCCCAGACAACACAGGAACTACCTCATTCTGTATTCCCAGACAATACAGGAACTACCTCTGTCAGTAGTCCCAGGCAATGCAGAGACTACCTCAGTCTGAAGTCCCAGGCAATACTGGGACTACCTCAGTCTGTAGTCCCAGACAACACAGGGGCTACCACGGTCTGTTTTCCCAGACAATACAGGAACTACCTCATTCTATAGTCCCGGGCAACACAGGGACTACCTTATTCTGTAGTCTCAGACAATATTGGGACTACCTCAGTCTGTAATCCCAGGCAATGCAGAGACTACCTCAATCTGTAGTCCCAGACAATAAATGGACTACCTCAGTCTGTAGTCCCAGACAATAAATGGACTACCTCAGTCTGTAGTCCCAGACAATACAGGAACTACCTCAGTCTGTAGTCCCAGACAATAAATGGACTACCTCAGTCTGTAGTCCCAGACAATAAATGGACTACCTCAGTCTGTAGTCCCAGACAATACAGGAACTACCTCAGTCTGTAGTCCCAGACATTACAAGAACAACCTCAGTCTTTAATCCTAGACAACACAGGGATTACCTCAGTCTCAGATAACACAGGGACTACCTCAGTCTGTAGACGCAGACAATTCAGGAACTACCTCCGTCTGTATTCCCAGACAACACAAGGACTACCTCAGTCTGTAATCCCACGCAATAGAGGGACTACCTCAGTCTGCACTCCCAGACAACACAAAAACTACCTCAGTCCGTAGCCCCAGAGAAGACAGGGACTACCACAGTCTGTATTCAGACAATACATGGACTACCTCAGTCTCTAGTCCCAGACAATTCAGGGACTACCTCAGTCTGTAGACCGAGACAACACAAGGACTACCTCAGACTGTATTCCCAGACAACACAGGGACTACCTCAGTCTGCATTCCCAGACAACACAGGGACTACCTCATTCTATAGTCAGACAATATTGGGACTACCTTTGTCTGTACTCCCAGGCAATACAGAGACTTCTTCAGTCTGTACTCCCAGACAGTACAGAGACTACCTCAGTCTGAAGTCGCAGACATCACAAGGACTACCTCTTTTTGGTAGTCGCAGACAAACAAGAACTCCCTCAGTGTTTAGCCCCAAACACCCAAAAAGGACTCCTCAGTCGTAATCCCAAACAGCACAAGACTCCCTCAGTCTGTAACCCCAAAGGAAAAACACAAATACCTCAGTCTTTTGCCCCAAGACAATATTTGGATTACCTCGGGCGGGTAGCCTAGGCAATACAGGGACCCTCAGCTGTAGCCCCAGAAAATTTCAGGGACTCCCCTCAGTTGTAGCCCCGGGACAATAAAAAGGACTCCCTTTCAGTCTGAATTCCCAGACAATACAGGGACTACCTCAGCCCTGTACCCCCCAACAATACGGGGGGGGGGGGGGGGGGGGGGGGGAAAAAACCTCAGTTGTAGTCCCAGAAAATTTCAGGGACACCTAAGACTGTAGTCCCCGGGACGACAAAAGGGGATTTGTATGTGCATTTCTACATATAAATAGAACAAAAGCGGTGTTTATTTTTCAAATGTATTTAAAACCAAAGGAATAATTATTTTAATTATATATATATATTTTTTAAATATATATATATATATATATTTATATATATATATATATAAATATATATATATATATTTATAATAATAATTATATATATATAAATATATTTTATAATATATATATTTTATATATTTTATTTATATATAATTTAATTAAAATATTTAATGCAATAAGTTTCACAGTAAACAGGTAAATTTCAGAATATGCTAAACAACCACCTAAAAGAAAAAGAGAAATTCCAAGCCTTTGTGACTATTTCCAAAATTATAAAGGAACTATGAAAGTAAAGAAACCAAGGAAGCTAATAAAGGTCTGGCCAAAAACCTCACTATCAACCCCAAACAAGGGTTTTAAAAACACCTGAGGGCGCCCCCGACCCAACTTGGATGGGTTTCCTTTGCAAAAACCACCCACAAACTTTTTTCCTACCAAAAAAAATTTTAAAAATATTATTTTTTTCCGTGTATTATTAAATTTTCCAAATTCTATTAATTTTTTAAATGGTTTCTAATTTAAAAAACCAAAAAAAATATTCAATTATTTTTAAAAATGCTTTTTATAAAAGGGGGGGAAATTCATTTTTTCCGGTCGAAGGGAAAATTGCTTGATACTATTTTCTAAATTTTTTTTGAAAATCATTTGAGGGTTTAAAAATTCTCTTACTAAATTTAATAGAGCATTGGAATTTGCCCAGTTTTAATCTAAAATTTTTTTTGGGTTTTAAAATTTAGTTCGAGATTTTTCCCCGTTTGCCCGTAAAAAAACTTAAATCGCAAATTTTACAAGGAATTTAAAACCCCAACACCCAAATCAGCTTTTTGGGGGGGAATTTCTTTATAAAAAGTTTTTTTACTGTGTCAAATTTTTGAATAAAAATTTTTAATTTTTAAAAGTTTTTTAAAAAGAGAAGGCATATCAACCAATTTTTAATGGTAAGGGAGAACCAAATATTTTTAGTTGAATAGGCTGGTTGCCCTTTTTCGGTTTTAAAAAGTATTTCTAGCAATTTTAAAAGTTTTATCAATTATTTTTTGGGGGTTATTTTAAAATCTTTACCTATTTTTTTAAATTTTGGATATTTTTTCCATCTATGAACTGGGACTACAAATTGTAAAGCTCCCCAAAAACATTGATGGGGAAAAAAGACAGTTTGACTCAAAACTTGTGGCGAGGAAAAATTGGCTTTGGGAAACATTTAATTTGTGGTTTTTTTCTGAAAATTTTTAAAATTTTTGAATTCTTATTCCCTTAATAATTAAAAACATTTAAAAAAGGGGCAATGAGTTATTTTTTTCCCAAAATAAACAGTAAAGTTTTTAGAATGGGCTAAGCTTTTTTAATTTTTCCCAAAGGGAAAATGGTTTTTATTTTCTACATTTTTGGGCTTTTAAGGACACAAAATATCATCAACAAAATCTGAACCTTTTTGCTCTATTAGGGGGATTGGTTAAGAAACCCTTTTTTTTAAAAAAATTTCCCATGTATGGGTTTAACTAAGAACAGGTGAAAAGAGGTTTTCCCCATTGCCTTACCAAACTTCTGATTTAAAAATTTTATCATTAAATAAAAAATTTTTGCATCAACAATCCCCAAATTTTTAATAAGTTTAATGATAGTAGGAACTGGCAAGGGTTTAAAATCATATTTAAAACGAGTTTTTTAGATAAAAATTTAAAAAAATTTCACAACGGGAATTTTTCGTAAACAAAGAAGTAACACCCAAAAACAAAACATGTTAAAATAAATTTTTTGCAAAAAAAGGAGTTAATTTATAAACCAAAGTCTTGTTTTTTTTAACCCTTTTAAAGTTAAAAATTTTGCCAAAAATGGGGCTAAAAATTATCAACAAGCCTTTTGGGAAAAATTTTATATGAAACTAAACCCAAATGGAGCTAATAATTGGTCTAAACGGATTCCCTGGTTTTGTGTGTTTTTTTTAGTCCATCCTTTAAGGAAAAAGGATGGTTTAGGGGAAGAAAATTGTTTGACAAAATTCATTTTTGCCTTTCAGTAAAAGTTTTTTTTTTAAAAATTAAAAATTGCTTTTAAAACGGTTTAAGGGGGCTTTTCCTAATTTGAATGGGTTTTCAGTATCATTAAGAGATTTTTCTTTTTTTTCTTGGAAATTTATTTTTTTTTCATAATTACTATTGCATTTATTTTGTTCCCTTTTGAAAAGGCCCGCAAATTTTTATTGTTTTTAAAGGGGTGTATCATAAGATTTAAAAAATTTCTTTGAGGGAAATTTTGGGAAATTTTTGGGTTTTTAAACTTTTAGAGCTATTACCTTTCCCTTTTACTAATATTTTTTTCATCGGGGAAAAATCAAAAATTTTTAAAAAGTTAAAAAAAGGTTTTTGGGAATTTCAACATTATTTTTTTTTTTGAAGTTGAAAAACGGGGGCCAAAAACCCTAGAGAGCAGTTGTATGTTTGTCAAAATTTTTTCTTTGGGATAAAAAATAACAAAATTTGTTATTAGCATGCTTTGTCCAATCACTATTTTCAATTAAAAAATGCCCCTTTTTTTTTTGTTTTTGGGCTTTTGGGTTTTTCATTAAAAATTTCTTCTGGGTTTATTATAGAATTTTGACCCAACATATTTGTTTTTCCATTCTGAGGGAATGGCCTGTTTAAAAGAGTTTTTTTTGTTTCTAAATATTTTTGAATGTTCCCTTTCCCCTGTATTTTAGTTATTTAAATATTTTTCTGAAAATAATTTTTCATAAAAATCATAAAAAGGGGACGATTCTCATGTCAAGGGAGTTCCCATTTGGTAAAAGAGACTTGGGCAGAAACTTGTTCCCTTTAAAACAATTTTTTTAAAAAAAATTTAAATCGAATTTTTTTAAATTGGGGGGACTTGATCAAATGGCCCCCAAAAAAACTTTTGAAACAAAAGATATTGATTAGGAAAGCTTATCGAGAACTTTCTGAAGAGTCGTGTGGTATCCTTAAAAAGCAAAAAGATCACATAAACAGGTTTATTTCAGAATATGGGAAAAAAACCCCCCTCTGAAAGAAAAAGAGAAATTCCAAGCGCTTTCGGGGGCTACTCCCCATTACAAGGAAAAATTTGAAAATAAAGCATCCAAAAGGGAAACTAAATAAGGGGTCTGGCCCAAAACCCCACTATCAGATCCCCCCCAACGGTTTTTAAAAACCTGACGCCCCCGCCGCCCAAATTTTGGGTAGGCCTTTGGGACAACTCACCCAAAACATTTTTACCCAAGAAAATTTTAAAAATTTTTATTTGTCCCCGTGTAATATTATTTTTTTCCCAAAATTTTTTAATTATAAATGGAACTAATTTATATAAAACCCAAAAAAAAAATTCATATTATTGTTTAAAACGCTTTTTATGAAACAAGATTTTAATTTTATTTCCCGTCGACCATGGGGCTTTTTTGATACTACTTTTTTAACTTTTTGAAAATCAATTGGATGGTTAAAATCTCCCTTTGTATGAATAAATGAGCCCTTGGGAAACTTGTCCATTTTTAATGCTATAAATTTTAAGTTGTTTTTTAAACTTAGTTCGAGTTTTTTTCCAGTTTTTACCGTAAAAATACTTTATCGGGAAATTTTACAAGGAAAACTTATAGAACATCCATTAGGGATGTTAAAGGGGGGAAATTTTTAAACAAAAGTTTTTTTTTTCTGTTCAGGGTTTTTTAACCCTTGGGGGGGATCTGATAGTGAGGTGTTGGCCAACCCCTTTTAAAAGCCCTTTCCCTTGGGAAAGCTTTTCTTTCATAGTTGCTTGATAAAGTGAGTAGTCACGGAAAACGCTTGGAATTTCTCTATTTTTTTCAGAGTGGGTTTTTTTGCATGTGTAAAATATAATATTTTATATATATATATATATATATATATTTTATAAATATATATATTTATATATATATATATATATATTTATTATTATATAAAATTATATAAAATATATATATATTATATTATAATATTATATAATATATAATTAATATATTTTATATATATATTATATATATATATAATTATATATATATATTATTATATATATATATTTCCCTCTGGTTAAATACATTAAAATATAAACACCTTCGTTTATGTATATGTAAAAAATGCTCCCCACTAACTTCTATACAGAGTATTGAACCTTTTGTGTATATAAATTGGATGTTTGATATCTTGAATGTACATCCCCAAAGAGATTCTTTTTTTCATGTAAACCCCTGAGAGAGCGCCCTCTTTGTGTACACACGTTACCAGAACATAAGTAACTCTACGTATATCATAGTACACATGGAGGCAGCGAGAGACACGGAATAAAGTTTGTTTTCTTTTTTGTCAAGCGAAAACTTATTCTCCCCTTGGGGCGAATATCCTGTGTTCTCGGGATTACAGACTGAGTTAGTCCCTGTTTGTCTGGGATAAAGACTGAGGTAGTCCCCGTGTTACCTGGTTACCACTGGGTAGTCCCCTTTTTTTGTCTGGGACTACAGATTTAGGTAGTCCCCGTGTTGTCGGGACTACGATGAAAAATCCTTGTGTTGTTGGGACTACGATGAGGAAGTCCCGTGTTTTTTGGAAAAACACACTGAGAAGTCCTGTGTTTTTGGGACACAGATGACGTAGTCTCTGTATGTCTGTGTATATATCTGTAATGAAGATACATGTGGCATTTCAATTTTACATACAACGAGAGGTGTTTATATTTAATGTATTTTACCAAGTGGAACAATGTAATATATATATATATATAATTTTTAAAAAAATATATAATTATTTATATATATATTATATTATATATTTAAAAAATATATGTATATAATATATATACTGAGATATAACCACTTATACTTGATATAATTTTTTGTTTTTTAAGAAAATATTCTCTCGGTATTAAAAACTTGAAAATATACACCTCTCCTGCATATATATGAAAAGTGACATATCTTTATATTCACGTTTGTGTTTGTGGTGAGGCGTGTGTGTGTGTGTGTGGTGTGGTGGTGTGTGGGGGTGGTGTGTTTTTTTGTATGTGGGGTGGTGTGTGTGTGTTGTCAAGCATTTGACGGGGAAGGGCATTTCTGGTGTGTTTTGGGGGGCATGAACACGGTAAATATTTAATAAGCGAGCGGATTTTTTGCAAAACAAACCCCGTTTTAAGGGCTTTGGAGCAGATCTCATTAGACACGAGAGCCCAACAGTTAGGATCTTTTTTTCCCATAGGTTTCGCCTACACAGCGTGGGCTTTAGTCGAATCCAGGGGGAAAATTTCGCAGAAGAGGGGAGGTAAAGCATTTGATCATCCATCAGCAGTTTTGAGGTGGCATCCTCGGGTTTTAAAAATGTTAGCGCCTAGTCTTGGAGCTTCCTCAGTGACTCCTTAGAGCGAAAGGCTTCCAGTTTAAATTTTATTGTGCTACATTGCTGTTCTTTTTACTTTTTCGGCTGCGTGCCCTACAAACTACAAGATTTCACAGGGTTTATCCGGGTTTTGGGTGTGGGAAAGGCTGTATTGACATTCCGTTACTTGCTCGAGGTATGACTCAAGTTGCGAGGGTTGCAAGACTGGAAAGGGGGTAGGGGAAAATGGGTGCTGGCGTGTCGCTGTTGCAAAAATTTTGAGCGGGCTTGCAAGGGGTTTGA
>NC_069405.1:29852695-29876784 GCF_026875155.1 Cherax quadricarinatus
TAAATTTTCCCATTGTGTTTTTTACTATCTGATTGTGGAATATATTTCAAGCAAGAATTTTAACACGCAGCATTCCTCAGTGAAGCGGGGCGCCACGGGGTACAGTGAGAAAACAATACAATATGTATCAGGGGGCCCATGACTGTTCAACTCCCTCCCAGCATACGTAAGGGGGATTCCCATTAGGCCCCTGGCTTGTCTTCAAGAAGCCGCTGGAAAAGGCCCCTTTAAAGTCAGTACTGATCACCCGGACTGTGGTTCGTTACGTCGGGTTTTACGTGCAGCGCAATAATAGCCTAGTTGATTAGCCCCTGATCCACCACGAGGCCTGGCCCTCAGATCGGGCTGGGGCGGGCATGACCCCTGAAACCCTCTCCAGGAAAAAACTCCAGTATCAAGGTTCATAAAAAGGCCAAATAGGAGAAAAATTTGTTGACTTTACGACCCTTCGGGATCTCTGTACAGTAGGTAATTGGTTGAATGGTTGACAGGCAACCTAATGTCCACCAAATCACGAGTAAGAAACCCGGTATTTGACTGGGAGTGTTACAGTTTTTATTTAGCAATCACGCGGACATACACACGCGCGCGCGCGCACACACACACACACACACACACACACACACACACACACACACACACACACACACACACACACACACACACACACAGGCTTGTGTATAAATGAATCGTCATTTGTTACAGGAAACCGGTTAAAAGCATGCCAATTAGCAGAGCCATACTGTATTATGGGTACAATAGTAGATATAACCTAAATAATTTAGATCAACAGTAGGTCACAGGTCAAGATAACCATATCCAAGCTAGGATAAACTCACGCTGGGACGCAAGTATATTCCTGGGATAGACGTCCATCAAGGCCATGCGAGTCTGTAGAGCTTGAAAAAAGTATTTTATTGACTATCCTTGAAGGATGTTGATAATCCTTGAAGGAAATTGATTATCTTCGAAGGATATTCATTGGTTTTGATTGTCTTATGCATTAGTAATGGCGCTATCAGGAGGCTGCATCCTGAGACATGAGAATATACGGCTAATCTGTACTTAAGTTGCCCTGCACCACTCTTGTATGTACTTAAGTTGCATTGTACCACTCTAGTATGTACTTAAATTGCATTGTACCACTCTTGTATGCACTTAAGTTGCACTGCACCGACCCCTATGTGCTCAGAGATCAAAATCACCGAGTACGTTGCGACGTATGCAAACTACATATTACATCTCGGAAGTAATTATGACACAATGCAGGAGGGTAATGTAGTGATGTCAGGTGAGAAGGTTCAGTGAAGAGACGCATGAGGAGAAGAGATGTCAGATAAGTGACATCAGACTTCCTCTGAGGATTGTTGTTCTAGTTGATGAATTGACTCACTGAATATTACGTCACTTTATTCTACATAACCCACGCCCCTACGCATCCCTCCTTTCAATCCTCCATGCCACTCTATACCCTTCTGTACCACACTCCACACTTTACCCCCTTCACACCCGTCATTCACACATCCGTGCCCCTTCACACTTTATCACGTCCCTCCATATACCCCACACACCACCCTAGACACTTAAACCCCTCCTCCCTTATACCCCCTTGACATACCTTCACCCCTTTCTTCACCTCTTCATGTGAATATAATAATATGCAATACCGACAAATGCAAAAGTAATGTTGCACTTGCACGTTTCGCCTACACAGTAGGCTTCTTCAGTCGAATATAGAGAAGGCAACAGAAGCAACACGGACGTAAAGACGATTTAATCAGTTCATCACCCTGGAAAATGTAGTTTTGAGTTGGTCAGTCCCTCTGGAGAAGAATTCTGATCCATAGTCTGGAACACTGTGAAGCTGAAGCAACAGAATGGAGGCTTATATATTGTCAAATGTGAGGCGCAGAAAGTTTTAACGGGAGAGGCGGAGCTTACTGCCTCTCACTGAGAGGCAGTGTAGCAAACCTACTGGTTCGGTCCTTCTTATATCCAACTTTTCTCACTCGTAACAAGTAATTTGGCAATAAAGTTGTCGAAGATGTTCTCTGTTGTGTTGCAGTGTTTGACAGACACCATGTGCACCTCGCCACTTTCTCTACATTCCAATCCCTCCACATACCTGGAGGTCGTTCCGAGGGTCGACGTCCCCGGGGGCCAGTCCTAGACTGGACCTTCCTATGGTTCAGGGCCTGATCAGCCAGGCTATTACTGCTGGCTCCTCGCAGTCTAACGTACGAATCACAGCCCTGCTGATCGTACGCTGACCTCTCCACATTGTATCCCTTCCACCACCTTGACACCTCTCCACTTCCACACTCCTCCACTCTCTTCCCTCCACTGTAATACCCCTACACTATAACATCCCTCGACTGTAACGCCTCTCCACAATAACACCCACTGTAACACCCCTCCACTATAACGCCCCTCTACTACCATATTCTACTCATCATCTACGCCATCTTTCTCAAGAGTGCTTAATTACATTTGCATACCTGGGTTTAGCTTAAAGAACAGTGACGTAAAGCATCACCTAGAGTGCGTCATTCAGAGACGCACCAGAACATTATGCACAACAGAAATTTTACGAGAACCCAACGCACCAAAACATGGTCATGGGGCAGGTAATAAAGCAGACACAAATACAATTGTTATCCTTTATTAACGACATTTCGCCCATACAATGGACTTCATTAAGTCACTTAATAAAGTCCACTATGTGGGCGAAACAGACTGAAACTAAGCTTTTGTTGAAGTTACTTGTCATTACCATCTTAAGGTACCATTAGTTAGAAATACCGGTAGAATTTCCGGCCAAAAGTTCCTGGAGTGCGAAACGCTGCCACAATAAAATGGCACATTAGTTGCATCTGTGCCCATTTACCTACCATTAGTAAGTAGTTCTCTTTATAAATGGAGTGTAAATCCCAGCTCTGGTAAGTTGAGCCATTTACCGGGTTATCGTAACTAAAAAGGCTCTGAATAATTATTCAGAGACTTTTTAGTGACTTTCTGTGATTTTCCATTAAGTTTAAAACCCGTACCATTTTTTTTTGGGGGGGGTGACCAATGCAAGCTTTTCAATGAATTAAAGATTTGTATTTGCATCCGAATACGAAGAGCAGCACCAGGAGACGTAACTCTTGTTTCGTGGAGAAGGAATCCATCTCTCACCTCTCTTGCACCTTCAAGAATTCTTCTCAAATGTCCAGTCATGCACACGCAAACACCCACATGAATCAACACTGGCGGACTCAACCACGCCATGACTGCCTGCAAATACAGGCAGAGATCCATGTGAACCAGCACTGTCGGACACAACCACGCTGCCACAACACTCATCAACACCAACACACTAAACATTAACAAGCATCTCTACGAAAACCTCTCTGCAAGCCTTCCAAAATTTCAGCACTCGTGAACCAAGCCCGAGAGAAAAAAATTCTTGTTAATTCACTTGATTTGTATAGTTCGTAAACAAATCCGAGGAGAGATTATGAATCCGCCGGATTCACATTGTTCATGAACGAGCCAGAAAAGATTTATGAGGCTAAACAAGCAAGCAAACAAGTTCAGGTAAGATCCCAATGGGATGAGCGGGGAAGATGGGACAGATGAAGAATAGCTCTGGAGAGGAGTGTTCTTAGTCAGAGAAATAGAGCCAGGGCTTACCCAGCAGCTAAGGCGATCGTGGGGCAGACTTGAGAACAGGAATAGCAGGGACTGTTGCATTGGACTTGTGGTAGTTGAAGTCTTGAATCTTGAGTAGTTGGCAGCAGGCTAGGTCACATCAGAGGGTAGAACACATATGGAGTTATAGGAGTAACGGAGGAGGCAGGTTAGCAATGGAGCCAATTTTCGAACTTTTTGAAGCTGCTTCTAGATAGGTGGTATAGTTTAGCCTTGTTACTGAAGGTGAAACGTAGGGGTTTGATAAAAATCAGAATTTGGGGGGGGTGAGAAGTGAGCGGTGATTAAAAGTATTGGGACTGTTCCAGCCCGGGGGTTTTGTAGAGTTCAGTACGGGTTGGTGTCAGTTTTTTGAAGGGAAGTGTAAAAGGAAGGGTTTTTTCCCATGAGGGTTTACTGGGTTCTTTATTTCCTCTTCGGGATGGATTCATTGGGGAATCTACAATGGGGTGCCGGTGATGAAGGTGACAGGAGCAGCTGAAGGGTAATGGTTGTGTAACAGCGGCGGGAGAGGGGGGAGACGGTGGTTGAGGCAAATGATCAACTTTGTCAGCGGTGGAAGGGGTTATAGAAGTTACAGGAGCATTTGCTTGGGCGGGAAAAGGGTCTGCAGGTGCGTAAGTTCGGACTTTGGGGAAGGATTTTGGGTATGTTGCTGAAGGTGTGGGCCCCGGAAAATGAAGGCAGGCTGTTGTTCGACGGAATGTTCGAAAAGTGGTGTTGAAAGTCCCGGGGTTTTGCGGTTTGAAAGGTGTGCATACCCATGCAGTACGCCCCTTTGAGGAATCTCCGTCTGGGAGTGGGGAGGGGGGATTTGCTGGGCGATGGTGCCTGTGATTAGCTTTTGTAGAGTTTGGTGGTGTCTTTTTTGGGGTTTTGGGTTATTCAGCTTTGGTCGGGGAAGGGAGGTGTTCTTCAGAACTTTATTTTTCAGTATGATTTCTTTCCTGATTGGGATTTGTGCAAGGGTATGATGATTACCCTTGCAGTTTAGAAAGTTGGTGCTTGTAATGGTGCAGGATCTAAAAATCGTGCCCATCTTTCCCCAAAATTTTGAACAAAACTTCTTATTCTTGATGGGGGTCCTTGGTGGTGTGTTTATAGGGTAGCGGTCCAGCAGTGGGAGTGTATGTGAAACGTTTTTGCTTATATGACTAGGGTGAAAGTGGTAAAAGAGATGGCCAGACGTCGAGAGAGCTTTGGGGAGCCAGGAGGTCTGAAAAAGTAATCTTTAGGTTTGTGGGCGTTAGGATCTTGTAGATGCTGTTCCGAGGCCCAGGTGTTTTTTTCCTCAAAAGTGTCTTTGTGCTTCAGTAGAGAGAGAGGTGACCATTTGTCCCGTCTTTTCACAAAAAAACCCAAGTTTTGACTTTAAAAATGGAGCGGGGGGTAGAGGAATTTTTTGTTTGTAGGGCCCGTTGAAGAGTGTCCATAGTTTTTATGCTTTCCCTGTCGTCTGTGCAGACGCAATGAAGGGGTCCCTTTAGAGAGTGGTTGCCGTAAATTTGCCCCGCAGGCGGGTTTAACGAAGTAGCTAAAGAAAATTTTGAGGGTCATTTATTTCACCATTCACAGGGGGATTTTCACACGATTCGACAGCATTGTGAAAAAAGGATGTGTGTTTTTAGAATATAAAATTTTACAATCCGGCGGGGTCGAAGAGAGTCTTCTTGACTGTACTGACGATGTGTTCAGTCCATCAATCTTGAACAAGAGGCTATCCCCCAACAAGAGGCTATCCTCTTGTTGGGGGTTTATAGGGCCACTGACGGCTTACGCCGTGTTAAGCTCTATTTGTTATGAAATAGCTGAGTTCATATCATTCGCAGACAGCTCCGAGAGGAGTTAATAGTGGAACCCTTGCATTCATATCGCTTGTGAATAGAACCTGGAAGAGTTTACCATGGAAGACCAGATGGCGTATCTTTCGCAATCAAATAAGGGACCTGTAACTATTATGTACCTACTGCATTCATATCCTTCCTGAGCAGAGTTTATGGAGCATCTGGATTATTTGTACTCAAAACTTGGAGAAGTTTATTAACGAACTTCAGGATTAATAACGCTCGTAGACAGACTTAGGAGTTGATTATAGAACTATTTAACTATTTAACTACTGATATATTCTTAAAAAAATCAAGGGGAGAATTTATGGAATTTCTCTGCTATTAGTAAACTGATTTGTCAGTAGTATATAACTGAGCTACTGGACTCGTATAGTTCTTGTACGAATCCGGATGGTGAGCCTATTGTGAAACCGTTGGGTTCATACAGATCGCACGTTTAAGCAGAAAATTTATTACCAAATCTAACAAAACCCGACGTTTCCGTTGTTTAATATGTGTTATTACGAAGACCATTGTGCTCTTTCTATAAGAGCACAATGGTCTCTCTATCTCTCTCTCTCTCTCTCTCTCTCTCTCTCTCTCTTCTCTCTCTCTCTCTCTCTCTCTCCTCTCTCTCTCTCTCTCTCTCTTCTCTCTCTCTCTCTCTCTCTCGCTCTCTCTCTCTTTCTCTCTCTCTTTCTCTCTCTATAAGAGAGAGAGAGAGAGATGAGGAATGGAAAGTCAAGTGGAAGGTCAGGAGCGAAGGGTAAAGATACGACAGACAAACCGATAAATACACCGACAGACAGACAGACAGACAGAGAGTATCAACATTGCAGCACTTTTCCAGAAGATATCAACACAGACCCTAACATTAATGAAACATTTCTAGATGAAGCGTTATGAAAGACGATGTTGCAATACATCTGGTAATAAAAATGTTGAAATCATCTAACCTTTCGCCTTTGTCTTAGCTCTTCTCTTGTAATTATATTATTCACATCAGCTTTCTATTTATAGACACTATTTTTTAAATTATAACTCCAGCTTCTATCTTCGTAACTGTGTCAATATCGTCATCTAGACTCGCATTTCAGTTCGTGTTTTTGGTGGGTTTTTTTCTTTTTAAGTCAAAGGTGTTAGTGAAATTTTTTGACAGGAATGAGTCAGCCTCAGAGTCAATATTTAGTCCTCGTACTTTTTCTTTGGTGTTTAAGCAAGACTTTAAAAGCACACTTCCCAAACTACCTGCTCTCTCTCTCTCTCTCTCTCTCTCTCCTCTCTCTCTCTCTCTCTCTCTCTCTCTTCTCTCTCTCTCTCTCTCTCTCTCTCTCTCTCTCTCTCTCTCTCTCTCTCTCTCCTTTACATAGGGTTTTACAAGATTAGCATAAGGATTCATAACTTTATGTACTAGCCAAGAGCTTTTACCTACATCAGCTAATTTAAAAGTCTCTATCTCTATCTCTCTATCTATCTTTCTAGCTCTCTCTTTCTCTCACTTTTAATTTCATATCCTCATCTCTATTCCGATATTTACTTTTTAGAGCGTCACAGTTATGTGCCTTTCTTATGCGTAACTATTGTTTTAAACAATTTACACAGTTTCAACTTTACATTTAACAAAAACGAGATAATAATCATACATCAGTCCCTTGACTGCACAATTCACTGGTTTAATCAGAAGTATCTTGTGGTCTACTGCGTCAAAATCTTCTTTGTATATCGATTAAGAAAACTATTAAAGCCCAGTCTTACTCACTGCCTTGTGCTATGACCAGCCCAGTCTTACTCGCTGCCTTGTGCTATGACCAGCCCAGTCTTACTCGCCGCTTCGTGCTATGACCAGCCCAGTCTTACTCGCCGCTTCGTGCTATGACCAGCGCAGTCTTACTCGCTTTAAAGATTCATTATTTTCTACACATGCATAAATCGAGCATCTGTTTTATTGCATTTTTCCTACTAATTTTTTTTCCTGGCCTGAAACTAAACCGGCTAAGGATTAGAATGTTATATTTAGTCGTGAAGGCGAAAGTTTTATGTATATTAAGCTTTTATTATTTTGGATAATAATGCCAAGTTAGAAAATGGTTATTGATTTTCTGACGGGACTCGTCCTAGGTGTTGGTTTCTATAGATTAGTTTGGTGGCTATTAACACATTAAAAGCTTTCTCTTTTATAGATAGTTACATTTGCTATATCTCCTTCTTTTATTTTTCATAGTGTTTGTTATTGGCATTATCTCTGTCGAATTAGCTTGTGTTAGGTATAGAGAGCCTGGGTAATGCCAGTGACGTGATGTCTAACCTGGACACGGGGGTTTGAGACTTTGCTGGCCAGGTTTGATCATCTAGTCGAGAGAAAATTTAGTTAATTACTGTGTCAGTTATTGGGACGGACGGCTCATTAACTTTTGTTTGTATAATTTATGAGGTTTTAGTGAATTTGCTTATACCCAGTATCTTTAACACTGCTTATTATTATTATTATTATTATTATTATTATTATTATTATTATTATTATTATTATTATTATTATTATTATTATTATTATATTTCGTCTCATAAAACCTGTAAGGGTAATACAAGTGTTGAGATTTATTAGCCTAGTGAGCTTTGATATATTCTTTGTTTATTTAGCTCAGCCGGCCGTTTACTGTTCTTCAAAGACATTTTTTTCTTAATGAATATGATGACGTTGTTGGTTAGCCAGGGGTAATTTGACCTCCTTGTTGCGACACTTGTTTATGAAGGATAGTGTTTATTATAGAGGCTTTGATTGTAGGAAGACGTGAATACACGAGTTAAAGTCTTGATATATGTTAAATTTTCTCTGACAGTGTTTCTGATTGTTATTGTGAGGTAATCACTGAAGCTTCATCACTGAAGCTTCTTGAAGTCAGTTTTTTCTTTATTCATAGGATAATTCCATTATGTTGTTAACTAGGAAGGTGGGGGTAATAATTACCTGTATTGTGGGTGATAACGCATGCCCTTGCAGGAGCACTAAGGTATTTGAGGAGGTAGATCATGGTAATGAATATGATATTGTGTATATGGACTTCAGTAAGGCTTTTGACAGGGTCCCACATCAGAGACTATTGAGGAAAATTAAAGCACATGGAATAGGAGGAGAAATTTTTTCCTGGATAGAGGCATGGTTGACAAATAGGCAGCAGAGAGTTTGCATAAATGGGGAGAAATCAGAGTGGGGAAGCGTTACGAGCGGTGTTCCACAGGGGTCAGTGTTGAGCCCCCTGCTGTTCACAATCAACATAAACGACATAGATGAGGGCATAAAGAGCGACATCGGCAAGTTTGCCGATGACACCAAAATAGGCCGTCGAATTTCATTCTGACGAGGGCATTCGAGCACTCCAGAAGATTTGAATGAACTGATGCAGTGGTCGGAGAAGTGGCAGATGCAGTTTAATATAGACAAATGCAAAGTTCTAAATGTTGGACAGGACAATAACCATGCCACATATGAACTAAGTAATGTAGATCTTTAAATTAACGGATTGCGAAAAAGATTTAGGAGTTCTGGTTAGCAGTAATCTGAAACCAAGACAACAGTGCATAAAGTGTTCGCAATAAAGCTAATAGAATCCTTGGCTTCATATCAAGAAGCATAAATAATAGGAGTCCTCAGGTTGTTCTTCAACTCTATACATCCTTGGTTAGGCCTCATTTAGATTATGCGGGCACATTTTGGTCACCGTATTACAGGATGGATATAAATTCTCTGGAAAATGTACAAAGGAGGATGACAAAGTTGATCCCATGTATCAGAAACCTTCCCTATGAGGATAGACTAAAGGCCCTGAATCTGCACTCTCTAGAAAGGGCGTTTGAATTAGGGGGGATAGTTGGGGGGTAAAATGGAAGACAGGAATAAAAAAAAGGGGATGTAAATAGTGTGCTGAAAATATCTAGCTAGACAGGACTCGCAGCAATGGTTTTTTAAATTGGAAAAATTCAGATTCAGGAAGGATATAGGAAAAATACTGGTTTGGTAATAGAGTTGTGGATGAGTGGAACAAACTCCCGAGTACAGTTATAGAGGCCAGAACGTTGTGTAGCTTTAAAAATAGGTTGGATAAATACATGAGTGGATGTGGATGGGTATGAGTTGGACCTGATAGCTTGTGCTACCAGGTCGGTTGCCGTGTTCCTCCCTTAAGTCAATGTGACCTGACCTGACTAGGTTGGGTGCATTGGCTTAAGCCGGTAGGAGACTTGGACCTGCCTCGCATGGGCCAGTAGGTCTTCTGCAGTGTTCCTTCGTTCTTATGTTCTTATGTAATCCAATGAAGATGTACTTGTCTCGGTAAGTCTCGTAAGTTTGACTAGTGATGGCATTAATAAGCTGTTACACTCGTTTAGGAGTCTATCTTCTGATTGGAAACTCGTTGTATTTCTGACACTAAATTTAGAGGTGGTTCTATTTGCACTAATCATTTGTGTATGTATATATTAACGCAGATATTTGTATGTTTTTTATATGTACGGATGTGTCTAGGTGTATTTATATGTATATGTTTATGTGCATATATGTATGTGTATCTACTGTGTATGATCTTTGTCGTATATTTCTGATCGCATCTTCTGTAGGTGAAGACTCTTTGGTGACTCGCGAAATCGTAATGACATGATTGCTAACAAGCCATACCACGGGCGTGGATAGAACCCGCGGTCAGAGAGTCATGAAACTCCAGACCGACGCGGTAGCCACTGGGCTAGCTGGCTACAATAAGATTCACTCACCTAGGTATATTTATACACCATAGGAAGGTTAGCATATGCTAACCTTCCATCCCCGCCCGTCGTATGGTTTGACTCGTTAATGTGTTAGTCTGTGTTGTATATTTACTCTACCTGTTTTCGTTTACCTTATCTTATTTTTTCTCTTGCTTTGTATTTATTTTTACGCTTTTTCTATTATTCTTTTATTAATTTATTTTCCAAACTTCTGTTCATATCTTTAAAGTTTCTTCACCGGTTTCTCAATACCTCCATTTATGTTGGTACATTTCCTCTAATGTAAAATCTGGAGGGTCGGCCTCCATCGCACAGTCACACGGTGATGACATACATGGTCATTCAGATTGTTGATGCTTGCACTCAGCAGTCTAAAGTAAGCACCACAGACCGGCTGGCTAGAAATGGTGTAGCCCACCTTGCTAAGACATTTTTAAAAAAGATTTATCCCGTATATATATATATATATTATAATATAATATATATATATAAATATATTATATATATATATATATTTATATATATATTATATATATATATATTATATATATATATATATATATATTAATAAATCTCTCATAAAAATGTCGTAGCAAGTTGGTCTACACCATCAGAAGTGCTTTTCTTTTGTCATGCGTTTTCAGATGAAGACAAAAGGATAGCCGGTGGAATGCTGTCTATGAGAAAGGTACAGCCAGAGTGACACTCACATTGGCTGCCCGTCTTGTAGCGTATTAACTATTCTCATGCTGTCCACGATGTTGGGTCAGGAGAAAGACCTTGAGAGCATTGATCTCGCGCACCTGGCAATATGGCCACTCTCTTCCTCGCTGCAGTAACGACAGTAGTAGAAGAGGTAATGTCCGCCCTTCACATATTATCTAATGGAGGAAATATCACCCTTCAATATTTATTAGTGGAGGTAATATCCAACCTACATGTCCACTAATGAAGGTAATATCTTAAATCCAAATCTACTAGTGGAGCTGCTATTCTATCTTCACATCAATTAGTGGAGAAATATTATTTTTCTGTACCGTCTAGTGGAGGTAATATCCTCTATCCACACTCTACAGTGGAGATAAAATCCTCTATCTATATTCAATAGTGGAGATTACATCTACCTTCCATATCCTTCCTGCAAGTAATATCCTCCCTCAGTATCCACAAGTGGAGTTAATACTATCCCTCCATATCCCCAAGTGAGGTAAATAATCTTGCCACATCAGTAGCTTTAGCCTGGGAAAACACTGTGATCTCTACAGTGTAAAACTCTAATGGTCTTACAAAAGCCGCATTCCCTTTGCTTCTTTCTGTGTCTGTCTGTCTGTCGGTATATATATAGGTATGTCTGTCTGAGCGTCTTTGAATCTGCCAGGTTGTCTCACTGCTTTCCTTCGACTCTCGTATTATTTATTCTCTCTCTCTCTCTCTCTCCCTCTCTCTCTCTCTCTCTCTCTCTCTCTCTCTCTCTCTCTCTCTCTCTCTCTCTCTCTCTCTCTCTCTCTCCTCTCTCGTTCTCTCCCTCTCGTTCTCTCTGCGTCCTGGTTCGATGCATTACGGCCACATCTATTGATAAGCTATTTCCTTTTGCTGGTGAGATTCGGTGAAGCCTGCGTGGAATTGCAAATGAAACCTCTAACTCAACGCCAGGGAAAGAGACGAGCAAAAAACACACACACACATATATGTAATATATATATATATATATATAATATATATATATATATATATATATATATATATATATATATATAATATATATATATATGCACTAAGATCACAGTAAACAGGTGATTTCAGAATATGCACTCTGAAATTCCAAGCGCTTTCGTGACTACTCACATTATGTGAGTAGTCACGAAAGCGCTTGGAATTTCTCTATTCTTTCAGAGTGGTTGTTTTGCATATCTATATATATATATATATATATTATATATATATATATATATATATAAAATATATATATATATATATATAATATATATATATATATATATATAATATATATATATATATATATATACATATATATAATTTTTTTTTTTTATTATCACACTGGCCGATTCCCACAAGGCAGGTGGCCCGAAAAAGAAAAACTTTCACCATCATTCGCTCCATCACTGTCTTGCCAGAAGGGTGCTTTACACTACAGTTTTTTAAACTGCAACATTAACACCCCTCCTTCAGAGTGCAGGCACTGTACTTCCCATCTCCAGGACTCAAGTCCGGCATGCCGGTTTCCCTGAATCCCTTCATAAATGTTACTTTGCTCACACTCCAACAGCACGTCAAGTATTAAAAACCATTTGTCTCCATTCACTCCTATCAAACACGCCTCACGCATGCTGCTGGAAGTCCAAGCCCCTCGCACACAAAACCTCCTTTACCCCCTCCCTCCAACCCTTCCTAGGCCGACCCCTACCCCGCCTTCCTTCCACTACAGACTGATACACTCTTGAAGTCATTCTGTTTCGCTCCATTCTCTCTACATGTCCGAACCACCTCAACAACCCTTCCTCAGCCCTCTGGACAACAGTTTTGGTAATCCCCGCACCTCCTCCTAACTTCCAAACTACGAATTCTCTGCATTATATTCACACCACACATTGCCCTCAGACATGACATCTCCACTGCCTCCAGCCTTCTCCTCGCTGCAACATTCATCACCCACGCTTCACACCCATATGAGAGCGTTGGTAAAACTATACTCTCATACATTCCCCTCTTTGCCTCCAAGGACAAAGTTCTTTGTCTCCACATACTCCTAAGTGCACCACTCACTCTTTTTCCCTCATCAATTATATGATTCACCTCATCTTTCATAGACCCATCCGCTGACACCGTCCACTCCCAAATATCTGAATACGTTCACCTCCTCCATACCTCTCTCCCTCCAATCTGATATTCAATCTTTCATCACCTAATCTTTTTGTTATCCTCATAACCTTACTCTTTCCTGTATTCACCTTTAATTTTCTTCTTTTGCACACCCTACCAAATTCATCCACCAATCTCTGCAGCTTCTCTTCAGAATCTCCCAAGAGCACAGTGTCATCAGCAAAGAGCAGCTGTGACAACTCCCACTTTGTGTGTGATTCTTTATCTTTTAACTCCACGCCTCCTTGCCAAGACCCTCGCATTTACTTCTCTTACAACCCCATCTATAAATATATTAAACAACCACGGTGACATCACACATCCTTGTCTAAGGCCTACTTTACTGGGAAAAAATTTCCCTCTTTCCTACATACTCTAACTTGAGCCTCACTATCCTCGTAAAAACTCTTCACTGCTTTTCAGTAACCTACCTCCTACACCATACACTTGCAACATCTGCCACATTGCCCCCCTATCCACCCTGTCATACGCCTTTTCCAAATCCATAAATGCCACAAAAGACCTCTTTAGCCTTATCTAAATACTGTTCACTTATATGTTTTTCACTGTAAACACCCTGGTCCACACACCCCCTACCTTTCCTAAGGCCTCCTTGTTCATCTGCTATCCTATTCTCCGTCTTACTCTTAATTCTTTCAATTATAACTCTACCATACACTTTACCAGGTACACTCAACAGACTTATCCCCCTATAATTTTTGCACTCTCCTTTTATCCCCTTTGCCTTTATACAAAGGAACTATGCATGCTCTCTGCCAATCCCTAGGTACCTTACCCTCTTCCATACATTTATTAAATAATTGCACCAACCACTCCAAAACTATATCCCCACCTGCTTTTAACATTTCTATCTTTATCCCATCAATCCCGGCTGCCTTACCCCCTTTCATTTTACCTACTGCCTCACGAACTTCCCCCACAGTCACAACTGGCTCTTCCTCACTCCTACAAGATGTTATTCTCCTTGCCCTATACACGAAATCACAGCTTCCCTATCTTCATCAACATTTAACAATTCCTCAAAATATTCCCTCCATCTTCCCAATACCTCTAACTCTCCATTTAATAACTCTCCTCTCCTATTTTTAACTGACAAATCCATTTGTTCTCTAGGCTTTCTTAACTTGTTAATCTCACTCCAAAACTTTTTCTTATTTTCAACAAAATTTGTTGATAACATCTCACCCACTCTCTCATTTGCTCTCTTTTTACATTGCTTCACCACTCTCTTAACCTCTCTCTTTTTCTCCATATACTCTTCCCTCCTTGCATCACTTCTACTTTGTAAAAACTTCTCATATGCTAACTTTTTCTCCCTTACTACTCTCTTTACATCATCATTCCACCAATCACTCCTCTTCCCTCCTGCACCCACTTTCCTGTAACCACAAACTTCTGCTGAACACTCTAACACTACATTTTTAAACCTACCCCATACCTCTTCGACCCCATTGCCTACGCTCTCATTAGCCCATCTATCCTCCAATAGCTGTTTATATCTTACCCTAACTGCTCCTCCTCTTTTAGTTTATAAACCTTCACCTCTCTCTTCCCTGATGCTTCTATTCTCCTTGTATCCCATCTACCTTTTACTCTCAGTGTAGCTACAACTAGAAAGTGATCTGATATATCTGTGGCCCCTCTATAAACATGTACATCCTGAAGTCTACTCAACAGTCTTTTATCTACCAATACATAATCCAACAAACTACTGTCATTTCGCCCTACATCATATCGTGTATACTTATTTATCCTCTTTTTCTTAAAATATGTATTACCTATAACTAAACCCCTTTCTATACAAAGTTCAATTAAAGGGCTCCCATTATCATTTACACCTGGCACCCCAAACTTACCTACCACACCCTCTCTAAAAGTTTCTCCTACTTTAGCATTCAGGTCCCCTACCACAATTACTCTCTCACTTGGTTCAAAGGCTCCTATACATTCACTTAACATCTCCCAAAATCTCTCTCTCTCTCCTCTGCATTCCTCTCTTCTCCAGGTGCATAAACGCTTATTATGACCCACTTCTCGCATCCAACCTTTACTTTAATCCACATAATTCTTGAATTTACACATTCATATTCTCTTTTCTCCTTCCATATACTGATCATTTAACATTACTGCTACCCCTTCCTTTGCTCTAACTCTCTCAGATACTCCAGATTTAATCCCATTTATTTCCCCCACTGAAATTCTCCTACCCCCTCAGCTTTGTTTCGCTTAGAGCCAGGACATCCAACTTCTTTTCATTCATAACATCAGCAATCATCTGTTTCTTGTCATCCGCACTACATCCACGCACATTTAAGCATCCCAATTTTATAAAGTTTTTCTTCTTCTCTTTTTAGTAAATGTATACAAGAAAAGGGGGTACTAGCCCATTGTTCCCGGCTTTTTTAGTCGCCTCATACGACACGCAATGGCTTACGGAGGAAAGATTCTTTTCCACTTCCCCATGGACAATAGAAGAAATAAAAAAAGAACAAGAGCTATTTAGAAAAAGGAGAAAAACCTAGTGTATGTATATATATATATGCATGTGCGTGTCTGTGAAGTGTGACCAAAGTGTAGTAGGAGTAGCAAGATATCCCTGTTATCTAGCGTGTTTATGAGACAGAAAAAGAAACCAGCAATCCTACCATCATGCAAAACAGTTACAGGTTTTTGTTTCCACAGTCATCTGGCAGGACGGTAGTACTTCCGGGGTGGTTGTTGTCTACCAACCTACTACCTAGATAAAATAATATATATAATATATATATATATATATATATATATAAAAATATATATATATATATAATATATATATATATATATGGATCACACTAAGACAAAAAAAAAGGTCACACCATGATATACTGTGTCATCCCAGGCCTCATCAGGTCCCATTACGTCACCCCAGGACACTACAGGCCACATTAGGTCACCCCAGGTCACTACAGGTCACATTACGTCACCTCCCCAGGTAAAATTAGATTAAACGAGGTTAAACCAGATCACCGCTATCAGTCGGCGAGTAATTACAATTCTTACTTAAAGTCTACTCAAACGTCAGCTTTTCATGAGACAAACAAGTCTCAATCCTGTTACTCTGAAGTAACTGTATTCCTCACTATTATTATTATTGAGATTTTCAGATGTTTACTGTGCTGTGGCTATTATTGTCGTACTTTTTATTTATTTGTTTTTAGTAATTATTATTATTATATTATTAATTATTATTAGTAGTAGTAGTAATAGTGGTAGTAGTAGTATCAGTCGTAGTATTACCACCATCATTCTTATCCTTCCTTACCATACTCAGTCAAAGATGTCTTCAGGATAGTGAAGATCGACCTCTGATGGGCATCTATTTTTTACCCACCTCACCTGATGAGGGCAATTAATAGGTTCGCCTTCTGCTTCCCCTTTCCCTCCCCTCTTTTCCTCTTGCAACCCCCTCCGTTGCAATATCTAATCCCCCCATCCCCACTTCCTCTAATGATTAGACTGTCTCCCTCAAGAATCTTCTGGATTTAAGAACATTCCGAGCTGCACTTTTATTATGGAAATAAATTAGATCAGTGAAAGAAGTGTGTATTGTGTTTAATCCCGAAATACTGCACCCAAAAAAGGGAATGAATTAAAATTTAATGAGAATTGATAAATTTATCGGTATGCATGTCTAAGTGGAGGGATTTTTTTTAAGCTCGATTGGCATTTGTGTTTTTTTAGGTTCTCCTCCATCCGTCGATATTGTTGTGGTTCTGTGTTTTGTGTCTGTAGGTCGACAGTGTTGTCTGTGTCTTGAGCGTAGACCGACACTCTAGTACATATTTTATCCTTCACTCACAGGTCGAGGTTTTTATCCATACGTAGACACTATCGTAGATCCTCTGATTTTTCTTCTGTAAGTCATGATTCTCATCCACAGTTTGTTTTTCTGCCATGGTTGTGACTTCTCCATAAAACACTATCACACAATATGATCTTTAGCATTTAATAGAGGTGGACAGGTAAGCCAGTGAAAGATATCGGTCGTACGACCAATGAAGCTGCAGTTATCGGGTCATCATATAACGAAGACCTGCGTCAGGAAACACTGTCCGGTGTTGCTGACAAACACGGTAATGAAATACAACACAGCCAAGTTGGTAAGACAAGCAAGCAACACTCGGGCATCTTTATGTAAAGGAATCCCATTGTTGGGCATGTCTTATTCATCACCAAAGGTTCAACACTCGTGTGGTGCCCTGTTACTCACCTTCACAGTCAAGATTCATAGTGAGTTTATATCATCAAGGGCCATTGTACATGTGACAAGAAAAGCTAAAAAAATTCCTCTTTTTTTAAATAATATTTATGCACATATAAATTTTTCACAAGCCCATTTAAATAAGCGTGATGCATGGGTTCGCGACTTGCACTATTTGGGTGGTAGAAAAAGCCATAAATTTTGAGCTATAGCTCCCGGGCGACAGCTAAAGCTTTCAGATGCCAGCTAAAGCTGGGAAAACGATGACTTGACAATTTGCCTCACGTTATTCTCTGTAAATATTTATCGCATAAATTTATTTTATTTGTACGTCATCCGTCTAGAAATTATCTCATCCGTCAAATAAAAACGGATGCGAATGATAAGTAAATCAGCGCTATGCGTCACCTAGACGGATTAGCTGCGTGGATCGTGTCCTGAAAGCGGATTACTTGTTCGTTGTGTCCGAGAAGCGGTTACTGGGAAATTCGCATACAGGAGAATTTATTCGCCTTTTGTGTTCCAAGCAGAGTACTCAAATTCGTTAAAGAAAGGGTTTAGCTGCATCGTTCGTGCCCTAGGGTGGATTGCTTCATTTTTCGTGTCCAGATTGACGGGCCCGAATGAAACTCTTTTTTCTAAAAATTCGTATAATACTTACGGCTTTCATAAGAGCGGCAGCTGTAAATTAGATAACGTATGTAATGAAAAGTTGTAAAACATTATATAGATCACACCACCCACACACAACACACAACACAAAACCCCCACACACACCCCACACCCCCCCTGGGGAAAGATAAAAGGAGTAAGGGGGAGGAGGGGGTTGCACTGTCATAAAACACCGATGGGGATTTGGGGAAATGGAGGCGGACTAAATTGGAGAAAGAGACACATTGTAGGTACAATTACCCGGGAGAACATAAAGTAGCATTGGAGTGATTATAACCCACCACAGAAGCAGGGGCCCCAAGAGAGGAACAAGAAAACAACGGGGTGTGGTGGACACACGGCTGAGGTGGCAAGAAGTGCTCCTCGAGCGAAAAAGTTATGGTAATGGGCGATTTCAACCACGGGGGAGACGACGGGGAAAAACCGGGGGCCCCAGGGGGCCCCCGAAACATGGAGGCCAAGATGTGGATGTGGTACTTGAAAACCTCATGCTAAACATTCGGGGGACACAACCAAGAGAGAGGGGAGGATGAGCCAGCAAGACGGGACTTGTGTTCACCCTGAGCGTTCAGACATTGAGGACATCACTTACGAGAGGCCCCTGGACAGCGATCACGTGGTTCTGAGTTTTGATTATATGTAGAGTTACAAGTGGAGAAGGAAACGGGAACTAAAAAAAGGGAAGGCCAAACAAAAAAGGGGGGACTAACAAGTATGAGAAACTTCCTGCAGGGGTTCAGGGGGACAGAGAAATGGTGGGAAAATCAAAAACGAATGAGGAATATGTGGCAAAAAGTGCAAGGAGGCAGGGAAAGTTTTTTTCCCAAAGGGCAAACAAATAAAGGAAGCCCAAAAACGAGTCCTTGGGGTTTACCCGAAGGGTGGGGAGGCAAAAAAAAGTGCAACAGAGAAGGGAAAAAGGTACGGAGCTGGACCCGGGAAAACAAGGAGATTTAGAAGACCCAGAAACGAGATCACAGATAAGGAGGGAGGCCCAGCGCTTTTGAAAAACGACATAGCCAAAAGTCAAACTGACCCAAACTGCGTATAGCCACATTAGAGAAGACAACAGTCAAGGGCCCGGGGTGATAAGGGAGGAAAAAAGGTGGAAAATCACAAAAAACGATAAAAGGGGTAGTGAGGAGCTCAACACGAATTTAAGGAAGTATTTACAGTAGAGACAGGAAGGACCGGGGGGGGACGACCAGAGGGGGGACCAGAAAGGGGAATACACCAAAATTTGGGGGCATCTACAGATGAGGAGGGGGTGAAAAAAACGCTAAGGGACTCGATCCTCAAAGGCAATGGCGACAAAACATCCCCCCCGGGGTCCTTAAGAGGGAGCAGATAGTTGTCGTGCCACTTACCACAATCTTCAACACGTCCGGGAAACTGGGCAACTACCTGGGGTATGGAAGAGGGCAAATGATTCCCTTTTTAAAAAGGAGACAAAAAAAAAGGGGACTAAACTTAGACCTTGTCTTGACGTGTAAGATCAAAATTATGGAGAAAAATTACGGGGAGAGTGGTGGAGCACCCGGAAGGGAAAAAAGTATAAAGCCAAACCCGCACGGATTCCGGAAGGCAAATCCTGTGTCACAAACCCTTTTGGAGTTTTATGATAAAATAAAGAAGTAAACCGAGAGAGAGGGGTGGGGTTTATTGCATCTTCTTGGGCTGCCAAAAAGGCCCCTTTTACACGTTCCTCACAAGAGTAGTGCAGAAGCAAAAACAAGCATTAACGGAAGGGCACCAATGGATCAAGAAAACCTGACAGGGAGGCAAAAAAGAGTCATGGTACGTAATGATGTATCACATGGGGACCTGTGACGAGCGGGGTCCCACAGGGGTCGGCCAGGACCGTGAATTTTTGGTATTGTGAAAGACATGAGGAAGGGTTGACTCAGAAATGCCCCGTTTTCAGATGAAATGAAGTTTAAAGAGGGGAATTTAAAACTGATGAGGACGGCAGGGCTCAAAAAGACCTGGACGACTGGACACCTGGGCCAGCAAATGGCTTTTCGAATTTAATCCTCCAAATGCAAAGTCATGAAGATAGGGAAGGGGACAGAAAACCCCAGCAGGATAGGCTAGGTGGCAAAGACTGCAAAACCTCACTCAAGGGGGAAAGTCTTGGGGAGATAACACCGAGCAGTCTCCGAACACCAAAAAATCAGATAACTGCTCAGCAAAAGGGGGCCTGGAAACCTGAGAACAGCATTCCGGGACCCCTTTGTAAGGAATCGTTCAAGACACTGTACACCCTGTATGTCAGGGCCCCTACGGAGATGTAGCCCCCTGTTTGGAACCCGCACTTGATAAAGCACGCAAGAAAAAGAGAAAAATACAAAGGTTTGCCCCAAGGGTTAGTTCCAGAGCTAAGGGGGAAGTCCCATAAAAAAAGATTAAGGGGGAAACGCCTGACGACCTGGGGGACAGGAGGGTCAGGGGGGACATGAAACGACATAAAAATCTGCGTGGAAAGCAAGTTGGCAAAGAAGGATGTTCCAGGTAGGGGACACAGAAACAAAGGCCCCAATTGGAAGTTGAAGACAAAATGATCAGAGAGAATTAGGGAAATTTTTTTTTAGTCATAAGTTGTAAGGGTGGAAAAGCCTAGAAAAAAGAGTAGTGGGGCGGAACCATACACAGTTTTAAGACGAGGTTTTTATAAGCTCATGGAGCGGGGGGAGAAGGGGGCCCGTAGCAACCGGTGAAAAGGGGTGGCCAGGGGCTAGACCGCCCCCGCAACCACAAATAGGGATACAAAAGGTGGAATTTTAAACGAAAAAAATTACCAAAATGGTTAAAATAATTAGCAATTCCCTTTTTTTGACAGTCTCGATCGAAATTTTTTCCCGATCCCGG
This sequence comes from Cherax quadricarinatus, assembly GCF_026875155.1. Lineage (NCBI taxonomy): Eukaryota > Metazoa > Arthropoda > Malacostraca > Decapoda > Parastacidae > Cherax > Cherax quadricarinatus. The sequence continues at coordinate 29,873,654 of NC_069405.1, forward strand.
GTTAAAATCTTCCCAGTCTTTTTTAATATATTCCAATACCCCCTCAGTTCTAATGCTCTCCGCGCACCCCAATCGTTACAAAACTTTCGTCAAATTTTCCAAAACTGTTCCAAAGCTTTCTTGTCCCCTTCCTGTTTCCCTTTCCCTTTCTGTCCATCCACGCCCCAAACTTTCCAATTCTGTCCAGTTTTCCAATAGTGGTGGCCACAGCCCTCTCTCAGCCTCGATCACTTTAAAAAAAAGTTGCGAGGGGAAAAACAACCCGAGGGGAAATGCGAAAATCAACTTAGTTTCTTTCACTTCTTACTCTGTCTGTGTTCATTTTTGTCTTTGATTTTGTTTCTCTGCCTTTTTCTCCTTCTGTCTCTGTGTTCGCCTTTCATTTGATTTCTCTGTGATTTGATTCTCTCTCTCTCTCTCTCTCTCTCTCTCTCTCTCTCTCTCTCTCTCTCTCTCTCTCTCTCTCTCTCTCTCTCTCTCTCTCTCTCTTTTACACAAGGTTTGACAAGGTTAGGTTAAGGATCCCGAGCTTTATTGACAAGCTAATTACAGGTTAAGGATATCCTAACTTTATTGTCAAGCTAAGAGCTGTTACCTACATCAGCTCATTTGAAAGCATTTTTATTGTTATGAGACATACAAGTAGGGGACAGGATGAAGTTGGAGCCATCTGTGGGCCAGCATTTTCAAGTGATCAACTGACTTTATCTCGTTGACATCATTATGCTGTACGAATGTGTTCCATACTCGAGTCATCCTGGGTATATATGATCTCAGATGGAGTGATGTTCTGGAGAAGCTTACATCCAGAGTGAAGTTGCTGCTTTCTGCCCGTCTTGTGGCATAAAAGCTTGTTTCACGCTGTTTCTCTCTCTCTCTCTCTCTCTCTCTCTCTCTCTCTCTCTCTCTCTCTCTCTCTCTCTCTCTCTCTCTCTGTCTCTGTCTCTGTCTCTGTCTCTCTGTCTCTCTGTCTCTCTGTCTCTCTGTCTCTCTGTCTCTGTCTCTGTCTCTGTCTGTACTTCTCTCTCTCTCTCTCTCTCCTCTCTCTCTCTCTCTCTCTCCTCTCTCTCTCTCTCTCTCTCTGTCACTCACATAATTAACTCACCTCCAGCACTTCCTCCTTTCTCCACCACGAATTCCATAACACCTCGCCACCACTGCCTCCACCATTATCACCACCACCATCACCGCCGCCGCCGCCGCCGCCACCACCACCACCACCACCACCACCACCACCACCTCCATCACATGAGCTTCCTCCCCTCTTCATACAATCACCCCCATCACCACCACCATCACCACCAATGCCACCAGCCTCATGCTCTGCAGATTGTATAAGACAAAATTTATTGCCCTCACTTAAATCATAGAAAATTGCGTCTTTGCTAAGCCATCTGGAGCCAGCTGTGAGAAGGAAAACACCAGCTGGAGAAGTCCGCCTCTGCCTGGACACTGTCTGTCTCTCTTTGCTGTCTCCCTTGGCCTCACTGACTTTTTTCCCCTGACTTGGCAGCATATATGACTCTGACTTTTCTTTCTTTCGGACTGGTTAAGCCACTCTGTGTCACTGTTTCTGTTTATATATATATATTAGTTATTTCTAGGTAGTAGGTTGGTAGACAGCAACCACCCAGGGAGGTAATACCGTCCTGACAAGTGAGTGTGAAACGGAAGCCTGTAATTGTTTTACATGATGGTAGGATTGCTGGCGTCTTTTTTTTCTGTCTCATAAACATGCAAGATTTAAGGTACGTCTTGCTACTTCTACTTATATTTAGGTCATACTACGCATGCATGTACAAGCATATATATAAGAACATAGAACATTAGAAAGAAGGAACACTGCAACGGGCCTACTAACCCATGCGGAGCAGGTCCATGCCCCCCCCCGGATTAGACCAATGACCCACCCCCCGGATTATCCCAATGACCCACCCAGTCTGGTCATCCCTACTCAAGGATGGAGCACTGTACCAGACCCAGCAGCACAAGCTAGTCAGGTCAAACTCACACCCACCCACACCCATTCATGTATTTATCTAACCTATTTTTAAAACTACACAACGTTTTAGCCTCAATAACTGTACTCGGGAGCTTGTTCCACTCATCCACAACTCTGTTACCAAACCAGTACTTCCTGAATCTGAATTTTTCCAACTTGAAACTATTGCTGCGAGTCGTGTTTTGGCTGGAAATTTTCAGCACACTATTTGCATCCCCTTTATTTATTCCTGCTTTCCATTTATACACCTCTATCATATACCCCCTAATTCTACGCCTTTCGAGAGAGTGCAGATTCAGGGCCTTCAGTCTATCCTCATAGGGAAGATTTCTGATACATGGGATCATCTTTGTCATCCTCCTTTGTACGTTTTCCAGAGCATTTATATCCATTCTGTAATACGGTGACCAGAACTGAGCAGCATAGTCTAAATGAGGCCTAACCAAGGATATATAGAGTTGAAGAACTACCTGAGGACTTCTATTATTTATACTTCTAGACATGAAGCCAAGAATTCTGTTAGCTTTATTGCGAACACTAATGCACTGTTGTCTTGGTTTTAGGTTACTGCTAACCAGAACTCCTAAATCCTTTTCGCAATCGGTAGTATTAAGATCAACATTATTTAGTTTATATGTGGCATGGTTATTTAACTGTCCAACATTTAGAACTTTGCATTTGTCAATATTAAACTGCATCTGCCACTTCTCCGACCATTGCGTCAGTCTATTCAAATCATCCTGGAGTCCTCATTAGAATGAATTGGACGGCCTATTTTGGTGTCATCAGTAAATTTGCTTATGTCGCTATTTATTCCCTCATCTATGTCGTTTATGTAAATTGTGAACAACAACGGGCCCAACACTGACCCCTGAGGAACACCGCTTGTGACGTGCCCCCATTAGGATTTCTCCCCATTTATGCAAACTCTCTGCTGTCTATTTGTCAGCCATGCATCTACCCAGGAAAAAATTTCTCCTCCTATTCCGTGTGCCCTAAGTTTCCTCAGTAGCCTCTGATGTGAACTCTATCGAAGCCTTACTGAAGTCCATATAACAATATCTATTCATTACCATGATCTACCTCCTCAAACATTAGTGAAAAAAGTTGTAAATTCGTAAAACAGGAA
>NC_069405.1:29877284-29896193 GCF_026875155.1 Cherax quadricarinatus
CAGGTTGTGTCGGGCCCTTCTCTTAACTGAGTTGATTTTTCATTCATTCATTAAAGATTTGCCGGTACTTCCGGCCGGGTCTTCTCCAGATGGTGACGGCCGGTGGCCCCCGGGGGGGGTGTCGATCGTCTTCTTCATTCTTCTATCTTCTCTCTTGGGCCCCCGGTTGGAGGGTAACTTCTTCTTCTATCTTGCACTGACTCCCAAGTGGGGAGGTGTCTTCTTTCTTTCTCGTCGGCAGGCATCGCAAGGTCAAGGGTCTTCAGGCACTTGTAGCCCCGTCAAATGTTGGTAGTGTGGCATTGGTTCTAGGTGATTCAGACTTTTACCTAGAAAGCGGTACAGGCTCCATTGGATTTTTTTTTTTTTTTTTTTTTTTTTTTTTTTTTTTTTTTTTTTTTTTTTTTTTTTTTTTTTTTTTTTTTAAGCGGGGGGGAGAGGAGGTAGGGAAGTGAAAGAAGGAAGAGTAGGAGAGGTGATAGATGGAGCGTAGTGGCGACTCGTAGTTGTATGTGGCGGCGTCATCGAGGTGGTGGATGGGCAGCCAGGATGGGGATGAGAGTTCCCAGGTCTTGGGTGGCGAGGTACACCAGCCGGGCTGCGGTGTCTTCTCGGTTCGGGTCCCCAGGCGCCATTGGGAAGTGCCTTCGTCGGAGTGGCACCGTCGCTGGACAGTCGAGGAGGTAGTGCACTAGTGGACCTGGGACCATCTGGTTGCAATGGCAGCAGCGCTCCTCTCGCACGCGGTCAATGAGTCTTCTGGCAGTAGGGTAGCCAAGTCGCAGCCGGTGGACCCCAACCTGAAACTTCCTGTCTAGCCTCCGCATGCTCGGCGGGGCTCCCCACGGGTCGCCCTGTCATACCAGATCCGGCTCCGCGATGTGCCTGGCCCTGGTAGGGGCGCCTGGCTGCATCAGCTGCCCACAGATCCACCTGCCTTCGGCTGATAGCAATGGTGGTCACTGGCTGGGCCTCAAGGGTTGCCGACTTCGCCGCTCGATCTGCCGCATCATTCCCAGCGAGGTCGATGTGGCTCGGTATCCAGTTGATTGTTGCTTGCTGTCCCTGCTCCTTAAGTGTCTGCAGGTCCTTCTGATGGCAGTAATTAGCCGGATGTTGTCCCTGGGCTCCTGTGCATGACGGCCTGGATCGCCGCTCTGGAGTCCACATGAATGACTGGGGGTCGCCGATGATCCAGGAGTGCGTGTTGCAGGGCCCTCTGGATGGCATGGAGTTCTGCCTGGAGAATTGTGCAGTGATCTTGGAGACGCCATCCAGCCGTCAGAGTGGCATGGTGCACCCCGGCACCTGTGCGGCCAGCCTCTAGAATCCCGGGAGCCATCGGTGTAATATACGGCGCACCCAGGGTGCTCTGCTGCTGCAATACTCACTGCACCCCAAATTGCTGCAGCACGTGTTGTGGACAGTGACGCTTGCTAACTGGGAGGTCTTGGATGTGGATCAAAAACTGCTTCTGGTGCCCAGGGCGGGAGTACAGAGTACCCCGCCACAGGCCGGTCACAGCCCTTGTCGACTATAAGCGCCATGGGGAGGAGTTTGCTTGCTACATCAGCCGTGACCCACACCCACAGCCGGCCAGGAGACTCCCTGAGGTCTCCCTGTTGCCGTTCAAGGAGGTGTTTGCAGCAGTCTCTCCACGGGGAGTTGTACGTACTTGGCCACCCTCCTGGCTGCCACAAGGGCGATTCTGTCGCGTAGCGGCTGCAATTGAGCCTCATGATTCAGGGGCACAGTGTTCGTCCACCTCGGCGCCCCCAAACATGATCCGAGCTGCAGTATTTTGGACGACGTTGAGTCTTCGAAGGTGCGTTGGGCGGGCATGGACAAGGGTAAGTGCCCCAATAGTCGATGAGAGAGCGCACCGCCTGCACATAGAATAATCGGAGAATGTCACGGCTGGCCCCTGACCTAGGGCTGGCGAGGGCCCGCATGGCGGTGACCCCGTTGCATGGTCCGCTCTCTGACGTACTCCGCCTGATTCCGAAAGGAGAGCCGATTGTCGATGTGCACTCCAGGTACAGGTAGCTACTGACCCAGTCGAGATTGACTCCTGACATCTGCAGTCTCCCCTCCGGCACATTGGCATGCAGGATCATGGCCTTGGATTTTTCTGCTGAGACCTTGAGGCCGAGACGACAGCAGGCGGTGGAGAGGAGGTTAAGGTCACGTTGGGCTCTATGCATCAAACCACATCTCTCGGTGATGATGAGGGCAAGATCATCAGCGTAGCTGAGCAGCTGGGTGCCTAAAGAGAATGGCAGCTGCACCAGCTCATGCATCAGGACATTGAAGAGAGCGGGGCTGAGGACCCCTCCCTGCGGGGTGCCGTTTTCAAGGGGCCTGAGGGTGGACACTTGTCCCTGGAAACGCACTCGTGCACACCTGCCCTGCAGGTATGAAGAGATCCAGGCAAGGAGCCTTCCCTTCACGCCCCTGCCTGCTAGGAGGTCAAGGATGGCTGGTGCGCTGGCAAGCTCAAAGGCTTTCTCGACTGAGTTGCACACACCCATTTCCAACTGTATATAGTGTGGAGGAAATTATTTCTCAAAGTCATTCAGCTGTGTTTGTTCTGAAGAATTGAGATATTCAACACATGGGAATCTTTATTGAAGAAACGTTTCGCCACACAGTGGCTTCATCAGTCCAATACAAAGTTGAAGTAGGTAAGGAGAGTAGAAGTTTAAGGTAATCAGTCCTTCAACCTTGAATCGATGTGAGTCCATCACTCTTGTGTTTGTTCTGCTCCTTGCTTCCCCTTTACACCCAGGATAACAGGCATTATTGTTTCTGGGTTATAATTCTCAAGACCTTATTTATTAATACCCATCTTCCACTTATACACTTCAATCATGGTATAAACCTTGGTAATAAATACCGACAAGTTGGTTTAGAAAGACATGTAAGCAAACACTATAACATATTTATTAGAAAACGTTTCGGTCCTAAGTGATCAAGGTAACGGACCGAAAAGTTTTTAATAATGATTGAGTCCAAGTAACCCCATGATGGCATGTGATTTCCTGTTTTTGAAGGTGCACAGAGTTTAAAATCCCTGTTTAAAAATCCTTAAATGACTGGTCATAAGAAGGAGGATCACTGCAGCAGGCAGTGTCCACACCTGATATCATTTATCAAGCCCTTCAACAACTTAAAAAAAAAGGAGGAACACCGCATCATGTCTGTTCGCCCCATCCAATCTATGCACTCCATCAGAACCCAGACAACATAATAGAACATTTGCCAAGCCCATTTTCAAATGCTTCCCTAAGCAATAAACCCTTATGTTAACATAATTTACTCAGATAACAAAATTTACTCAATTACAAGCAATAATGTAAGATAAAAAGAAACAAGTATAACAATTACCTTGACAATCCAGTCCGACTTATCACTGCTGATTAAAAGGAAAGACCACGGAACTAATGACACCTTAAGGATTACAGAACTTTGGTTGCTATGAAAGAAAAATGAAAACAACCGTCATATAATGCTTAAAAGTGAGGAGCTGCAAAAGATAGGACGTGACCTCACAAAACAGCAAGTCAACATGTTATGATTGCGTCAGTAACCATGCTTTCACGTGTTTTCTTGAGTTTTTGAGGTGCAAGAGTTCTAACCTGTTTAAAAAGTGAGCATAAAGACTGAGTCATAAGAAAGGAGTGAGCACTGCATGCCAGCAGTGTCTACACCTGTAATGCATATGAAAGATGAGACACCTTAGGCAGCATATGGAATCTTTATTCAGGAAACGTTTCGCCACTCAGATGGCTTTCAATCATCCAATACAAAGAGGAAGCGCTAAGAGAGAGGAGGAAGAAAGGGTAATCATTCCCTCACCTGGAGTCTCTGTGTCTCAATCTCAACGGTTCGATTTTTTCAACCATTCAATCACACACTGTCAGACACTGGCAGCATCATGGGATCTTGATTACAAGAACTCACAACACTTGTTCAACAAGCCTTAGGACGAAGTACCTACTCGACAAGTGGAAGAGGTTACCACAAACCACCGCCTCCACCTTCTTCACGTCACCTCACTACGCAGATATAAGCCATGTCTACGGCCCTATTAGCTGTATCATTCTACAAGATTGATGGACTGAACACATCGCGACTCCCGGTGAGGGACTGCGAATTACCTCATTCCTCCTCCTCTCCTAAACGGCCTCCCTCTTTGTATTGGACTGATGAAGCCACAGTTGTGGCGATACGTTTCCTGAATAAAAGAATTCCCAATATGCTGCAAAAGGTGTGACTCAATCAATCAACGTTGTCGTTTTCAACCATTCATCACACTGTTTATGCATTTATCAAGCCCCTTCACAAACTTTATAAAAAAGGAGGAACACTGCATCATGTGCAGTTGGCCCATCCATTACTAGACATGTCCTACAGAAACCCATCAACCTAATAGAACATTTGCCAAGCCCATTTTCAAATGCTTCCACAGCATTTACCTTTGGTATAACAATAAATTTTACACAGGGAAAGTCCCCACGCAAATCCCACCCCTCTCACGCGATTTCAATTATCCAACCTAATTAGAAACACCCAATCTAATCCTGAACAATTGACATTAAAGCATACAACTGCGACATTTTATTATAGTTTTACAGTTTGGTAAAGCTCCTGGAGAGTAGCGGAATATGCTCAATTAAAATGATGACGTTAGTAGCACTTGTATCCTTTTACACCTACAAATCAGGTGGCAATGCTTAGAAAACTGATTATTTACACATTATCCTTTCAAGATTTAAATTATCTAACGTTAAGTCAGTTTTTTCTGGTTAATACCTCCATTCTCTAGAGCTTATTATTTTATTTCCTTTAACCTTGGTTATTATATTATGCACTAACAATTCCACTAAATCAGCGTCTTTCTTGAATCGAAGATTGTAGCTAACAAAGGACAATGTCCAAGCGTACCGAGGACGCACTGCCAACAAGACCATAATTTACCAATACAAGCTCTTGTGAGATCACCCCTACGACAGCTAAGAATTTACCCTCCCGTACCTCAACAATAATAAAACCCGAACCCCTCCCTGATTATTTATCAAATCTCAGCTCATAAAGACTAACCAAAGGTCCTAGAGCCTCTACCACCCCTACTCTGGAGAGCCGAGACGTTGGCCAACAAAAAGACTGCACTAGCATCCTTTTACGTAACATATAGTCTTAATTACTACCCAACATAATGCAATCCACAATGTAGTCCAGGAAAACCAGTAACATGGCATGGGTCGAAGGTGTCTCACCTGGAACGAATCATGGCTCAAAAGACAAGGAAGCTAGAGAGCGTCAATAAATGAGGTTAAATCGGTAGTGGGGATCAGTTACAAGTGGCATTCCACAGGGATCAATCTTGGCCCGTTGTAGTTCATAAATATATCAATGATCTTGATGAAGGAATTACTAGTGATACGAGCAAATTTTGCCGATGACACAAAGATAGGTGGATAATGGAAAAAAATAATGGATATAAGTTGGATAAATTTAATTATGAAGAACATAGTCAGGTACTGTTAATTTCTAACTGTTTGTAGATGATGCGTGTGAAGCAATCTTCCAGTTGGGTGATAGAGGCTAGTGACGCTTTGGTAGCTTTAATGAAGAGATGGACAAATATGTGTTTGTGGGAGGGGCTGGGTTTGATTGTGTGTCATTGGTTTATGGGAGTTATTTCTTGGGTAAGCTTTAAGTAAAGTCGTTTTGAAAAGGACCGTGTCCTTTCATGGGCCAGTAGCCTTCTGCAGTGTTCCTCGTTCTTATGGTACATTATTAATGTCACATTCTTTATTCCTATCATCTACTTAATAAATAATAATAGGTAACATAATAAATGGGAAACACTGCAGCAGGGCTTTTGCCCTATACTTGCATCCCTTCACAATCTATCCCACTAAAACAGATTATTTTCTCAAACCCAATTTTCAAATGCTACCAAAAGCTTTTGATAGTTCCATTTTACTCGAATCCAGCCCCTCTCACTCATGGTATTGAATCCAACCCCCGAATTGGAAACTACCCAAGGTTTAAAGCCTCAATAACCTTACCTATATAGACTCTCCTACACATATTCACCCTAATTTTCAAAACCAATGCTTTCCCGAATATTCGTTATTCTAAATCTAAGACTTGCCATAAATTGAATAAATTAATGTGGCTTCAGTTCTTGAAGAGTGTGGCATGCAAAGAGAACGTAACCAGTATTCGCGACAGATAACCCCCTACGATATATGCTATCTCCCCAACCTGTCAAACCAGTAAATAATTTTCGAACGTGATTCGGCCCATCGTTGTGTTTTGGCATCACCACCACCTGTCTACCTCGTCATATCCAAACTTAGCCCTGGTTGGGAACGGTCTCCATTCTCGTCATCCAGGTTGTGTCCTGGCCTTTCTCTAACTGAGTTGCACACCCCCATTTCCAACTGTATATATTGTGGAGGAAATTATTCTCAAAGTCATTCAAGACTGAGTTGTTCTGAAGAATTGAGATATTCAACACATGGGAATCTTTATTGAAGAAACGTTTTCTGTCGCCACACAGTGCTTCATCATTCCCCCCCACCTTTTACCACAAAAAACTTCTCGCCACTTCTCAGACCAAGACTTTAATTTGTTCAAATCGTCCGGGAGTTCATTGATATCCTCCCGAGGAATTAACGGCCTACTTTGTATCACAGAAAACTTACTCGGGTCACAGTAATCCCTTCTCAAGGTTTTTTAAATGAAATTAAAAACAAGAGAGGGCCTAAAACGATCCTTTGGGGAAACCCACTAGTGACAACCCCCCTTCAGATTTCACTCCATTAAGGGTAACTCTCGCTTTCTTTTGGTAAGCCAGCCTCAATCCATCTAGAACTTTACCTCCAAAACCATGACTCCACTTTTTTTAAAGTCTCTTGTGAGGTACCTGCGAAGGCTTTTACTAAAATCCAAATAAACAAATCATATTCCTTATCACGTCAACTGCCTCAAATGTTCTAGAAGAACGTCAGAATTTGTCGGGCGGAACGACCTCTCGTGAATCCAGCTGAATTCATTTACAAGTTAGCTTTTAAAGGTGACTTCTGAAAATGTCACTAAAATTTAAATTTAAAACTTCCCCACTAAATTCGGCTTTTGGACGTAATTTGAAGAGTGGTTTATCCCTGATTTGAATATAGGAACCACATTAGCCTCTTCCACTCTCTGGCACAACACGGTAAGGATGGACCATTGAATACACTCGTTAAGGGCTGACAAGCTCCACTCATCCTTAATCCCCTTTGAAAACAACTCAGGGGTCCGGGACTTATTTTTTTTTCAGTTTGTCTATCTTTTAATAACCAGCCCCCTCGTGACGAAATATTATTTAACTAAATTCACAGGGACAAAAATAATTTTAATTTACGGGAACTCATTTACTTCTTCCTTTTAAAAAACTGACAAAAAATAGCATTAAATAAGAACACATTCCATTCATTATCCTCGCGCCCATTCCCAGATTTCAAGGGGTCCTATTTTTTTCCCTTCCCTTCCCTATACACTTTAAAAACCCCTTTGGATTATCTTTGATTCATTAGCGACCTAATTTCAAGTCACGTTTAGCCTTTTTAATCGCCTTTTTTTACTTTCTTTTTTAACTAACATATTTGGGCATAAGGTTTAAACCCCTCCACTTCGATGCCCTATAAAAACCCCTTTTCTCCCCTAAAAGATGCTTAACCTCCTGTTTCCCATTTGGGGTCGTTATTATTTAACCCCAATTCTCTCTGGGGAATGTAATGTATAATGTTATAGGTTTTTTCTTACGGTCTTTCAAACCCCACTTCAAACAGTCTCCCCTCATTCTTCGTCTTACAAGTAATGTAATTTAAGGGTATTTAAAATAAAAACTTTAGCTTTCTTCTCAGGCCTTCGTGCCCGGCTGTATGACCAATTTGTTAAAAACATAAATGTGGGGCTTAGGTTTTTAAAAATAAATGTTTTTTGAAAAAAGGATGTCACAGAAAGAAACACTTTTGCAACCTTGGGAAACCCTTTTTTTAGTGCTTAAGGGGGATCTTTCAACTTGTCGCAAGTATAAATTCTTCTATTGCATTTTTTTTTTATATTTTTAATAAGACAAAAATGGGGAAATTCTCGTGAGTAATCTCCATTTAAAATATTCACTTGTTTTATCGTGAAAACCAACACTAGGTTTTAGCTGATTTTTAAAAAAATTCAAAATTTCAAAAAATTCCCAAAGAATATTGATGCACACACCTCGTTAAATATTTCATTAGTTTAGTAACTGAACATTACAGCTCGGGGCCCCCATAAAACAAAATGCAGTATAGATATTTTTCCAAAGGGTCAAAAAAACTTCTTTGGGCTAACTTAAAGCCAGCAACACCCCTAAAATTTTTTTTGCCAATACCCATCGCCCGTTTTCCATAAAAAAAGTCACATCGCGCAGTGCTTCAGAACCATTTTTCGTACCCCTCACCCATAACAAACATCAGAAAAAAAAATCTTCTTCGCCCAAAAATTTCCATGTACGGAAAAAAAAATCAAGGGGGTAAATCGTCATTTTCAAAGGTTCAAGTGCACAAGACCTCTAGCCCCTTCCCGGAAAACCCACGTTCAATATAAACTCAATTTCCCTCAAACCCCCCGGCCTTTTTTGTAAGTCCTTAACATTTTCGGGCCTCAGGCACACTATAGCTTGGGGGGTAGAGCACATAAATAGTCGTCTTCGGGGATAAACGGGCGGGATCGATTACCCCCCGCTTCCTGGGGTAGAGCTCTTCAAGTACCCCCGATCTTTTGGATAAACAGTGGAGGGATTACTCCAGTTCCGGGGGAAAAGAACTGCATCAAGTCCCGGGACTTCTTGGATCAAAAGCGGGAACAATTACTCCAGCTTCAGGGGGGCAGAGCTACACCGGGTACTCGATCTTTTTGGACACACCCGGTCGAGTGCTCCATTTTTTTCCCAAGAAAAACACCCATCCAAACCATGCCCTTTCCAAATTTTGTTAATCCCTTTTTGGGTCTTTTTGTCAGCCACCTGTGGGAAAAAAAACGGCTGTACCCAAAAAACTGAAAAGGCCCCTAATTAATAAAATACAGTGTGGGCCCCTCCCCTTACTATATCTCTGGGGAGGTACCCAAATTTCTAAAATTGGGTGTGAAATGTCCCCCCCTCAGTTTGCTCTACTGCGAACTGACCCAAATCACGGGCATCTTTGTGGCAAAATATCGTTCCAATATCATGGGGAAAATTTATGGGGAAATACTGAAGAAGGGAAAAACAGATGAACTTTTAAAGTACAAGAAGGTTATAATAATTTTCACTAATTCTTCGGAATACATTTTAAATGGATTTTTGCATTAAATTAAGGGCGGATTAAGCGTTGGAGAAATTTTTTGTGGGGGTTTTGGGGTTCGATAGGGGCTGCCCAAGGGGTAGGTCATCAGGGCCCGTTGCAGTGTCTTTTTTTTCCCTTTTGTTCTCCTTATCCTATCGGAGATAGTTAAAGTTATTCTTTTTACAAGCAATAATGTAAATAAAGAAAAACAGTTTAAACCCTTTAAAACCCCTTAAAACTAGTCGACTTGTCCCTGCTGATTAAAAGGAAAGACCACTTTTATGAACTTAAAAAAGGGAAAAAAAACCGACAGATTGTTTAGGGAAAACACATATGCAACAGTTAGGTATCTTTATTTCGAAACGTTTCGCCTACACAGTAGGCTTCTTCAGTCGAGTACAGAAAAGTTGATAGAAGCAGAAGATACTTGAAGACGATGTAATCAGTCCATCACCCTTAAAGTTTTGAGGTGTCAGTCCCCAGTCTGGAGAAGAGCATTGTTCCGTTGTCTGAAACAATATGAAGTTGAAGTGACAGGATGGAGCCTTTATATAGTGCCAGGAGGTGAGACGTAGGTTGCTTTGGGAGGGCAGGTCCCTCTCAAACCCAGCCGTTCTCACTAGTAGAGGTCGAAGTTGATGGTCTGTACCAAGATACCCTTGTGTTGCAGTGTCTGACAGAATGAACATTAAAATGGTAAAAATACCGACAGATTGTTTAGGTAAGACACATATGCAACAGTTAGGTATCTTTATTTCGAAACGTTTCGCCTACACAGTAGGCTTCTCAGTCGAGTACAGAAAAGTTGATAGAAGCAGAAGATACTTGAAGACGATGTAATCAGTCCATCACCCTTAAAGTTTTGAGGTGGTCAGTCCCTCAGTCTGGAGAAGAGCATTGTTCCGTTGTCTGAAACAATATGAAGTTGAAGTGACAGGATGGAGCCTTTATATAGTGCCAGGAGGTGAGACGTAGGTTGCTTTGGGAGGGCAGGTCCCTCTCAAACCCAGCCGTTCTCACTAGTAGAGGTCGAAGTTGATGGTCTGTACCAAGATACCCTTGTGTTGCAGTGTCTGACAGAATGAACATTAAAATGGTATAAAATACCGACAGATTGTTTAGGTAAGACACATATGCAACAGTTAGGTATCTTTATTTCGAAACGTTTCGCCTACACAGTAGGCTTCTTCAGTCGAGTACAGAAAAGTTGATAGAAGCAGAAGATACTTGAAGACGATGTAATCAGTCCATCACCCTTAAAGTTTTGAGGTGGTCAGTCCCTCAGTCTGGAGAAGAGCATTGTTCCGTGTCTGAAACAATATGAAGTTGAAGTGACAGGATGGAGCCTTTATATAAGTGCCAGGAGGTGAGACGTAGGTTGCTTGGGAGGGCAGGTCCCTCTCAAACCCAGCCGTTCTCACTAGTAGAGGTCGACCTCTACTAGTGAGAACGGCTGGGTTTGAGAGGGACCTGCCCTCCCAAAGCAACCTACATCTCACCTCCTGGCACTATATAAAGGCTCCATCCTGTCACTTCAACTTCATATTGTTTCAGACAACAGAACAATGCTCTTCTCCAGACTGAGGGACTGACCACCTCAAAACTTTAAGGGTGATGGACTGATTACATCGTCTTCAAGTATCTTCTGCTTCTATCAACTTTTCTGTACTCGACTGAAGAAGCCTACTGTGTAGGCGAAACGTTTCGAAATAAAGATAAATAACTGTTGCATATGTGTCTTACCTAAACAAAGACCACTGGAACTGATGACACCTTTAGGATTACAGAACTTGGTTGCTTATGAATAGAAAAATGAAGAACAACCGTCATATATGCTTAAAGTGAGGTGCAAAAGAGAGGACGTGACCTCACAAAACAGCAAGTCAACTGTTATGATTGAGTCAAGTAACCCATGATGTCACGTGTTTCTTGTTTTTTGAGGTGCAAGAGGTTTAACCTGTTTTAAAAAGTGCATAAAGACTGAGTCATAAGAAAGGAGGAGCACTGCAGCAGGCAGTGTCTACACCTGTTATGCATTTATCAAGCCCCTTCACAAACTTATAAAAAGGAGGAACACTGCATCATGTCCTGTTGGCCCATCCATTCTAGACATGTCCTAACAGAAACCAATCAAACTAATAGAACATTTGCCAAGCCCATTTTCAAATGCTTCCCAAGCAATAACCTTTGGTTAACATAATTTACTCATGGGAAAGTCCCACGCAAATCCAACCCCTCTCACCGATTTATTTATCCAACCTAAATTTGAAACTACCCAATCTTATCCTGAACATTTGACATTAATGCTTACAACTGTGACATTTTATTATAGTTACAGTTTGGTAAAGCTCCTGGAGAGCGTGAAGTTGCTATATTAAAATGTGACATTAGTTGCACTTGTATCCTTTTACCTGACATCGGTGGCTATGCTTGAAAACTATTATTTACACATATCCTTTCAAGATTTAAATTATCTAACGTAAGTCAGCTTTTCTGGTTAATACCTCATTCTAGAGCCTTATTATTTTATTTCTTTAACCTTTGTTAATGATTATTATGCACTAATATTCCACTCAAACAGCGTCTTTCTTGAGATTGAAGATTGTAGCTACGTAAGGACGTGTCAAGCGTACCGAGGAACACTGCACAAGACCTAATTTCCAATACAAGCTCTTGTGAGAATCACCCCTACCGACAGCTATCTAAGAATTTACACTCCCGTACCTCTAGCAATAATAAAACCCAAAACCCCCCCCACTGATATATTTATCAAATCTCTGTCTAAAGCTAACCAAAGGTCCTAGCCTCTACCACCCTACTCTGGAGAGCGAGACGTTGCCACAAAAGTTGCACTTGCATCCTTTTACGTCTTTAATTCTACCAACATTAATGCAATCCACAATGTTCCAGGAAAACCAGTACATGGCATTGGGTGAAGGGTGCTCTCGTGGATCGAATCATGGCTCACAGACAGGAAGCAGAGAGTGTCAATAAATGAGGTTAAATCCTAGTGGGGATCAGTTACAAGTGGCATTCCACAGGGATCAATCTTGGGCCCGTTGTAGTTCATAATATATCAATGATCTTGATGAAGGAATTACTAGTGATACGAGCAAATTTGCCGATGACACAAAGATAGGTAGGATAATGGAAATAAATAATGGATTTAAGTTGGATAAATTTAGATTTATGAAGGACATAGGTAAGTACCCGAGGAGTTGGAAATGAATGGTTGTCCAGAGCAATTGGTGTCAATTGCTGGCTGGACAAGTACTGTAAGGAATATGCGGTAACATTCATTGACAACTGGGACCTCTTCTATGGCAGAAATGACATGTATGCCAGGGATGGGGTTCACTTATCTAGGTGTGGGGTGGGAGCACTGGCCAACGCAGTGGAGGGAGCTGTTAGGTCTTTAAACTAGGAATAGTTAGTGGTATGGGTTTTGGCGGGAAAACTATGAAGTCGCAGGGTAGTAACATGAGTACTAGGAGAACTAGTAATAGGCAAAATGAGGAGGATATTGGAAAGCCAGTGGCACAAATTGACAAGGACAGTAATAAGTTTAGTGGAATAACAGAAAGGAGCAGGAAGGGTAAAGAGAGTGGAGGGTCATTAAAAAATTTTTTACACAAATAGTCGCAGTGCTAGGAATAAGATGGACGAGTTGAGACTAGTTGCTAGTGCAGGTAACATAGATGTATTTGCCATTACTGAGACGTGGTTTAATTCAAAAAGTCGGGACATGCCTGCAGAATGTCACATTCAGGGTTTTAAATTGTTCCAAGTAGATACAAGTATCGGGAAGGGGGGTGGGGTGGCATTGTATGTCCGAGATCGCTTGAACTGTTGCATAAAAACGGGTATTAAGTCTGAAGTAACACATACAGAGTCTGTTTGGATAGAATTTTCAGAGGGGCATGAAAAATTAATTTTAGGTGTGATATACCGTCCCCCAAATTTAGATAGGGACCAAGGGAGACTACTATGGGAGGAAATTGTTAGGGGCCACAAGGCACGATAATGTAGTAATTCTAGGAGACTTTAACTTTAGTCATATTGATTGGAATTTCTTGACTGGAATTTAGAATCATACGATTTCTTAGAAGTAGTTCAGGATTGTTTTTTGAAGCAGTTTGTGACAGAACCTACAAGGGGAAATAACCTGCTTGACTTAGTTCTGGCAAACAATGAATCCCTTGTTAAATAATTTAGAAGTTTCAGAGGAACTGGGTGCTAGCGACCACAAATCAATTACATTTAGAATTGAATGGAAGTATGATAGTGGGGATAACTCAGTAACAGTCCCAGATTTTCGCTTAGCAGATTACGATGGGCTTAGAGAACACTTATCATCTGTTGATTGGGGTAACGAAGAGAGCTATCAATATGACAGTTTTCTGAACACAATACATGCTGCTCAAAGAACGTTTATCCCTTAAAGGAAATTAGATCAAATAGAAATGACCCAAAATGGATGAATAATAGGCTGAAATATCTACTAGTGCATAAGAAAGGAATTTATAGGCGTATCAAAAGAGGCGAGGGTCATCTTATGAATCAGTATATTGACATTAAGAGGGACATTAAAAAGGGATAAGAAAAGCTAAAAGGGACTATGAAATTAAAAGTTGCTAGGGATTCTAAAACTAACCCAAAAAGTTTTTTCCAGGTATATAGAACAAAAGTCAGAGATAAGATAGGTCCCCTTAAAAATAACTATGGGAATCTTACTGACAAAGAGAATGAAATGTGCTCGATTTTAAAATAATTATTTTCTCTCGGTTTTTACACAGGAAGACACTAATAATATTCCGGTAATTAATTTTTATAGTGGATCAGAAGAAGATAAATTATGTAACATCATAGTCACTAGTGAAATGGTTGTGAAGCAGATAGACCGACTGAAGCAAAATAAGTCACCGGGTCCTGATGAGGTTTTTTCAAGGGTTCTTAAGGAATGCAAAATGGAAGTCTGTGAACCATTAACAATATTTTTAATTTATCTCTTCAAACAGGTGTAGTGTCTGATATGTGGAAGATGGCGAATGTAATTCCTATTTTTAAAACAGGGACAAGTCGTTACCGTCAAATTACCGCCCAATAAGCCTGACCTCAATTGTAGGCAAATTACTAGAGTCAATTATAGCTGAGATTATAAGAAGCCATCTCGATAAGCATAGCTTGATTAATGATACTCAGCATGGATTCACAAGAGGCCGGTCTTGTCTAACTAATTTATTAACTTTCTTCAGTAAAGCTTTTGAGGCTGTTGACCATGATAAAGAATTTGATATTATTTACTTAGATTTTAGTAAGGCATTTGATAGAGTTCCGCACCAAAGACTGTTGAAGAAAGTAGCAGCTCATGGCATTGAGGGAAGGGTGCTCTCGTGGATCGAGTCATGGCTCACAGACAGGAAGCAGAGAGTGTCCATAAATGGGGTTAAATCCAAGTGGGGATCAGTTACAAGTGGCGTTCCACAGGGATCAGTCTTGGGCCCGTTGTTGTTTATAATATATATCAATGATCTTGATGAAGGAATTACTAGTGATATGAGCAAATTCGCTGATGACACGAAGATAGGTAGGATAATTGATTCAAACGTAGATGTTAGGGAACTTCAGGAGGATTTAGACAAACTTTACTCTTGGTCAGAAAAGTGGCAGATGCAGTTCAATGTAGATAAATGCAAGGTTCTGAAGCTCGGGAGTGTCCATAACCCTAGCACTTATAATTAAATAAGTAGAATTAGCCATCGATTGCAAAAGATTTGGGGGTTATGGTAGCAAAACCCTTTAAAACCCAAGACAGCAATCCAAACGTACGAAATTAAAGGCAAATGACTCTGGGATTTATATCAAGAAGTTAAGCAAACAGAAGTCCAGAGGCATACTGCAGCTTTATAATCATTATAAGGCCTCACCTAGTTTATCAGCTAATTCTGGTTCCATTTTACAAAGGGACAAAAATTCGTTGAAAACATTAGCGGGATGACAAAATTAATCATAGCATTAAAAATTTTCCTTTGAAGAAAGATTGAAGACTTTAAGTTACATTCACTTTTTAGACGAAAAATGAGGGGAGACCTGATCGAAGTGTAAAAATGGAGATGGTATTAATAAAGGGGATATTAACAAGGTTTTTAGGAATCCTCCAAGAGAGAACCCCAGTAATGGTTTTAAAATTTAAGTAAGTTAGATTTAAAAGGACATGGGAAGTTTTGGTTTAAAAATAGGGTAGTTGATGAGGGGAAACAGTCAAACCTAGTTGGTTATTGAGGTAGGCTTTGGGTTTTTTCAAATTTGGGTTGGATAAGTACATGATGGGGGGGGTTTTGGTTTGAGGGGGGTTGCCATCGAAGCATGTTTCTTGGTGGCTTTGAAAATTGGTTGGTAAAATTTTTTTTGTTGTGGGATAAAATTTGTAAAGCCTGCCTTTTGGGGGCCAACAGGCTTGCTCCCGTTTTTCCCCTTTTTTCTATTTTTTTGTTCTTATGTTAACTTGTTGTAGATGTGCTGGGCAATCTTCCCCAGTTGGGTGTAGAGGCAAACCCCTTTGGGTCTTTAAGAAGAATTGGGACAAATATGTGTTTGGGGGGGGGCGGGGTTTGTTTGGTGTCTTGGGGTTGGGAGTTTTTCTTGGGTGCTTAAGTAGAAGTCGTTTTGATAAGGACCTCCTTTCATGGGCCAGGGGCCTTCGCAGTGTTCCTCTATTCTATGTCATTATTTGCACTTTGGGTTTTGCCTTCACTATTATAAGAAAGGGGGGCTAAAGGGGAAAAACACAGCAGCAGGGCTTTTGCCCATATTGCAGTCCTCACAATCTACCCCCCAACAATTTTTTTCTAAACCCCAAATTTTTTAAATGCTCCCAAAAGCTTTGATAGTTCCTTTTCTCGAATCCAGCCCCTCTCATCATGATTTATCCAACCCGAAGGGAACTACCCAAGGGTTTTAAGCCTAAATAACCTTACTTGAAGACTCTCCCTAACATAAATTTCCCTTTTTTCCCAAACCAATGCTTTCCTATATCGTTTCAAATCAAACTTGCAAAAAATTGAATAATTTTTGTGGTTTCGCTTGAAGAGTGTGGCTGAAAAGGTACGAAACCTGTATTGGGCGAAGTACACACCCCGTTGTAGGCTATCTCCCCAACCTGCAACCCAGTAATAATTTTGAAGATTCGGGGCCCTCCCTTGGTGTTTGGGCACACCCACCGTCCCACCCTCGCATTTCCAACAGACTGGTTGGGAACGGTTCTCCCCTTCGCCCAGGGTTTTGTCTTTTTCCTTCTCTAACTGAGTTGCACACACCCATTTCCAACTGTAAAGTGTGGGGGAAAAATTTTTTCTCAAAATCATTCAGTGTGTTTGTTCTGAAGAAATTTAGTTTTTCAAACATGGGAATCTTTATTGAAGAAAAAGTTTCGCCACACAGGGCTTCATCAGTCCCCAAAAAAATGAAGTAAGGTAAAGGGGATAAAGTTTAAGGGAATCATCCTTCAACCTTTAATCGAGGAGTCCCTCACTCTTTTGTTTTTTCTGCTTCTTGCTTCCCCCCCTTTTCACCCCGGATAACACATTTTGTTTCTGGGTTAAATTCCAAGCCTATTTATTTAAAACCCCTTCCACTTATACCTTTAAACATGGGAAAAACCTTGGAAAAATACCGACAAGTTGGGTTTGAAAGACCAAGCAAAAAAATAAAATATTTATTAAAAACGTTTTGGTCCTGAATGATCAAGGTAACGGACCCAAACGTTTTTTTTAATACTATGTTATAGTGTTGCTTAGTGTCTTTCTAAACCAACCCTTCAAACATGTCCCCCTATTTTTCGTCTTTCAATGAATGAATTTAAAGGGGATTTTAAAAAAAAACTTTTGCTTTTTTCCAGGGCCCTTTGTGCCTCGGGCTGTATGACCAATTTTTTAAAAACATAAATGTGTGCTTAGGTTAAACAGATACAATGGTTTTTGAAAAAAAAGATGTCACAGAATAAACCTTTGCAACACTTGGGAACCTTTTTTTGTGCTTAGAGGAGGGTCTTTCAAACTGTCGCATGTTAATAATTGACTTTTATATTGCATTTGTTTATTTATATTTCTAATGGCAACAATGGAACTTCTCTTAGTAATCCCATTAAAATATTTTTACTTGTTGTGATCGTGAAATTTCCAAAATGGGGCAGCTGATTTTAAAAAAATAAAACAATATGTCAAACAATTCCCCCAAAGATTTGATGTCACACACCCTTTAAATAAATTTTATTAGTTTAGTAACGAACTTACACTCTGGTGGCCACAAAAAAACAAAATGCAGATATATAGTTCCCGGGGGATAAACTTTTTTATTTAAATTCAGCCAGCAACACCCCCCTTTATTTCGCCAATACCTCATCGACGTTTCCATATAAGTGCACACGCTGCTGTCTTCAAACCTTTCGTACCCCCCATCTAACAACACAGAAAGATAAACTTTTTCGTCATAAATTCCCTGTACAGGAAAAAAAAAAGTCGTAAATCGTCATCTTCCTGAGGTTCATGTGCAGCAAGACCTCTAGCCCTCGGAATTCCGTTCAATGTAAACTCTAGCTTGCTCTACCTCGGCCATTATGTAAGCTCTAACATTTTCAGCCTCAGGCACAGCTATAGCTTCTGGGGTAGAGCTACATCAAGTAGTCGATCTTCTTGGATCACAGCTGGATCGATTACTCCAGCTTCCTGGGGTAGAGCTGCATCAAGTACTCGATCTTCTTGGATCACAGCTGGATCGATTACTCCAGCTTCCTGGGGGAGAACTGCATCAAGTACTCGATCTTCTTTGGATCATAGCTGGATCAATTTCTCCAGCTTCATGGGGGAGAGCTACATCAAGTACTCGATCTTCTTGGATCACAGCAGGATCGAGTGCTCCAGTTTCTTCCAGAAAAACTCCATCCAAACCATGCACATACAGTTTGTTAATCTCCATTTTAGGTCTTCGTCGGCCACCTGTAGGAATAAAACTGCTGTATCTAAAAATGAGAAGTGCCCCTAATTAATAAAATACAGTGTGGGGTGTCCTCGCTTACTATGATCTCTGGTGAGGTGACTCCAATTACTAAAATTGGATGTGAAATGTCCCTTCTCAGTTTGCTCTACTGCGAACTGACCCTAGTCCACTGTCATCTTGTGTGAGCTACATATCGTTCCAATATCAGTGGCAATTGATGTAAAAAATGAAAAATGAAACACTATTGAACTTTCAAAGTACATGAATGGTTATAATAATTTCACTAATTCTTGGATATACATTTAAGTGGGTTTATGCATTAGTTAATGTCGGGGTTAAAGCCTTTGGTAGGAAATTTTTTTTGTGGGGTTGGGATTCGATAGGGATCTGCATGGTGTAGGTCATCAGGCCTGTTGCGTGTCTTTTTTTTCTGTGTTCTCCTTATCCCATCGGAGATAGTTACGTGATTCTTTTTTCAAGCAATAATGTAAGATAAAGAAAACATGTTGATAACTTTCCCTTTAAAATCTAGTCGACTGTCACGTAGTATCAT
>NC_069405.1:29896693-29917174 GCF_026875155.1 Cherax quadricarinatus
AAATTTTTCTCAAAGTTTCGCTGTGTTTTCTGAAAATTTAAAATATAAAAGGGGAAATTTTATTGGAAACGTTTCCCACCAAATTTTGGTTTCAGTCCAATTAAAAAGTTTAAGTAGGAAAGGAAAAGGGTGGGGGTTTAAGGAAAGTTTAACCCTTGTCAGGAGTATATCTGTGTTTGCGTCCTTCCCCCCCCTTTTTTCCCCAGGATAAAAGGTTTTTGGGGTTTTTCCCTGGTTTAATTCCAAAAACTTATTTATTAATACCATTTATTAACACTTCAATATTTTATAAACCCTTTGGTAAAAATCCGCAATTGGTTTAGGAAAGACACGTAACAACACTTAAATTTTATTAAAAAATTTTCGGCCCTGAAGGTTTGGTCCAGGAGAAACTTTTTAATAAATAGTTATAGTGTTTGTTACGTGTTTTTCAAAACCCAAAACATTAATCATTCTCCCCTCATCTCGTCTTAAAGTGAATGTATTTAGGGTATTCAAAATAAAATTTTAAAGCTTTTTTTCGGGCCTTCTGCCTCGGGCTGTATGACCAATTTTTTTAAAAAACATAAATGTGTGTTTGGGTTAAACAGATACAAGGGGTTTAGAAAAAAGAGATGTCACAAAATGAAACACTTGTGCAACACTTGGGAACCTTTATTTATGCTTATAGGAGGATCTTTCAGACTTGTCGCATGAAATAATTGACTTCTTTTTTGCATTTGTTTATTTTATTTCAATATGAGAAAACAAGGGAAACTTCTCGTGAGAAATCTCCATTTAAAATATTCACTTTTGGGTGATGTGAAATTAAACCCTAGGTTCAGCTGATTATAAAAAAAATTCAATATGTCAAACAATTCCAATGAATATTGATGTCCACCCTCTGTTAAATATTTCATTAGTTTAGAAAATGAACTTTACAGCCTGGTGGCACATAAAACACAAATGGTATAGTATGTTCCGGGTCTATAAACTTTTTTAGCTAATTTCACCCAGCAACACCCTTCAATTTTGCCAATACCTCATCGACGTTTCCATATAAAAGTGCACCGCTGCAGTGTCTTTCAAACCAGTTTGTACCCCTCATCTAACTAACATCAAAAGAAATTTTTTCGTCATAAATTCCATGTACGGGAAAAAATAAAGTCGTAAATCGTCTTTTCCTGAGGTTCTGTGCAGCAAGACCTCTAGCCTTGGGAAATTTACGTTCAATGAAAATCTACTTGCTCTACCTCGGCCATTATGTAAGCTCAAAACTTTTTTCAGCCCAGGCACAGATCTTCTTGGGGTAGGCTACATCAAGTATCGATCTTCTTGTCAAGCTGGATCGATTACCCAGTTCCTGGGGTGAGCTGATCAATACTCGTCTTCTTGGATCAAGCGGGATCATTACTCCGTTTCCCCTGGGGTAGACTCATAATTTTACTCGTCTTTTGGGATCATGTGGATCAATTACCCGCTTCAGGGCGACTACATAAAGTACCCCTTCGGGGATCACAGCAGGATCGGTGCTCGTTTCTTCCAAAAAAACTCCTCCAAACCATGCACATCCATTTTGTTAATCTCCATTTTAGGTCTTCTGTCGCCCCCTGTAGGAATAAAACGCTGTATCTAAAACTGAAAAGTCCCCCAAATTTAAAAAATACAGTGTGGGCTGTCCTCGCTTACTATGATTCTGGTGGGGTGACCCCAATTTACAAAAAATTGGATGTAAAATTTTCCCTTCTCAGTTTGCTTATGCGAACTGACCCTAGTCACTGTCATCTTGTGTGGCTACATATCGTTCCAATATCAGTGCAATTGATGTAAATACTGAAGAATGAAACCAGTTGAACTTCAAAAGAAAATGAAGGGTTTTTAAAAATTTTTCACAAATTTCTTGGAATATACATTTAAGTGGATTATGCTTTTGTTAATGCGGATTAAAGCTTTGGTAGGAAATTTTTTTTGTGGGGGTTGGGTTCGAGGGGGATCTGCTGGTGTAGGTATCAGGCCTTTTGCAGTGTCTTTTTTTTTTTTGTGTTTCCTTATCCTATGGGAGATATTTTACGTATTTTTTTACAAGCAATAAGAAGATAAAGAAGAAACAGTTGTATAATTTTCCCCTTGAAAATCTGTCGCTTGTCACTGCTGAAAAAAAGGAAAGACCTGGAAGATGACACCTTTAGGATTACGAACTTGGTTGCTTATGATAAAAAAATAAAGAACAACCGTCATATATGCTTAAAGTGGGGTGCAAAAGAGAGGACTAAACCTCAAAAACGCAATAAAACTGTTTGATTGATAAGTAACCCATGGGGCATGTGTTTCCTGTTTTTTGAGGGCAAGATTTTTTAACCTTTTTTAAAAAGTGTTTAAAGCGGGTCATAAGAAAGGAGGGACTGCAGCGGGGCAGTGTCCCCCACCTGTTAGCATTTATCAACCCCCTTCCAAACTTAAAAAAGGGGGAACACTGTTTTGTCGTTCCCCATCCATTCTGGGCATCCACAGAAACCCTCAAACAAATTGAACATTTCCAAGCCCTTTCAAATGTTTCCCCAAGCAATAACCTTTGTTAAAACATAATTTATCATGTTAAACATAATTTACTCATTTACAAGCAATAATGTAAGTAAAAAGAAAATGTAAAACTTTACCTTAAAAATCAGTCGATTTATCACGCTGATTAAAAGGAAAAAACTGGAATGATGACCCCTTTGGATTACAGAACTTGGTTTTATGAATAAAAAAATGAAGAAAAACCGTCATATAGCTTAATGAGGTGCAAAAAGGACGTGACCTCACAAAACAGCAAGTAAACTGTTATGATTGAGTAAAGAAACCCCATGATGTCACGTTTTTCTTGTTTTTTGAGGTGCAAGATTTTAAACCCTTTTTTAAAAAGGCATAAAGACTGATCATAAGAAAGGAGGGCACTGCAGCAGGCGTGTTACACCTTTATGCATTTACAACCCCCTTCACAAACTTATAAAAAGGGGGGAACACTGCATATGTCTTTTGGCCCATCCATCTGGGAAATCCTACAAAAACCCCATCAAACTAATAGAACATTTGCCAAGCCCATTTTAAAATGCTTCCCAAGCAAAAACCCTTTTGGTTAACATTTTTTACTCATGGGAAAGTCCCCCCAAAATCCAACCCCTTACCGATTTTTTTTCCAAACCCTAAATTTGAAAACCCAACTTATCCTGAACATTTGACTTTAAATTGCTTACAACTGTGAATTTTATTATGTTAAGTTTGGTAAAGTCCGGAAGCTGAAGTTGTATATTAAAATGGACATTGTTGCACTTTACCCTTTTACCTGAAATCGGTGGCATGCTTGAAACTATTATTTACAATATCCTTTAAAGATTTAAATTATCTAACTAAGTCATTTTTCTGGTTATACCTCATTCTACCCTTATTATTTTATTTTTTTAAAACCCTTTGTTAATGATTATTATGCACTAATATTCCATAAATCAGCTTTCTTTCTTGAGATTGAAGATTGTAGCTACGTAAGGACGTTTGCAAGCGTACGAGAACACTGCAAAAGACCTAAGTTTCCAATACAAGTCTTGTGAGAATCACCCACCGACAGCTATCTAAGAATTTACTCCCGTACCCTAGCAATAATTAAAACCCAACCCCTCCACTGATATATTTTCAATCTCTTTCTAAAGTAACCAAAGTCCTAGCCTTACCACCCTACTCTGGAGGCGAACGACTTGCCACAAAAGTTGCACTTGAAATCCTTTACGTAACATATTGCTTTAATTCTACCAACATTAATGCATCCACAATGTTCCAGGAAAACCGGGTACATGGAAATTGGGTGAAGGGTGCTCTGTGGATCGAATCATGGCTCACAACAGGAACCCAGGAGTGTAAATAAATGGGTTAAATCCTAGTGGGATCATTACAAAGTGGCTTTTCCACGGGGATCAATCTTGGGCCCTTGTAGTTCATATATTACAATATCTTGATAAGGAATTACTAGTGATAGAGCAAATTGCCGATACACAAAGATAGGTGGATAATGGAAAAAATAATGGATTAAGTTGGATAAATTTAGTTTATGAAGGACATAGGTAAGTACGGGTTTTCTTAACTTGTTTAGATGATGCGTGAGCATTTTCCCCAGTTGGGTGATAGAGCTAGGACCTTGGGTAGACTTTAAGAAGAGATTGGACAAATATGTTTTTGGGAGGGGCCTGGGTTTGATTGGTGTCATGGGTAGGGGAAAAGTTATTTCTTGGGTAGCTTTAGTAGAAGTCGTTTGATAAGGACTGCCTTTCATGGGCAGTAGGCCTTCTGCGGGTGTTCCTTATTTATTACTTATTAATGTCACATTGGTTATCTATCATCTCTTATAAGAATATAGGAACATAATAAATGGGAAACACTGCACAGGCTTTTCCCTTACTGGCCCAGTCCCTTCACAATCTATCCCACTAACAGATTTTTCTCAACCCAATTTTCAATGTACCAAAGCTTTGAAGTTCCATTTACTGGAACCAGCCCCTCTCATCTGTATTTATCAACCCGAATTGGAAACTACCCAAGGTTAACCTCAATAACCTTACTTGAAGACCTTCCTAACTTTCATATTCCCTATTTTTCAAACCAAATGCTTCCTATATCGTTTCTAAATCTAAACTTGCATAATTGGAATAAATTATTGTGGTTTCCCTGTTTTGGGAAGAGTGTGGCATGCAAAGAGTACGTAACCGTATTCGGCGAAGATACACACCTCGTTGATAGGCTACTCCCCAACCTGCAACCCAGTAAATAATTTCGAACGATTCGGCCCATTTGGTTTTTTGGGCACACCCACCTGGTCTACCTCGTCATTTCCATACTAGACCTGGTTGGGAACGGTTCTCCTTTTCTGCCCTCCAGGTTGTGCCCTTGGCCTTCTCTTAACTGAGTTGCAACACCCATTTCAACTGTATATTAGTGTGGAGGAAATAATTTCTCAAAGTCATTAGCTGTGTTTTGTTCTGAAGAATTGAGATATTCAACACATGGAAATCTTTATTGAAGAAACGTTTCCCACACAGTGGCTTCATCAGTCCAATACAAGTTGAAGTAGGTAAGGAGGGTAAAGTTTAAGGAATCAGTCTTCAACCTTGAATCGAATGTGATCCATCACTCTTGTTTTGTTCTGTCTTTGTTCCCTTTACCCCAGGATAACAGGCATTATTGTTTCTGGTTAAAATTTCTCAAGACCTTATTTATTAATACCATCTTCCACTATCACTTCAATCATGGTATAACCTTGGTATAAATACCGACAATTTGGGGTTTAGAAAGACCGTAAGCAAACACTATAACATATTTATTGAAAACGTTTCGGTCCTGAAGTGATAAAGGGTAACAGGCCCGAAACGTTTTTAAAAAATATTTATAGTGTTTGTTACGTGTCTTTTAAACCAAACATTTCAATCATGTCTCCTCATTCTTCGTCTTACAAGTGAAATGAAATTTTAAAGGGGTTTTCAAAATAAAATTTTAGTTTCTTCTCAGGCTTCGTGCCTCGGTGCTGTATGACCAATTTGTTAAAAACAAAAATGTGTGCTTGGGTTTAAACAGTACAATGGTTTTAGAAAAAAGAGAGACGATAACACTTGGGGAACATTTGGGAACCTTATTTAGTGTTATAGGAGGATCTTTCAAGACTTAGTCGCTAGTATAATAATTGACTTCTATTTGATTTGTTTATTTATATTTCAAAAAAGAGCAACAATGGAACTTCTTGTAAAGTAATCTCCATTTAAATATTCTACTTGTTGTGATCGTGAAATCTCAACACTAGGTTAAAAGTGATTAATATAAAATAATCAATATGTCAAACAATTCCCAATATATTTGATGTTCACACACCTCTGTTAAAATTTCATTAGTTTAGTAACTGAATTAAAAGCTCTGGTGGCAAATAAAACACAAAATGCAGTATAGGTATAGTTCCAGGGTCTATAACTCTTTAGCTAACTTCAGCCAGCAAACCCTCTCAATTTCGCCAATACCTCATCGACGATTTTCATATAAAAGTGCACATCGCGGGTCAGTGTCTTCAGAACCAGTTTTACCCCTCTCATAACTACTCAGAAAGATAATCTTCTTCGTCATAAATTCCATTACAGGAAAAAAATCAAGTCGTAAATCGTCATCTTCCTGAGGTTCATGTGCAGAAGACTCTACCCCTTTGGAATTCACGTTCAATTAATTTCTAGTTTTGCTCTACCTCGGCCATTATTTTAAGCTCTAACATTTTCAGCCTCAGGCACAGCTATGCTTCTTGGGTAGAGCTACATCAAGTATCTTTCAAAATTCTTGAGATTCACAGCTGGATCCAATTTACTCCAGCTTCCTGGGGTTAGAACTGCATAAAGTACTCGATCTTCTTGGTCAAGCTGGATCAATTACTCAGCTTCATGGGGCAGAGCTCATCAAGTACTCGATCTTCTTGGATCACAGCAGGACGAGTGCTCGGGTTTCCTTCCAGAAAAACTCCACCAAACCTTTGCACATCAGTTTGTTAATTCCATTTTGGTCTTCTGTCAGCACCTGTAGGAATAAAACTGCTGTATCTAAAATGAGAAGTGCCCAAAAATTAATAAAATACAGTGTGGGCTGTCCTCGCTTATATGTTTTCTCTGGTGAGGTGACTCCAATTACTAAAATTGGATGTGAAATGTCCCTTCTCAGTTTGCTCTACTGCGAATGCCCCTATCACTGTCATCTTGTGTGAGCTACTTTATCTTTTCCAAATTTATCAGTGGCAATTGATGTAAATACTAAGAATGAACCTAGTTGAACCTTCAAAGTCATGAATGGTTATAATAATTTTCACTAATTCTTCGGATTTACATTTAAGTGGATTATGCATTAGTTAATGTCGGATAAAGCTTTGGTAGGAAATTTTTTTGTGGGGTTGGTTCGATAGGGATCTGCATGGTGTGGGTCTCAGGCTGTTTGCAGTGTCTTTTTTTCTTGTGTTCTCCTTATCCTATCGGATGATAGTTACTGATTCTTTTTACAAGAAATAATGTAAGAAAAGAAAGAAACATGTTGTATAACTTTACCTTGAAAATCTAGTCGACTTTTTCACTGCGTTAAAAGGAATGCCCAAATGGAACTGATACCCCTTTTAGGATTACAGAATTTTGGTTTGCTTATGAATAGAAAAATGAAGAACAACCGTATATATGCTTAAAGTAAAGGTGCAAAAGAGGGGATGACCTCACAAACAGCAAGTCAACTGTTTGATTGAGTCAAGTAACCCATGATGCATGTGTTGTTTTTTGAGGCTGCAAGGGGTTTTAAACCGTTTTTAAAAGGCTTAAAGACTGGGTCATAAAAAAGGAGGAGGCACTTGCAGCAGGCAGTGCCAACCTGTTATGCTTTTACAACCCCTTCACAAACTTATAAAAGGGAGGAAAACTGCTCATGTCGTTCACCCATCCATTTGGGCACGCCTACGAAACCCATCAAACTAATGAACATTTGCCAAGCCATTTTCAAATGCTTCCCAAGCAAAACTTTGATTAAACATAATTTACTAATGATTAACATAATTTACTCATTTACAAAAATAATGTAGATTAAAGAAGAAACATGTATACTTTACCTTGAAAATCCGGGTCGACTTATCCTGCTGTTTTAAAAGGAAAGACACTGGAATGATGACACCTTTAGGATTACGAACTTTTTTTAATAGATAGAAAATAAAAGAAAAAACCCGTCATATATGCTTAAAGTGAGGTGAAAAAGAGAGGACTAAACCTCACAAAACAGCAAGTCAACTGTTATGATTGAGTCAAGTAACCTGATTTTCACGTGTTTCTTGTTTTTTGAGGTTGCAAGGTTTACCGTTTAAAAAGTGCTTTTAAAGGGACTAAATCATAAGAAAGGAGGACACCTGCAGCAGGCGTGTCTACACCTGTTAGCATTTATCAAGCCCTTAAACAAACTTATAAAAAGGGGGAACACGCATCATTTTCTGTTGGCCATCCTTCTAGGAAAGCCCTACAGAAACCCATCAAACAAATAAAACATTTCCCAAGCCCATTTTCAAATGCTTCCAAGAAATAACCTTTGGTTTAACATAATTTAATCAGGGGAAATCCACGCAAATCCAATTTTTCCCTTCACCAATTTATTTATCCATAAATTTGAAAACTACCCAATTATTGAACATTTGGGTTAATAGTTCACGGGACTTTTAATAAATTACAGTTTGGTAAACCCTGAAGCGTGAAATTGCTATTTAAAATTACATTAGTTGCACTTTTCTTTTTCCTATATCGGTTTGTTAAACTTTAAGTTTATTTTTTTACCCCTATCTTTCAAGATTTAAATTATCTAACTAATCAGCTTTTCTGGTTAATACACTTCCTCGAGCCTCATAATATTTTATTTTTTAAAACCTTTAGTTAGGAATTTATGCCCAAAATTACCACTCCAATAGCGTCTTTTTAATTGAGATTTAGCTCTAGGGCGTGTCAACGTCCCGAGAAACTTGCACAAGTCCTTTAATTTCAATACAATCCCCTTTGGAATCACTTCCCATAGACAGCTTTTCGTAATTTATCCCGTACCTTCATGATAAAAAACCAACCACCTCCATGATTAATTTATATCTTCTTTCAAAGATAACTCCGAAAGGTCAAATTACAACCTACTCTTGGAGAAGGAACGGTGCAAAATTGCATTGCATTTTTACTAACATATTGTTTTAATTCTAGACATTAATCTTCCAAATTTAGGAAACGTACATATTGGGTGAAGGGTGCTTTGTGGATGCGAACATTGGTCACAAAGGAAGCGGAGGTGTCATAAATGGATTTTATTTCTGTGGGGGTCAGTTCAAGTGGCATTACAGGCTCTTGGGCCCTTGTAATGTTCTATATTCAATGATCTTGATAAGAATTACTGGTATACAAAATTTCCGATACAAAATAGGAAATAATGGAAATAAAATAAAGGATTTATTTGGATAATTTTAGATTTATAAGGACATAGAAGTATTTTTTTTAAAACTTGTTGTAGAGAGCGTGGAAAATTCCATTGGTATGAGAGCGGGCCTATGTGTTTTTTATAAAGAGATTGGAAATATTGTTTGGAGGGGCTGGTTTGATGGTTTCATGGGTATAGTTATTTTCCCAGCTTTAATAAAGTCGTTTTAAATAAACCCTGTTTTTCATGCAGTAGGTTTTGCAGTGTTCCTCTATTCTTAAGACAAATTAATGTCACATTCGGTTATGCCTACCTCTCTTATAAGAATATGGAACATTATAAATGGAAACCTCCAGAGGTTTTGCCCTAATTTGGCATCCCTTCACAATCATCCACTAATAAAGATTATTTTCTCACCATTTTAAGCTACAAGAGTTTGATAGTTCCTTTACTGAATTCAGCCCTCTACTCAGGGTTTATCCAACCGAATTGAAAACTCAAGTTTAAGCTCACTAACTTACTATAACCCTCCTTTCTAACTATTTTCCTATTTTCAAACCATGCTTTTCTAAAATCGCTAAACCCTAAACTTTGCAAAATTTGAATAAATTGTTTCTGTCTGGAAATGTGCATCCCAAAGGTAGTAACCTTGATGCCAAGATACACACCCTCGTTGATAGGTTTTCCCCCCAAACCTGCAACCAGTAATAATTTCGAACGATTCGGCCCCATCTTTGGGTTTTTGGGCATACCCACCTGTCAAACCTCGTCATTTCCATACTAGACCTGGTTGGGAACGTTCTCCATTCTGTCTAGGTTGTGTCTTGGCCTTCTTTAACTGAGTTGAAAAACCATTCCAACTGTATATAGTGTGGAGGAAATTATTTCTCAAAGTCATTCAGCTGTGTTTGTTCTGAAGAATTGGGGATATTCAACACATGGAATCTTTATGAAGAAACGTTTCGCCACACAGGGGGCTTCATCAGTCCAATACAAAGTTGAAGTAGGTAAGGAGAGTAGAAGTTTAAGGTAATCAGTCCTTCAACCTTGAATCGATGTGAGTCCATCACTTTGTGTTTGTTCTGCTCCTTGCTTCCCCTTTACACCCAGGATAACAGGCATTATTGTTTCTGGGTTATAATTCTCAAGACCTTATTTATTAATACCCATCTTCCACTTATACACTTCAATCATGGTATAAACCTTGGTAATAAATACCGACAAGTTGGTTTTAGAAAGACACGTAAGCAACACTATAACATATTTATAGAAAACGTTTCGGTCCTGAAGTGATCAAGGTAACAGGACCGAAACGTTTTTCTAATAAATATGTTATAGTGTTTGCTTACGTGTCTTTCTAAACCAACACTTCAATCATGTCTCCCTCATTCTTCGTCTTACAAGTGAATGTAATTTAAGGGTATTCAAAATAAAACTTTAGCTTTTCTTCTCAGGCCTTCGTGCCTCGGTGCTGTATGACCAATTTGTTAAAAACATAAATGTGTGCTTAGGTTAAACAGATACAATGGTTTAGAAAAAAGAGATGTCACAGAATGAAACACTATGTGCAACACTTGGGAACCTCTTATTTAGTGCTTATGAGGAGGATCTTTCAAGACTTAGTCGCTATGTATAATAATTGACTTCTATATTGCATTTGTTTATTTATATTTCAATAATGAGCAACAATGGAACTTCTCTGTGAGTAATCTCCATTTAAAATATTCTACTTGTTGTGATCGTGAAATCTCAACACTAGTTCAGCTGATTATATAAAATAATTCAATATGTCAAACAATTCCCAATGAATATTGATGTCACACACCTCTGTTAAATATTTCATTAGTTTTAGTAACTGAACATTACAGCTCTGGTGGCCACATAAAACACAAAATGCAGTATAGTATAGTTCCAGGGTCTATAAACTTCTTTAGCTAACTTCAGCCAGCAACACCCTCTCAATTTCTGCCAATACCTCATCGACGTTTCCATATAAAAGTGCACATCGCTGTCAGTGTCTTCAGAACCAGTTTCGTACCCCTCATCATAACTAACATCAGAAAGATAATCTTCTTCGTCATAAATTCCATGTACAGGAAAAAAATCAAGTCGTAAATCGTCATCTTCCTGAGGTTCATGTGCAGCAAGACCTCTAGCCCTTCGGAATTCACGTTCAATGTAAACTCTAGCTTGCTCTACCTCGGCCATTATGTAAGCTCTAACATTTTCATGCCTCAGGCACAGCTATAGCTTCTTGGGGTAGAGCTACATCAAGTAGTCGATCTTCTTGGATCACAGCTGGATCGATTACTCCAGCTTCCTGGGGTAGAGCTGCATCAAGTACTCGATCTTCTGGATCACAGCTGGATCGATTACTCCAGCTTCCTGGGGTAGAACTGCATCAAGTACTCGATCTTCTTGGATCATAGCTGGATCAATTACTCCAGCTTCATGGGGCAGAGCTACATCAAGTACTCGATCTTCTTGGATCACAGCAGGATCGAGTGCTCCAGTTTCTTCCAGAAAAACTCCATCCAAACCATGCACATCCAGTTTGTTAATCTCCATTTTAGGTCTTCTGTCAGCCACCTGTAGGAATAAAACTGCTGTATCTAAAACTGAGAAGTGCCCCTAATTAATAAAATACAGTGTGGGCTGTCCTCGCTTACTATGATCTCTGGTGAGGTGACTCCAATTACTAAAATTGGATGTGAAATGTCCCTTCTCAGTTTGCTCTACTGCGAACTGACCCTAGTCACTGTCATCTTGTGTGAGCTACATATCGTTCCAATATCAGTGGCAATTGATGTAAATACTGAAGAATGAAACGCTAGTTGAACTTTCAAAGTACATGAATGGTTATAATAATTTTCACTAATTCTTCGGATATACATTTAAGTGGATTTATGCATTAGTTAATGTCGGATGAGGGGATTAAAGCTTTGGTAGGAAATTTTTTTTGTGGGGTTGGGATTCGATAGGGATCTGCATGGTGTAGGTCATCAGGCCTGTTGCAGTGTCTTTTTTTTCTTGTGTTCTCCTTATCCTATCGGAGATAGTTACGTGATTCTTTTTACAAGCAATAATGTAAGATAAAGAAGAAACATGTTGTATAACTTTACCTTGAAAATCTAGTCGACTTGTCACTGCTGATTAAAAGGAAAGACCACTGGAACTGATGACACCTTTAGGATTACAGAACTTGGTTGCTTATGAATAGAAAAATGAAGAACAACCGTCATATATGCTTAAAGTGAGGTGCAAAAGAGAGGACGTGACCTCACAAAACAGCAAGTCAACTGTTATGATTGAGTCAAGTAACCCATGATGGCATGTGTTTCCTGTTTTTTGAGGTGCAAGAGGTTTAACCTGTTTTAAAAAGTGCTTAAAGACTGGGTCATAAGAAAGGAGGAGCACTGCAGCAGGCAGTGTCCACACCTGTTATGCATTTATCAAGCCCCTTCACAAACTTATAAAAAGGAGGAACACTGCATCATGTCTGTTCGCCCATCCATTCTAGGCACGTCCTACAGAAACCCATCAAACTAATAGAACATTTGCCAAGCCCATTTTCAAATGCTTCCCAAGCAATAACCTTGATTAACATAATTTACTCATGATTAACATAATTTACTCATTTACAAGCAATAATGTAAGATAAAGAAGAAACATGTATAACTTTACCTTGAAAATCCAGTCGACTTATCACTGCTGATTAAAAGGAAAGACCACTGGAACTGATGACACCTTTAGGATTACAGAACTTGGTTGCTTATGAATAGAAAAATGAAGAACAACCGTCATATATGCTTAAAGTGAGGTGCAAAAGAGAGGACGTGACCTCACAAAACAGCAAGTCAACTGTTATGATTGAGTCAAGTAACCCATGATGTCACGTGTTTCTTGTTTTTTGAGGTGCAAGAGGTTTAACCTGTTTTAAAAAGTGCATAAAGACTGAGTCATAAGAAAGGAGGAGCACTGCAGCAGGCAGTGTCTACACCTGTTATGCATTTATCAAGCCCCTTCACAAACTTATAAAAAGGAGGAACACTGCATCATGTCTGTTGGCCCATCCATTCTAGGCATGTCCTACAGAAACCCATCAAACTAATAGAACATTTGCCAAGCCCATTTTCAAATGCTTCCCAAGCAATAACCTTTGGTTAACATAATTTACTCATGGGAAAGTCCCACGCAAATCCAACCCCTCTCACCGATTTATTTATCCAACCTAAATTTGAAACTACCCAATCTTATCCTGAACATTTGACATTAATGCTTACAACTGTGACATTTTATTATAGTTACAGTTTGGTAAAGCTCCTGGAGAGCGTGAAGTTGCTATATTAAAATGTGACATTAGTTGCACTTGTATCCTTTTACCTGACATCGGTGGCTATGCTTGAAAACTATTATTTACACATATCCTTTCAAGATTTAAATTATCTAACGTAAGTCAGCTTTTCTGGTTAATACCTCATTCTAGAGCCTTATTAATTTTATTTCTTTAAACCTTTGTTAATGATTATTATGCACTAATATTCCACTCAATCAGCGTCTTTCTTGAGATTGAAGATTGTAGCTACGTAAGGACGTGTCAAGCGTACCGAGGAACACTGCACAAGACCTAATTTCCAATACAAGCTCTTGTGAGAATCACCCCTACCGACAGCTATCTAAGAATTTACTCCCGTACCTCTAGCAATAATAAAACCCAACCCCTCCCACTGATATATTTATCCAATCTCTTTCTAAAGCTAACCAAAGGTCCTAGCCTCTACCACCCTACTCTGGAGAGCGAGACGTTGCCACAAAAGTTGCACTTGCATCCTTTTACGTAACATATTGTCTTAATTCTACCAACATTAATGCAATCCACAATGTTCCAGGAAAACCAGTACATGGCATTGGTGAAGGGTGCTCTCGTGGATCGAATCAATGGCTCACAGACAGGAAGCAGAGAGTGTCAATAAATGAGGTTAAATCCTAGGGGGATCAGTACAAGTGGCATTCCACAGGGATCAATCTTGGGCCCGTTTGTAGTTCATAATATATCAATGATCTTGATGAAGGAATTACTAGTGATACGAGCAAATTTGCCGATGACACAAAGATAGGTAGGATAATGGAAATAAATAATGGATTTAAGTTGGATAAATTTAGATTTAGAAGGACATAGGTAAGTACTGGTTTTCTTAACTGTTGTAGATGATGCGTGGAGCAATCTTCCCAGTTGGGTGATAGAGGCTAGGACCTTGGGTAGCTTTAAGAAGAGATTGGACAAATATGTGTTTGGGAGGGGCTGGGTTTGATTGGTGTCATTGGGTATGGAGTTATTTCTTGGGTAGCTTTAAGTAGAAGTCGTTTTGATAAGGACCTGCCTTTCATGGGCCAGTAGGCCTTCTGCAGTGTTCCTCTATTCTTATGTACATTATTAATGTCACATTCGGTTATGCCTATCATCTACTTAATAAGAATATAGGAACATAATAAATGGGAAACACTGCAGCAGGGCTTTTGCCCTATACTTGGCAGTCCCTTCACAATCTATCCCACTAACAGATTTATTTTCTCAACCCAATTTTCAATGCTACCAAAGCTTTGATAGTTCCATTTAACTCGAATCCAGCCCCTTCACTCATGTATTTATCCAAACCGAATTGGAAACTACCCAAGGTTTAAGCCTCAATAACCTTACTATGAGACTCTTCCTAACACATATTCCCTATTTTCAAACCAATGCTTTCCTATATCGTTTCAAATCTAAAACTTGCATAAATTGAATAAATTATTGTGGTTTCTGTCTTGAAGAGTGTGGCATGCAAAGAGTACTAACCTGTATTCGCGAAGATACACACCCATCGTTGATAGCTATCTCCCCAACCATGCAACCCAGTAATAATTTCGAACGATTCGGCCCCATCGTTGGGTTTTGGGCATCACCCACCTGTCTACCCTCGTCATTTCCATACTAGACCTGGTTTGGGAACGGTTCTCCATTCTGTCTCCAGGTTGTGTCTTGGCCTTCTCTTAACTGAGTTGCACACACCCCATTTCCAACTGTATAAGTGTGGAGGAAATTATTTCTCAAAGTCATTCAGCTGTGTTTGTTCTGAAGAATTGAGATATTCAACACATGGAATCTTTATTGAAGAAACGTTTCGCCACACAGTGGCTTCATCAGCCCAATACAAAGTTGAAGTAGGTAAGGAGAGTAGAAGTTTAAGGTAATCAGTCCTTCAACCTTGAATCGATGTGAGTCCATCACTCTTGTGTTTGTTCTGCTCCTTGCTTCCCCTTTCCCCCCAGGATAACAGGCATTATTGTTTCTGGGTTATAATTCTCAAGACCTTATTTATTAATACCATCTTCCACTTATACACTTCAATCATGGTATAAACCTTGGTAATAAATACCGACAAGTTGGTTTAGAAAGACAAAGTAAGCAAACACTATAACATATTTATTAGAAAACGTTTCGTCCTGAAGTGATCAGGTAACAGGACCGAAACGTTTTCTAATAATAGTTATAGTGTTTGCTACGTGTCTTTCTAAACAACACTTCAATCATGTCTCCCTCATTCTTCGTCTTACAAGTGAATGTAATTTTTAAGGTATTCAAAATAAAACTTTGCTTTTCTTCTCAGGCCTTCGTGCCTCGGTGCTGTATGACCCAAATTTTTTTAAAAACATAAATGTGTGCTTAGGTTAAACAGATACAATGGTTTAGAAAAAAGAGATGTCACAGAATGAAACACTTGTGCACATTGGGAACCTTTTTTTATGCTTATGAGGAGGATCTTTCAAGACTTAGTCCCCTATGTATAATAATTGACTTCTATATTGCATTTGTTTATTTATATTTCAATAATGAGCAACAATGGAACTTCTCTGTGAGTAATCTCCATTTAAAATATTCTACTTGTTGTGATCGTGAAATCTCAACACTAGGTTTAGCTGATTATATAAAATAATCAATATGTCAAACAATTCCCAATGAATATTGATGTCCAACACACCTCTGTTAAATATTTCATTAGTTTAGTAACTGAACATTACAGCTCTGGTGGCCCCAAAAAACACAAAATGCAGTATAGTATAGTTCCAGGGGCTATAAAACTTCTTTAGCTAACTTCAGCCAGCAACACCCTCTCAATTTCTGCCAATACCTCATCGACGTTTTCCATATAAAAGTGCACATCGCTGTCAGTGTCTTCAGAACCAGTTTGTACCCCTCATCAAAAAACTAACATCAGAAAGATAATCTTCTTGTCATAAATTCCATGTACAGGAAAAAAATCAGTCGTAAATCGTCTTCTTCCTGAGGTTCATGTGCAGCAAGACCTCTAGCCCTTCGGAATTCACGTTCAATGTAAACTCTAGCTTGCTCTACCCCGGCCCTTATGTAAACTCTAACATTTTCAGCCTCAGGGCACAGCTATAGCTTTTTTGGGGTAGAGCTACATCAAGTAGTCGATCTTCTTGGATCACAGCTGGATCGATTACTCCAGCTTCCTGGGTAAGCTGCATCAAGTTTCTCGATCTTCTTGGAATCACAGCTGGATCGATTACTCCCCGCTTCCTGGGGAGAACGCATCAAGTACTCGATCTTCTTGGATCATAGTGGATCAATTACCCAGCTTCATGGGGCAGAGCTACATCAAGTACTCGATCTTCTTGGATCACAGCAGGATCGAGTGCTCCAGTTTCTTCCAGAAAAAAATCCATCCAAACCATGCACATCCAGTTTGTTAATCTCCATTTTAGGTCTTCTGTCAGCCACCTGTAGGAATAAAACTGCTGTATCTAAAACTGAGAAGTGCCCCTAATTAATAAAATACAGTGTGGGCTGTCCTCGCTTACTATGATCTCTGGTGAGGTGACTCCAATTACTAAAATTGGATGTGAAATGTCCCTTCTCAGTTTGCTCTACGGGGAACTGACCCCAGTCACTGTCCATCTTGTGTGAGCTACATATCGTTCCAATATCAGTGGCAATTGATTTTAAATACTGAAGAATGAAACCTAGTTGAACCTTTCAAAGTACATGATGGTTATAATAATTTTCACTAATTCTTCGGATACATTTAAGTGGATTTATGCATTAGTTAATGTCGGGGGGTTAAAGCTTTGGTAGGAAATTTTTTTTGTGGGGTTTGGGATTCGATAGGGATCTGCATGGTGTAGGTCACAGGCCTGTTGCAGTGTCTTTTTTTTCTTTTGTTCTCCTTATCCTATCGGAGATAGTTTTCGTGATCTTTTTACAAGCAATAATGTAAGATAAAGAAGAAACATGTTGTATAACTTTACCTTGAAAATCTAGTCGACTTGTCACTGGCTGATTAAAAGGAAAGACCACTGGAACTGATGACACCTTTAGGATTACAGAACTTGGTTGTTATGAATAGAAAAATGAAGAACAACCGTCATATATGCTTAAAGTGAGGTGCAAAAGAGGGACGTGACCTCACCAAAACAGCATGTCAACTGTTTGATGAGTCACAGTAACCCATTGATGGCATGTGTTTCCTGTTTTTTGAGGTGCAAGAGGTTTAACCGTTTTAAAAAGTGCTTAAAGACTGGGTCATAAGAAAGGAGGAGCACTGCAGCAGGCAGTGTCCACACATGTTATGCATTTATCAAGCCCCTTCACAAAATTTATAAAAAGAGGAACACTGCATCATGTCTGTTCACCCATCCATTTAGGCACGTCCTACAGAAACCCATCAAAACTAATAGAACATTTGACAAGCCCATGTTCAAATGCTTCCCAACGGCAATAACCTGTTGATTAATACCAGAATATACTCATGATTACCATTATTTTACTCATTTACAAGCAATAATGTAAGATAAGAAGATACAGTATAGACTTACCTTGAAATTCCCAGTCGATTTCACTGCTGATTAAAAGGAAAGACATGGAACTGATATGACACCTTTAGGATTACAGATAAACTTGGATGCTAGATGATAGAAAAATGAAGAACATCCGTCATAGATGCTTAATGGAGGTGCAAAAGAGAGGACGTGACCTCACAAAACAGCAAGTCAAACTGTTTATGATTGAGTCAAGTAACCCATGACATGTCACGTGTTGATTCTTGTTTTTTGAGGGCAAGAGGTTTAACCTGGTTTAAAAAGTTGCAAAAGGACATGAGTCATAAGAAAAGGAACAGCACTGCAGCAGGCAGTGTCTACACCTGTTATGCATTTTTCAAGCCCTTCACAAACCTTATAAAAAAGGAGGAACACTTGCATCATGTCTGTTGGCCCTTCCATTGTAGACATGTCTTCAGGAAACCATCAAACTAATGAACATTTGCCAAGTCCCATTTTCAAATAGCTTCCCAAGCAATAACCTTTGGTTAACATAATTTACTCATGGGAAAGTCCCACACAAATCCAACCCCTCTCACCGATTTATTTCATCCAACCTAAATTTGAAAACTACCCAATCTTATCCTGAACATTTGACATTAATGCTTACAACTGTGTCATTTTATTATAGTTACAGATTGGTAAAGCTCCTGGGAAGAGCGTGGAAGTTGCTATATTAAAATGTGACAATTAGTTGCACTTGTATCCTTTTACCTGACATCGGTGGCTATGGCTTGAAACTATTATTTACACATATCCTTTCAAGATTTTTAAATTATCTAACGTAAGTCAGCTTTTTGGTACTACCTCATTCTGGAGCCTTATTATTTATTTCTTTAACCTTTGTTAATGATTATTATGCACTAATATTCCACTCAATCAGCTCGTCTTTCTGGAGATTGAAGATGTAG
Organism: Cherax quadricarinatus; assembly: GCF_026875155.1. Taxonomy (NCBI): domain Eukaryota; kingdom Metazoa; phylum Arthropoda; class Malacostraca; order Decapoda; family Parastacidae; genus Cherax; species Cherax quadricarinatus. Next base: position 29,915,428 of record NC_069405.1, read on the forward strand.
CTACGTAGGATCGTGTTCAAGCGTACCGAGAAAAACATGGCACAAGACCTAATTTCTATCAAGCTCTTGTGAGAATCACCCCTTCCGACAGCTACTTAAGAATTTACTCCCGTTACCTCTAGCAATAATAAAAACCCACCCCTCCCACTGATATATTATCAAATCTCTCTAAGCTAACCAAAGCGTCTAGCCTCTACCACCCACTCTGTGGTGACGTGTACTTAGCTCTGTGAAGACCTGTTTGTGTGCTCTTGTGAATCTGAACCAGGATGCCTCTCTTGAGCGCTTTACCAGCAGCTGAGAGAAGAGCTCAGAGTTGCTAAATGGAGATTACGGCGATTAACGGGAGGAGTGGGAGAACAGAGGATTCAGTAGTAATCCGCTGTTGTGAGTACCCAGGTTAAGATGGGAGCTTGGTTCCAGTGGTCGGAACAACATGGACCAAGCTGATGATTAAGATAGGATAAACGGTTGGTGAGGCAGAAAAAGAAAACCGAGAAAAACCAGAGTCTGCAGTGGTAAACTTCAACTCATTCTCGGTGTTACCTGACGAATGTGGACTGTTTCTACTGGGAATGCTCCAAAATGAGCACAAAGGAAGGCATTGGCAGACGTGAGTGAGACCATCCCTAGAAACCCCAACGAAGACCATCGAGAACATTCAATGACGAATTCTACAAGTGGTGGATTGCTACCTGGCGGAATGTGAGTCGATACTCGGAGCATCACTACGGACGACGCCAAAGGAGGTAAAAACATTGTTGTTGTTGGGGCTAGCCAGATTTGGTTCATGGATAGGGGCATTTCTGTTTGAAGGATAGGTAGTAGGAGGCGGAGAGTGTGTTTTCCTGGGGCTGGGATCTGGGATGAAGGATTGTAGCCTTCTGGCGATGACATCATGAGAGGTAATGGAGAGCAATTCCTATTATCTGTCTCAGTGCTGGAGGCAACGATGTTGGCAGACGTAGGAGTGAGGACCTGATTAGCAGGTATAGGTCAGCAATAGTGATAATTAGGAAGAAGGGTGGGGGAAACCTGTATATGTGGCATTTTGCCAAGGAGAGGAGTTGGAAATGATGGTTGTTCCAGAGCAAATGGGTCAATTGCTGGCTGGACAAATACTGTAAGGAAAATGCGGTTTTCATTCATTCATTAAAGATATGCCGGTACTTCGGCCGGGTCTTTCTCCAGATAGTGACCCGGCGGTGGTGGCCCCCGGGGCGGGGGTGTCGATCGTCTTCTTCTTTTTCTATCTTCCTTCTTGGGCCTCCGGTTGGAGGGTTAACTTCTTCTATCTTGCACTGACTCCCCCAAGTGGGGTAGTGTCTTCTTTCTTTTCGTCGGCAGGAATCGCAAGGTCAAGGGTCTCAGGCACTTGTAGCCCCGTCCAAACGTTGGGTAGTGCGGCATTGGTTCTAGGTGGATTCAGACTTTTACCTAGAAAAGCGGTACAGGCTCCATTGAATTTTTTTTTTTTTTTTTTTTTTTTTTTTTTTTTTTCTTTTTTCTTTAAAGGCGGGGGGGGAGAGGTAGGTAGGGGAGTGAAAGAGGGAAAGTAGGAGAGGTGATAGATGGAGGTAGTGGCGACTCGTAGTTGTATGTGGCGGGCGTCATCGAGGTGGTTGGGTGGGCAGCCAGGATGGGGATGTGAGTTCCCCGGTCTTGGGGGCTGGTACACAAGCCGGGTCTGCGGTGTCTTCTAGGTTCGGGTCCCAGGCGCCATTGGAAAGTGCCATTCGTCGGGTGA
>NC_069405.1:29917674-29947045 GCF_026875155.1 Cherax quadricarinatus
ACTAGACCGGGTTTGGGGAACGTTTTCTCCATTCTGCTCCAGGTTGTTTTTGGGCCTTTCTCTTAACATTTGCAACCCCATTTCCAACTTATAAGGGGGAGGAAATTTTCTCAAAGTCATTCAGCTGTTTTTTGTTCTGAAGAATTGAGATACAACACATGGAATTTTTTGAAGAAACTTTCGCCCACATGGCTTCTCAGTCCAATACAAAGTTGAAGTAGGTAAGGAGGAGAATTTTAAAGGTAATCAGCCCCTTAAACCCTTAAATCGATGTGAGTCCATCACTTTTTTTGTTCTGCCCCTTTTGCTTCCCCTTTACACCCAGGTAAAGGGCATTTATTTTTTTCTGGTTATAATTTAAGAAATATTTATTAAAAAAATTATTATACACTTAAAATCATGGAAAAAACCTGGTAAAATACCGAAAAGTTGTTTTAGAAAACACTAAGCAAACACTATAACATATTATTAAAAAACGTTTTTGGGTCCTAAATGATCAAGTAACAGGACCAAAACGTTTTCTAAATTATGTATAGTGTTTGCTTACGTGTCTTTCTAAACCAACCTTCAATCAGCCCCCCCCCTCTTTCCCTTGCTTAAAATGAAGAAATTTTTAAGGGGTATTCAAAAAAAAACTTTAGCTTTTCTTCTCGGGCCTTCGTCCCTGGTGCTGAAAAGACCAATTTTTTAAAAAACTTTAATGTGTGCTTGGGTTTAAACAGATAAAAAGGTTTAAAAAAAAAGAGATGTCCGAATAAACACTTGGCACATTGGGGGAACCTTTATTTAGTGTTTAGAGGGACTTTAAAGATTTAGCCCGCAAAGTATAAAAATTTTGATTTCTATATGCATTTGTTTATTTATATTCATAATGAGCAACAAGGAACCTCTGTGAGTAATCTCCTTTTTAAAATTTCTACTTGTTGTTCGTGAAATCTAAACACAGGTTAGCTGTTTATAAAATAATTCAATTTTCAAACAATTCCCAATGAATTTTTATGTCACACACCTCTGTTAAATATTTCATTATTTTAGAAACTGAACATTCCAGCTCTGGGGGGCCACATAAAACACAAAATGAGTATAATAGTTCCGGGGTCTATAAACTTCTTTACAACTTCAGCCAGCAACACCCTCTCAATTTCTCCCAAATACCTCACGACGTTTTCCCCAATAAAATGCACATCGCTGTCATTTCTTCAAACCCATTTCGTACCCCTCACATAACAAACATCAGAAAATAATCTTTTTTTCGATAAATTCCATGTACAGAAAAAAATAAACGTAAATCTCATCTCCTGAGGTTCATGTGAACAAGACCCTACCCTTTAAATTTTCCGTTCAATGAAACTCTACTTGCTCTACCTCGCCATTATTAAGCCTAATTTTTTCAGCCTCAGGCACAGCTATAGCTTCTTGGGGTAAAGCACTCAATAGTCAAACTTTTTGGGATCACAGCTGGATCGATTACTCCGCTTCCTGGGGTAAGCGCTCAAGTACTCGATCTTCTTAACACAGCTGGACGATTACCCCACTTCCGGGGGTAGAACTCATCAAGTATCGATCTTTTTGGGATAAAGCTGGAAAATTTACTCCAGCTTGGGGAACAAAAAGCCAGACCCGAAGGGGGCTCCATTTTTCTCCAGAAAAACCCACCAAACCACACACCAGTTTGTTAATCTCCTTTTAGGTCTTTGTCAGCCACCTGTAGGAATAAAACGCTGTATCTAAAACTGAAAGTGCCCCTAATTAAAAAAATACAGTGTGGCTTCCTCGCTTACTATATCCCTGGGGGGTGACTCCAATTACTAAAATTGGAGTAAATGTCCTTCTCATTTGCTCTACTGCAACGACCCTAGTCCTGTCATCGTGGGAGCTACATATCGTTCCAAAATCGTGGCAAGGATGAAAAACTGAAGAATGAAACCAGTAACTTAAATACAGAATGGTTAAATAATTTTCCAAATTTTTCGGATATACATTTAAGTGATTAAGCTTTATTAAGTGGGAAAATTAAAGCTTTGGTGGGAAATTTTTTTTTGGGGGGTTGGATCGATAGGGATCTGCATGGTGAGTCATCAGCCTGTTGCAGTGTTTTTTTTTTCTTGGTTCTCCTTACCCCTACGGAGATAGTTCTGATTTTTTTTACAAGCAATAAGTAAGAAAAAAAGAAACATTTTTAAAATTTCCCTTTAAAAATCTAGTCGACTGTCACGCTGATTAAAAGGAAAACCACTGAACTGATGACACCTTTGGGTTTACAGACTTGGTTGCTTAAAAATAGAAAAATAAAAGAACAACCGTCTAATTTTAAAGTGAGTGCAAAAAGGGGACGTGACCTCAAAAAAACAGCAAGTCAACTGTTATATTGATCAAGTAACCATGAGGCATGGTTTTCCTGTTTTTTGAGGGCAAGATTTTTTAACCGTTTTAAAAAGGTTTAAAAGCTGGGTCATAAGAAAGGAGAGCACCACAGGCAGTGTCCACATGTTTATGTTTTATCAAGCCCCTTCACAAACTATAAAAAGGGGGAACCTGCATCAGTCGTTCGCCCACCATTCTGGGCACTCCACAGAAACCCTAAAACTTAAACATTCCCAAGCCCATTTCAAATGCCCCCAACAATAACCTTTGATTAACATAATTTTACTCAGATTAAAAAAATTTACTCATTTAAAAGAAATAATGTAAATAAAAAAAAACAGTAAAACTTTACCTTGAAAACCAGTCGACTTATCACTGCTGTTTAAAAAGGAAAAACCACGGGAACTGATGACACCAAAAAAATTTACAGAATTTGGGTTTTGCTAGAATAAAAAATGAAAAACCCCCGTCAATATCTAAAGGAGGGGAAAAAGAGAGGACTGCCCTCAAAAACCAAGTAAACTTTTATGATTGATAAGTAACCCAATGTCACTGTTTCTTGTTTTTTGAGGGAAAAGGGGTTTAAACCTTTTTAAAAAAGGCATAAAACTGTCATAAGAAAGGAGGAGCACTGCACAGAGTGTCTACACCTTTATCATTTATCAAGCCCCTTCACAAACTAAAAAAGGAGGAACCCTGCATCAGTCTTTTGGCCCCCCCCAATTCTAGGCATGTCCACAGAAACCCATCAAACAATAGAACTTTGCCAAGCCCCATTTTCAAATGCCCCCCAACAATAACCTTTTTTTTACAAATTTACTCATGGGAAAGTCCCACGCAAACCCAACCCCTCTCACCGATTTATTTTCCAACCAAAATTTTGAAACTACCCAATTTTAAAACCTGAAAATTTGACAAAGCTTAAACGTGACTTTTTATTATATTACATTTGGAAAACTCCGGAGAGCGTGAAGTTGCTATATTAAAATGTACATATTGCACTTGTATCCTTTTACCTGACATCGGTGCATTTTTAAAACATTATTTACACATACCCTTTTCAAGTTTTTAAATTTATCTAACAACCCTTTTTTCGGGGTTAATACCTCTTTCTAGAGCCTTAATTTTTTATTTTTTAACCTTTTTTAATGTTTATTATGCACTAATATCCCTCAATCAGCTTTTTCTTGAATTGAAGATTGAAACAAAGTAAGGACTGCAAGCACCGAGAACCGCAAAATGAAAAAATTTCCAATACAAGCTTTTGTGAAACACCCTACCGACAGATCTAAGAATTTACCCCCTACCCTAGCAATAAAAAACCCCAACCCCCCTCCCACGTATATTTACCAATCTCTTTCTAAAGCAAACCCAAAAGGGCCTAGCCTCACCACCCCTACCTTGGGAGCGAGACTTCCACAAAAGTTGCACTTGCATCTTTTACGTAACAATTGTCTTTAATTTAACCAACATTAATGCAACCAAAAATTCCAGAAAACCAGTACATGGCATTGGGTGAAGGGCTCTCGGGATCGAATCAGGGCTCACAACGGGAAGCAGAGAGTGTAAATAAATGGGGAAAAATCCTAGGGGTCAGTTACAAGTGCTTTCCACAGGGATCATTTTGGGGCCCTTGTATTCATAATAATCAATGATCTTGAGAAGGAATATAAATACAGCAAATTTGCCGTGACACAAAAAAGGGTAGGTTTGGGAAAATAAAAATGGATTTAATTGGGATAAATTTAGATTTATGGGGGACATAGGTAAGTACGGTTTCCCTTAATTTGTTGTAGATGGCGTGGAGCAACTCCCAGTTGGGTGATAGAGGCAGCCCTTGGGTAGTTTTTAAAGAAAGATTGCAAAATTTTGTTGGAGGGGTGGTTTTTTGATTGGGTCTGGGTAGGGGATTTATTTCTTGGGTAGCTTTAATAAAAGTCGTTTTGAAAAGGGAAACCTCCCTTTTCATGGGCCAGTAGGCCTTCTGCATTTTTCCCTATTCTTATGTACATTATTAATGTCACATTCTTTTTATCCATCACCACTTATAAAAATAAAACATAAAAAAAGGGAAAACACTGCAGCAGGGTTTCCCCAAATTTTGGCATCCCTTCACAATCATCCCACTACAGATTTTTTCTAACCCAATTTTCAATGCTACCAAAGTTTTGTTTTTTCCATTTATCAATCCAGCCCCCTCACTCTGTTTTTTATCCCCCCCGAATTGAAACTACCCAAGGGTTTAACCCTCAATAACCTTACATGAAGACTTTTCCTAACCATATTCCCTATTTTAAAACCCAAATTTTTTTCCTATATCTTTTCCCTAAATCTAAACTTGCAAAAATTGAAAAATTTTGGGTTTCGTCTTAAGGTGGGCATGCAAAGAGTACGTAACCTTATTGGGCGAAGATACACACCCCGTTGATAGCTATCCCCCCAACCTGAAACCCAGAATAATTTCGAACGATTGGCCCCATCGTTGGTGTTTTGGGCATCACCCCACCTGTCTACCCCTCGTCATTTCCATACTAGACCTGGTTGGGAACGGTTTCTCCATTCTGTCTCCAGTTGTGTCTTGGCCTTCTCTTAACTGAGTTTGCACACACCCATTTCCAACTGTATATAGTGTGGAGGAAATTATTTCTCAAAGTCATTCAGCTGTTTTTTGTTCTGAAGAATTGAGATATTCAACACATGGAATCTTTATTGAAGAAACGTTCGCCACACAGTGGCTTCATCAGTCCAATACAAAGTTGAAGTAGGTAAGGAGAGTAGAAGTTTAAGGTAATCAGTCCTTCAACCTTGAATCGATGTGAGTCCATCACTCTTGTGTTTGTTTCTGCTCCTTGCTTCCCCTTTACACCCAGGATAAACAGGCATTATTGTTTCTGGTTATAATTCTCAAGACCTTATTTATTAATACCCATCTTCCACTTATACACTTCAATCATGGTATAAACTTGGTAATAAATACCGACAAGTTGGTTTAGAAAGACACGTAAGCAAACACTATAACATATTTATTAGAAAACGTTTCGGTCCTGAAGTGATCAAGGTAACAGGACCGAAACGTTTTCTAATAAATATTTATAGTGTTTGCTTACGTTGCTTTCTAAACCAACACTTCAATCATGTCTCCCTCATTCTTCGTCTTACAAGTGATGTAATTTAAGGGTATTCAAAATAAAACTTTAGCTTTTCTTCTCAGGCCTTCGTGCCTCGTGCTGTATGACCAATTTGTTAAAAACAAAATGTGTGCTTAGTTAAACAGATACAATGGTTTTTAGAAAAAGAGATGTCACAGAATGAAACACTTGTGCAACACTTGGGAACCTTTATTTAGTGCTTATGAGGAGGATCTTTCAAGACTTAGTCGCTATGTATAATAATTGACTTCTATATTGCATTTGTTTTTATTTATATTTAAATAATGACAACAATGGAACTTCTCTGTGAGTAATCCCATTTAAAATATTCTACTTGTTGTGATCGTGAAATCTCAACACTAGGTTCAGCTGATTATATAAAAAATTCAATATGTCAAACAATTCCAATGAATATTGATGTCACACACCTCTGTTAAATATTTCATTAGTTTAGTAACTGAACATTACAGCTCTGGTGCCACATAAAACACAAAATGCAGTATAGTATATTTCCAGGGTCTATAAACTTCTTTAGCTAACTTCAGCCAGCAACACCCCCCAAATTTCTGCCAATACCTCATCGACGTTTTCCAAATAAAAGTGCACATCGCTGTCAGTGTCTTCAGAACCAGTTTCGTACCCCTCATCATAACTAACATCAGAAAGATAATCTTCTTCGTCATAAATTCCATGAAACAGGAAAAAAATCAAGTCGTAAATCGTCATCTTCCTGGGGTTCATGTGCAGCAAGACCTCTAGCCCTTCGGAATTCACGTTCAATGTAAACTCTAGCTTGCTCTACCTCGGCCATTATGTAAGCTCTAACATTTCAGCCTCAGGCACAGCTATAGCTTCTTGGGTAGAGCTACATCAAGTAGTCGATCTTCTTGATCACAGCTGGATCGATTACTCCAGCTTCCTGGGTAGAGCTGCATCAAGTACTTCGATCTTCTTGGATCACAGCTGGATCGATTACTCCACTTCCTGGGGTAGAACTGCATCAAGTACTCGATCTTCTTGGATCATAGCTGGATCAATTACTCCAGCTTCATGGGGCAGAGCTACATCAAGTACTCGATCTTCTTGGATCACAGCAGGATCGAGTGCTCCAGTTTCTTCCAGAAAAACTCCATCCAAACCATGCACATCCATTTTTGTTAATCTCCATTTTAGGTCTTCTGTCAGCCACCTGTAGGAATAAAACTGCTGTATCTAAAACTGAGAAAGTGCCCCTAATTAATAAAATACAGTGTGGCTGTCCTCGCTTACTATGATCTCGGGTGAGGTGACTCCAATTACTAAAATTGGATGTGAAATGTCCCTTCTCAGTTTGCTCTACTGCGAACTGACCCTAGTCACTGTCATCTTGTGTGAGCTACATATCGTTCCAATATCAGTGGCAATTGATGTAAATACTGAAGAATGAAACGCTAGTTGAACCTTTTAAAGTACATGAATGGTTATAATAATTTTTACTAATTCTTCGGATATACATTTAAAGTGGATTTATGCATTAGTTTAATTGGTAGGATTAAAGCTTTGGTAGGAAATTTTTTTTGTGGGGTTGGGATTCGATAGGGATCTGCATGGTGTAGGTCATCAGGCCTGTTGCAGTGTCTTTTTTTTCTTGTGTTCTCCTTATCCTATCGGAGATAGTTACGTGATTCTTTTTACAAGCAATAATGTAAGATAAAGAAGAAACAGTTGTATAACTTTACCTTGAAAATCTAGTCGACTTGTCACTGCTGATTAAAAGGAAAGACCACTGGAACTGATGACACCTTTAGGGTTACAGAACTTGGTTGCTTATGAATAGAAAAATGAAGAACAACCGTCATATATGCTTAAAGTGAGGTGCAAAAGAGAGGACGTGACCTCACAAAACAGCAATCAACTGTTATGATTGAGTCAAGTAACCCATGAAGGCAGTGTTTCCTTTTTTTGAGGTGCAAGAGGTTTAAACCTGTTTTTAAAAAGTGCTTAAAGACTGGGTCATAAGAAAGGAGGAGCACTGCAGCAGGCAGTGTCCACACCTGTTATGCATTTATCAAGCCCCTTCACCCAAAATTATAAAAAGGAGGAACACTGCATCAGTCTGTTCGCCCATCCATTCTAGGCACGTCCTACAGAAACCCATCAAACTAATAGAACATTTGCCAAGCCCATTTTCAAATGCTTCCCAAGCAATAACCTTTGATTAACATAATTTACTCATGATTAACATAATTTACTCATTACAAGCAATAATGTAAGATAAAGAAGAAACATGTATAACTTTACCTTGAAAATTCCAGTCGACTTATCACTGCTGAATTTTAAAAGGAAAGACCACTGGAACTGATGACAACCTTAGAATTACAGAACTTGGTTGCTTTATAATAGAAAAATGAAGAACAACCGTCATATATGCTTAAAGTGAGTGCAAAAGAGAGGACGTGACCTCACAAAACAGCAAGTCAACTGTTATGAATGAGTCAAGTAACCCATGATGTCACGTGTTTTCTTGTTTTTTGAGGTGCAAGAGGTTTAACCTGTTTTTAAAAGTGCATAAAGACTGAGTCAAAGAAAGGAGGAGCACTGCACAGGCAGTGTCCTACACCTGTTATGCATTTATCAAGCCCCTTCACAAACTTATAAAAAGGAGGAACACTGCATCATGTCTGTTGGCCCATCCATTCTAGACATGTCCTACAGAAACCCATCAAACTAATAGAACATTTGCCAAGCCCATTTTCAAATGCTTCCCAAGCAATAACCTTTGGTTAACATAATTTACTCATGGGAAAGTCCCACGCAAATCCAACCCCTCTCACCGATTTATTTATCCAACCTAAATTTGAAACTACCCAATCTTATCCTGAACATTTGACATTAATGCTTACAACTGTGACATTTTATTATAGTTACAGTTTGGTAAAGCTCCTGGAGAGCGTGAAGTTGCTATATTAAAATGTGACATTAGTTGCACTTGTATCCTTTTACCTGACATCGGTGGCTATGCTTGAAAACTATTATTTACACATATCCTTTCAAGATTTAAATTATCTAACGTAAGTCAGCTTTTCTGGTTAATACCTCATTCTAGAGCCTTATTATTTTATTTCTTTAACCTTTGTTAATGATTATTATGCACTAATATTCCACTCAATCAGCGTCTTTCTTGAGATTGAAGATTGTAGCTACGTAAGGACGTGTCAAGCGTACCGAGGAACACTGCACAAGACCTAATTTCCAATACAAGCTCTTGGGAATCACCCCTACCGACAGCTATCTAAGAATTTACTCCCGTACCTCTAGCAATAATAAAACCCAACCCCTCCCACTGATATATTTATCAAATCTCTTTCTAAAGCTAACCAAAGGTCCTAGCCTCTACCACCCTACTCTGGAGAGCGAGACGTTGCCACAAAAGTTGCACTTGCATCCTTTTACGTAACATATTGTCTTTAATTCTACCAACATTAATGCAATCCACAATGTTCCAGGAAAACCATACATGGCATTGGGTGAAGGGTGCTCTCGTGGATCGAATCATGGCTCACAGACAGGAAGCAGAGAGTGTCAATAAATGAGGTTAAATCCTAGTGGGGATCAGTTACAAGTGGCATTTCCACAGGGATCAATCTTGGGCCCGTTGTAGTTCATAATATATCAATGATCTTGATGAAGGAATTACTAGTGATACGAGCAAATTTGCCGATGACACAAAGATAGGTAGGATAATGGAAATAAATAATGGATTTAAGTTGGATAAATTTAGATTTATGAAGGACATAGGTAAGTACTGGTTTTCTTAACTTGTTGTAGATGATGCGTGAGCAATCTTCCCAGTTGGGTGATAGAGGCTAGGACCTTGGGTAGCTTTAAGAAGAGATTGGACAAATATGTGTTTGGGAGGGGCTGGGTTTGATTGGTGTCATTGGGTATGGGAGTTATTTCTTGGGTAGCTTTAAGTAGAAGTCGTTTTGATAAGGACCTGCCTTTCATGGCCAGTAGGCCTTCTGCAGTGTTCCTCTATTCTTATGTACATTATTAATGTCACATTCGGTTATGCCTATCATCTACTTATAAGAATATAGGAACATAATAAATGGGAAACACTGCAGCAGGGCTTTTGCCCTATACTTGGCAGTCCCTTCACAATCTATCCCACTAACAGATTATTTTCTCAACCCAATTTTCAATGCTACCAAAGCTTTGATAGTTCCATTTACTCGAATCCAGCCCCTCTCACTCATGTATTTTATCCAACCCGAATTGGAAACTACCCAAGGTTTAAGCCTCAATAACCTTACTATGAAGACTCTTCCTAACATCATATTCCCTATTTTCAAACCAATGCTTTCCTATATCGTTTCTAAATCTAAACTTGCATAAATTGAATAAATTATTGTGGTTTCTGTCTTGAAGAGTGTGGCATGCAAAGAGTACGTAACCTGTATTCGGCGAAGATACACACCCTCGTTGATAGGCTATCTCCCCAACCTGCAACCCAGTAATAATTTCGAACGATTCGGCCCCATCGTTGGTGTTTTGGGCATCACCCACCTGTCTACCCTCGTCATTTCCATACTAGACCTGGTTGGGAACGGTTCTCCATTCTGTCTCCAGGTTGTGTCTTGGCCTTCTCTTAACTGAGTTGCACACACCCATTTCCAACTGTATATAGTGTGGAGGAAATTATTTCTCAAAGTCATTCAGCTGTGTTTTGTTCTGAAGAATTGAGATATTCAACACATGGGAATCTTTATTGAAGAAACGTTTCGCCACACAGTGGCTTCATCAGTCCAATACAAAGTTGAAGTAGGTAAGGAGAGTAGAAGTTTAAGGTAATCAGTCCTTCAAACCTTGAATCGATGTGAGTCCATCACTCTTGTGTTTGTTCTGCTCCTTGCTTCCCCTTTACACCCAGGATAACAGGCATTATTGTTTCTGGGTTATAATTCTCAAGACCTTATTTATTAATACCCATCTTCCACTTATACACTTCAATCATGGTATAAACCTTGGTAATAAATACCGACAAGTTGGTTTAGAAAGACACGTAAGCAAACACTATAACATATTTATTAGAAAACGTTTCGGTCCTGAAGTGATCAAGGTAACAGGACCGAAACGTTTTCTAATAAATATGTTATAGTGTTTGCTTACGTGTCTTTCTAAACCAACACTTCAATCATGTCTCCCCTCATTCTTCGTCTTACAAGTGAATGTAATTTAAGGGTATTCAAAATAAAACTTTAGCTTTTCTTCTCAGGCCTTCGTGCCTCGGTGCTGTATGACCAATTTGTTAAAAACATAAATGTGTGCTTAGGTTAAACAGATACAATGGTTTAGAAAAAAGAGATGTCACAGAATGAAACACTTGTGCAACACTTGGGAACCTTTATTTAGTGCTTATGAGGAGGATCTTTCAAGACTTAGTCGCTATGTATAATAATTGACTTCTATATTGCATTTGTTTATTTATATTTCAATAATGAGCAACAATGGAACTTCTCTGTGAGTAATCTCCATTTAAAATATTCTACTTGTTGTGATCGTGAAATCTCAACACTAGGTTCAGCTGATTATATAAAAATAATTCAATATGTCAAACAATTCCCAATGAATATTGATGTCACACACCTCTGTTAAATATTTCATTAGTTTAGTAACTGAACATTACAGCTCTGGTGGCCACATAAAACACAAAATGCAGTATAGTATAGTTCCAGGGTCTATAACTTCTTTAGCTAACTTCAGCCAGCAACACCCCTCAATTTCTGCCAATACCTCATCGACGTTTTCCATATAAAAGTGCACATCGCTGTCAGTGTCTTCAGAACCAGTTTCGTACCCCTCATCATAACTAACATCAGAAAGATAATCTTCTTCGTCATAAATTCCATGTACAGGAAAAAAAATCAAGTCGTAAATCGTCATCTTCCTGAGGTTCATGTGCAGCAAGACCTCTAGCCCTTCGGAATTCACGTTCAATGTAAACTCTAGCTTGCTCTACCTCGGCCATTATGTAAGCTCTAACATTTTCAGCCTCAGGCACAGCTATAGCTTCTTGGGGTAGAGCTACATCAAGTAGTCGATCTTCTTGGATCACAGCTGGATCGATTACTCCAGCTTCCTGGGGTAGAGCTGCATCAAGTACTCGATCTTCTTGGATCACAGCTGGATCGATTACTCCAGCTTCCTGGGGTAGAACTGCATCAAGTACTCGATCTTCTTGGATCATAGCTGGATCAATTACTCCAGCTTCATGGGGCAGAGCTACATCAAGTACTCGATCTTCTTGGATCACAGCAGGATCGAGTGCTCCAGTTTCTTCCAGAAAAACTCCATCCAAACCATGCACATCCAGTTTGTTAATCTCCATTTTAGGTCTTCTGTCAGCCACCTGTAGGAATAAAACTGCTGTATCTAAAACTGAGAAGTGCCCCTAATTAATAAAATACAGTGTGGGCTGTCCTCGCTTACTATGATCTCTGGTGAGGTGACTCCAATTACTAAAATTGGATGTGAAATGTCCCTTCTCAGTTTGCTCTACTGCGAACTGACCCTAGTCACTGTCATCGTGTGTGAGCTACATATCGTTCCAATATCAGTGGCAATTGATGTAAATACTGAAGAATGAAACACTAGTTGAACTTTCAAAGTACATGAATGGTTATAATAATTTTCACTAATTCTTCGGATATACATTTAAGTGGATTTATGCATTAGTTAATGTCGGATTAAAGCTTTGGTAGGAAATTTTTTTTGTGGGGTTGGGATTCGATAGGGATCTGCATGGTGTAGGTCATCAGGCCTGTTGCAGTGTCTTTTTTTTTCTTGTGTTCTCCTTATCCTATCGGAGATAGTTACGTGATTCTTTTTACAAGCAATAATGTAAGATAAAGAAGAAACATGTTGTATAACTTTACCTTGAAAATCTAGTCGACTTGTCACTGCTGATTAAAAGGAAGACCACTGGAACTGATGACACCTTTAGGATTACAGAACTTGGTTGCTTATGAATAGAAAAAATGAAGAACAACCGTCATATATGCTTAAAGTGAGGTGCAAAAGAGAGGACGTGACCTCACAAAACAGCAAGTCAACTGTTATGATTGAGTCAAGTAACCCATGATGGCATGTGTTTCCTGTTTTTTTGAGGTGCAAGAGGTTTAACCTGTTTTAAAAAGTGCTTAAAGACTGGGTCATAAGAAAGGAGGAGCACTGCAGCAGGCAGTGTCCACACCTGTTATGCATTTATCAAGCCCCTTCACAAACTTATAAAAAGGAGGAACACTGCATCATGTCTGTTCGCCCATCCATTCTAGGCACGTCCTACAGAAACCCATCAAACTAATAGAACATTTGCCAAGCCCATTTTCAAATGCTTCCCAAGCAATAACCTTTGATTAACATAATTTACTCATGAATTAACATAATTTACTCATTTACAAGCAATAATGTAAGATAAAGAAGAAACATGTATAACTTTACCTTGAAAATCCAGTCGACTTATCACTGCTGATTAAAAGGAAAGACCACTGGAACTGATGACACCTTTAGGATTACAGAACTTGGTTCTCTATGAATAGAAAAATGAAGAACAACCGTCATATATGCTTAAAGTGGGTGCAAAAGAGAGGACGTGACCTCACAAAACAGCAAGTCAACTGTTATGATTGAGTCAAGTAACCCATGATGTCACGTGTTTCTTGTTTTTTGAGGTGCAAGAGGTTTAACCTGTTTTAAAAAGTGCATAAAGACTGAGTCATAAGAAAGGAGGAGCACTGCAGCAGGCAGTGTCTACACCGTTAATGCATTTATCAAGCCCCTTCACAACTATATAAAAAGGAGGAAACTGCATCATGTCTGTTGGCCATCCTTCTAACATGTCCTACAGAAACCCATCAAAACAATAGAACATTGCCAAGCCCATTTTCAATGCTTCCAGCAATAACCTTTGGTTAACAAATTTACTCATGGGAAAGTCCATGCAAATCAAGCCCCTCTCACAGATTTATTTTACCAACCTAAATTTGAAACTCCCAATCTTATCCTGAACATTTGACATTAATCTTACAAACTGTGACATTTATTATAGTTACAGTTTGAAAGCCCCTGAGAGCGTGAAGTTGCTATAATTAAAATGTGACTTTAGTTGATTGTAATCCTATTTACCTGGAACAGTCGGTCTATGCTTGAAAACTATTATTTACACATATCCTTTCAAGATTTAAATTATCTAACGTAAGTCAGCATTTCTGGTTAATACCTCATTCTAGAGCCTTATTATTTTATTTCTTTAACCTTTGTTAATGATTATTATGCACTAATATTCCACTCAATCAGCGTCTTTCTTGAGATTGAAGATTGTAGCTACGTAAGGACGTGTCAAGCGTACCGAGGAACACTGCACAAGACCTAATTTCCAATACAAGCTCTTGTGAGAATCACCCCTACCGACAGCTATCTAAGAATTTACTCCCGTACCTCTAGCAATAATAAAACCCAACCCCTCCCACTGATATATTTATCAAATCTCTTTCTAAAGCTAACCAAAGGTCCTAGCCTCTACCACCCTACTCTGGAGAGCGAGACGTTGCCACAAAAGTTGCACTTGCATCCTTTTACGTAACATATTGTCTTTAATTCTACCAACATTAATGCAATCCACAATGTTCCAGGAAAACCAGTACATGGCATTGGGTGAAGGGTGCTCTCGTGGATCGAATCATGGCTCACAGACAGGAAGCAGAGAGTGTCAATAAATGAGGTTAAATCCTAGTGGGGATCAGTTACAAGTGGCATTCCACAGGGATCAATCTTGGGCCCGTTGTAGTTCATAATATATCAATGATCTTGATGAAGGAATTACTAGTGATACGAGCAAATTTGCCGATGACACAAAGATAGGTAGGATAATGGAAATAAATAATGGATTTAAGTTGGATAAATTTAGATTTATGAAGGACATAGGTAAGTACTGGTTTTCTTAACTTGTTGTAGATGATGCGTGGAGCAATCTTCCCAGTTGGGTGATAGAGGCTAGGACCTTGGGTAGCTTTAAGAAGAGATTGGACAAATATGTGTTTGGGAGGGGCTGGGTTTGATTGGTGTCATTGGGTATGGGAGTTATTTCTTGGGTAGCTTTAAGTAGAAGTCGTTTTGATAAGGACCTGCCTTTCATGGGCCAGTAGGCCTTCTGCAGTGTTCCTCTATTCTTATGTACATTATTAATGTCACATTCGGTTATGCCTATCATCTACTTATAAGAATATAGGAACATAATAAATGGGAAACACTGCAGCAGGGCTTTTGCCCTATACTTGGCAGTCCCTTCACAATCTATCCCACTAACAGATTATTTTCTCAACCCAATTTTCAATGCTACCAAAGCTTTGATAGTTCCATTTACTCGAATCCAGCCCCTCTCACTCATGTATTTATCCAACCCGAATTGGAAACTACCCAAGGTTTAAGCCTCAATAACCTTACTATGAAGACTCTTCCTAACATCATATTCCCTATTTTCAAACCAATGCTTTCCTATATCGTTTCTAAATCTAAACTTGCATAAATTGAATAAATTATTGTGGTTTCTGTCTTGAAGAGTGTGGCATGCAAAGAGTACGTAACCTGTATTCGGCGAAGATACACACCCTCGTTGATAGGCTATCTCCCCAACCTGCAACCCAGTAATAATTTCGAACGATTCGGCCCCATCGTTGGTGTTTTGGGCATCACCCACCTGTCTACCCTCGTCATTTCCATACTAGACCTGGTTGGGAACGGTTCTCCATTCTGTCTCCAGGTTGTGTCTTGGCCTTCTCTTAACTGAGTTGCACACACCCATTTCCAACTGTATATAGTGTGGAGGAAATTATTTCTCAAAGTCATTCAGCTGTGTTTGTTCTGAAGAATTGAGATATTCAACACATGGGAATCTTTATTGAAGAAACGTTTCGCCACACAGTGGCTTCATCAGTCCAATACAAAGTTGAAGTAGGTAAGGAGAGTAGAAGTTTAAGGTAATCAGTCCTTCAACCTTGAATCGATGTGAGTCCATCACTCTTGTGTTTGTTCTGCTCCTTGCTTCCCCTTTACACCCAGGATAACAGGCATTATTGTTTCTGGGTTATAATTCTCAAGACCTTATTTATTAATACCCATCTTCCACTTATACACTTCAATCATGGTATAAACCTTGGTAATAAATACCGACAAGTTGGTTTAGAAAGACACGTAAGCAAACACTATAACATATTTATTAGAAAACGTTTCGGTCCTGAAGTGATCAAGGTAACAGGACCGAAACGTTTTCTAATACAATATGTTATAGTGTTTGCTTACGTGTCTTTCTAAACCAACACTTCAATCATGTCTCCCCTCATTCTTCGTCTTACAAGTGAATGTAATTTAAGGGTATTCAAAATAAAACTTTAGCTTTTCTTCTCAGGCCTTCGTGCCTCGGTGCTGTATGACCAATTTGTTAAAAAACATAAATGTGTGCTTAGGTTAAACAGATACAATGGTTTAGAAAAAAGAGATGTCACAGAATGAAACACTTGTGCAACACTTGGGAACCTTTATTTAGTGCTTATGAGGAGGATCTTTCAAGACTTAGTCGCTATGTATAATAATTGACTTCTATATTGCATTTGTTTATTTATATTTCAATAATGAGCAACAATGGAACTTCTCTGTGAGTAATCTCCATTTAAAATATTCTACTTGTTGTGATCGTGAAATCTCAACACTAGGTTCAGCTGATTATATAAAATAATTCAATATGTCAAACAATTCCCAATGAATATTGATGTCACACACCTCTGTTAAATATTTCATTAGTTTAGTAACTGAACATTACAGCTCTGGTGGCCACATAAAACACAAAATGCAGTATAGTATAGTTCCAGGGTCTATAAACTTCTTTAGCTAACTTCAGCCAGCAACACCCTCTCAATTTCTGCCAATACCTCATCGACGTTTTCCATATAAAAGTGCACATCGCTGTCAGTGTCTTCAGAACCAGTTTCGTACCCCTCATCATAACTAACATCAGAAAGATAATCTTCTTCGTCATAAATTCCATGTACAGGAAAAAAATCAAGTCGTAAATCGTCATCTTCCTGAGGTTCATGTGCAGCAAGACCTCTAGCCCTTCGGAATTCACGTTCAATGTAAACTCTAGCTTGCTCTAACCTCGGCCATTATGTAAGCTCTAACATTTTCAGCCTCAGGCACAGCTATAGCTTCTTGGGGTAGAGCTACATCAAGTAGTCGATCTTCTTGGATCACAGCTGGATCGATTACTCCAGCTTCCTGGGGTAGAGCTGCATCAAGTACTCGATCTTCTTGGATCACAGCTGGATCGATTACTCCAGCTTCCTGGGGTAGAACTGCATCAAGTACTCGATCTTCTTGGATCATAGCTGGATCAATTACTCCAGCTTCATGGGGCAGAGCTACATCAAGTACTCGATCTTCTTGGATCACAGCAGGATCGAGTGCTCCAGTTTCTTCCAGAAAAACTCCATCCAAACCATGCACATCCAGTTTGTTAATCTCCATTTTAGGTCTTCTGTCAGCCACCTGTAGGAATAAAACTGCTGTATCTAAAACTGAGAAGTGCCCCTAATTAATAAAATACAGTGTGGGCTGTCCTCGCTTACTATGATCTCTGGTGAGGTGACTCCAATTACTAAAATTGGATGTGAAATGTCCCTTCTCAGTTTGCTCTACTGCGAACTGACCCTAGTCACTGTCATCTTGTGTGAGCTACATATCGTTCCAATATCAGTGGCAATTGATGTAAATACTGAAGAATGAAACACTAGTTGAACTTTCAAAGTACATGAATGGTTATAATAATTTTCACTAATTCTTCGGATATACATTTAAGTGGATTTATGCATTAGTTAATGTCGGATTAAAGCTTTGGTAGGAAATTTTTTTTGTGGGGTTGGGATTCGATAGGGATCTGCATGGTGTAGGTCATCAGGCCTGTTGCAGTGTCTTTTTTTTCTTGTGTTCTCCTTATCCTATCGGAGATAGTTACGTGATTCTTTTTACAAGCAATAATGTAAGATAAAGAAGAAACATGTTGTATAACTTTACCTTGAAAATCTAGTCGACTTGTCACTGCTGATTAAAAGGAAAGACCACTGGAACTGATGACACCTTTAGGATTACAGAACTTGGTTGCTTATGAATAGAAAAATGAAGAACAACCGTCATATATGCTTAAAGTGAGGTGCAAAAGAGAGGACGTGACCTCACAAAACAGCAAGTCAACTGTTATGATTGAGTCAAGTAACCCATGATGGCATGTGTTTCCTGTTTTTTGAGGTGCAAGAGGTTTAACCTGTTTTAAAAAGTGCTTAAAGACTGGGTCATAAGAAAGGAGGAGCACTGCAGCAGGCAGTGTCCACACCTGTTATGCATTTATCAAGCCCCTTCACAAACTTATAAAAAGGAGGAACACTGCATCATGTCTGTTCACCCATCCATTCTAGGCACGTCCTACAGAAACCCATCAAACTAATAGAACATTTGCCAAGCCCATTTTCAAATGCTTCCCAAGCAATAACCTTTGATTAACATAATTTACTCATGATTAACATAATTTACTCATTTACAAGCAATAATGTAAGATAAAGAAGAAACATGTATAACTTTACCTTGAAAATCCAGTCGACTTATCACTGCTGATTAAAAGGAAAGACCACTGGAACTGATGACACCTTTAGGATTACAGAACTTGGTTGCTTATGAATAGAAAAATGAAGAACAACCGTCATATATGCTTAAAGTGAGGTGCAAAAGAGAGGACGTGACCTCACAAAACAGCAAGTCAACTGTTATGATTGAGTCAAGTAACCCATGATGTCACGTGTTTCTTGTTTTTTGAGGTGCAAGAGGTTTAACCTGTTTTAAAAAGTGCATAAAGACTGAGTCATAAGAAAGGAGGAGCACTGCAGCAGGCAGTGTCTACACCTGTTATGCATTTATCAAGCCCCTTCACAAACTTATAAAAAGGAGAACACTGCATCATGTCTGTTGGCCCATCCATTCTAGACATGTCCTACAGAAACCCATCAAACTAATAGAACATTTGCCAAGCCCATTTTCAAATGCTTCCAAGCAATAACCTTTGGTTAACATAATTTACTCATGGGAAAGTCCCACGCAAATCCAACCCCTCTCACCGATTTATTTATCCAACCTAAATTTGAAACTACCCAATCTTATCCTGAACATTTGACATTAATGCTTACAACTGTGACATTTTATTATAGTTACAGTTTGGTAAAGCTCCTGGAGAGCGTGAAGTTGCTATATTAAAATGTGACATTAGTTGCACTTGTATCCTTTTACCTGACATCGGTGGCTATGCTTGAAAACTATTATTTACACATATCCTTTCAAGATTTAAATTATCTAACGTAAGTCAGCATTTCTGGTTAATACCTCATTCTAGAGCCTTATTATTTTATTTCTTTAACCTTTGTTAATGATTATTATGCACTAATATTCCACTCAATCAGCGTCTTTCTTGAGATTGAAGATTGTAGCTAAGTAAGGACGTGTCAAGCGTACCGAGGAACACTGCACAAGACCTAATTTCCAATACAAGCTCTTGTGAGAATCACCCCTACCGACAGCTATCTAAGAATTTACTCCCGTACCTCTAGCAATAATAAAACCCAACCCCTCCCACTGATATATTTATCCAAATCTCTTTCAAAGCTAACCAAAGGTCCTAGCCTCTACCACCCTACTCTGGAGAGCGAGACGTTGCCACAAAAGTTGCACTTGCATCCTTTTACGTAACATATTGTCTTTAATTCTACCAACATTAATGCAATCCACAATGTTCCAGGAAAACCAGTACATGGCATTGGGTGAAGGGTGCTCTCGTGGATCGAATCATGGCTCACAGACAGGAAGCAGAGAGTGTCAATAAATGAGGTTAAATCCTAGTGGGGATCATTACAGTGGCATTCCACAGGGATCAATCTTGGGCCCGTTGTAGTTCATAATATATCAATGATCTTGATGAAGGAATTACTAGTGATACGAGCAAATTTGCCGATGACACAAAGATAGGTAGGATAATGGAAAATAAATAATGGATTTAAGTTGGATAAATTTAGATTTATGAAGGACATAGGTAAGTACTGGTTTCTTAACTTTTGTAATGAATGCGTGGAGCAATCTTCCCAGTTGGGTGATAGAGGCTAGGACCTTGGTAGTTTAAGAAGAGATTGCACAAATATGTTTTGGGAGGGGCTGGGCTTTGATTGGTGTCATTGGGTATGGGATATATTTCTTGGGTAGCTTTAAGTAGAAGTCGTTTTTGATAAGGACCTGCCTTTCATGGCCAGTAGGCCTTCTGCAGTGTTCCTCTATTCATTATGTACATTATTAATGTCACATTCGGTTTAGCCTATCATCTACTTATAAGAATATAGGAACATAATAAATGGAAACACTGCAGCAGGGCTTTTGCCCATACTTGCAGTCCCTTCACAATCTATCCACTAACAGATTATTTTCTCAACCCAATTTTCAATGCTACCAAAGCTTTGATAGTTTCCATTTACTCGAATCCAGCCCCTCTCAATCATGATTTTATCCAACCCGAATTGGAAACTACCCAAGGTTTAAGCTCAATAACATTACTAGAAGACTCTTCCTAACACATATTCCCTATTTTTCAAACCAATCTTTCCTATATCGTTTCTAAATCTAAACTTGCATAAATTGATAAATTATTGTGGTTTCTGTCTTGAAGAGTGTGGCATGCAAAGAGTACGTAACCTGTATTCGGCGAAGATACACACCCTCGTTGATAGGCTATCTCCCAACTGAACTCCAGTAAATAATTTCGAAACGATTCGCCCCATCGTTGGTGTTTGGCACACCACACCTGTCTACACTCGTCATTTCCATACTAGAACCTGGTTGGAACGGTTCTCCTTCTGTCTCCAGGTTGTGTCTTGGCACTTCTCTTAACTGAGTTGCACACACCCATTCCAACGTATATAGTGTGGAGGAAAATTATTTCTCAAAGTCATTCAGCTGTGTTATTCTGAAGAATTGAGATATTCAACACATGAATCTTTATTGAAGAAACGTTTCGCCACACAGTGGCTTCATTCAGTCCATACAAAGTTAAGTAGGTAAGAGAGTAGAAGTTTAAGGTAACAAATCCTTACAACCTTGAATCGATGTGATCCATCACTCTTGTGTTGTTCTGCTCCTTGCTTCCCCTTTACACCCAGGATAACAGGCATATGTTTCTGGGTTATAATTCTCAAGCCTTATTATTAATACCATCTTCCACTTATACACTTCAATCATGGTATAAACCTTGTAATAAAACCGACAAGTTGGTTTAGAAAGACACTAAGCAAACACTATAACATATTTATTAGAAAAACGTTTCGTCCTGAAGTGATCAAGTAACAGGACCGAAACGTTTTCTAATAATATGTTATAGTGTTTGCTACGTGTCTTTCTAAACCACACTTCAATCATGTCTCACCTCATTCTTCGTCCTTACAAGTGAATGTAATTTAAGGTGGTAATCAAAATAAAACTTAGCTTTTCTTTCAGGCCTTGTCCTCGTGCTGTAGACCAATTTTGTTAAAAACATAAATGTGTGCTTAGGTTAAACAGATACAATGGTTTAGAAAAAAGAGATGTCACAGAATGAAACACTTGTGCAACACTTGGGAACCTTTATTTAGTGCTTATAGGAGGATCTTCAAGACTTAGTCGCTATGTATAAAATTGAACTTCTATATTGCATTTGTTTATTTATATTTCAATAATGAGCAACAAGGAACTTCTCTGTGAGTAATCTCCATTTAAAATATTCTATTGTTGTGATCGTAAACTCAACACTAGTGTTCAGCTGATTATATAAAATAATTCATATGTCAAACCAATTCCCAATGAATATTGATGTCACCACCTCTGTTAATATTTACATTAGTTTAGTAACTGAAATACAGCTCTGGAGGCCACATAAAACACAAATGCAGTATAGTATAGTTCCAGGGTCTATAAACTTCTTTTAGCTAACTTCAGCCAGCAACACCCTCATCAATTTCTGCCAATACCTCATCAACGTTTTCCTATAAAAGTGCACATCGCTGTCAGTGTCTTCAGAAACCAGTTTCGTACCCCTCAATCATAACTAACATCAAAAGAATAATCTCTTCGTACATAAATTCCATGTACAGAAAAAAATCAAGTCGAAAATCGTCATCTCTCCTGAGGTTCATGTGCAGCAAGACCTCTAGCCCTTCGGAATTCACGTTCAATGTAAACTCTAGCTAGCTCTACCTCGGCCAATTATGTAAAACTCTAACATTTTCAGCCTCAGGCACAGCTATAGCTCTTGGGGTAGAGCTACATCAAGTAGTCGATCTTCTTGGATCAAAGCTGGATCGATTACTCCAGCTTCCTGGGGTAGAGCTGCATCAAGTACTCGATCTTCTTGGATACACAGCTGGATCGATTACTCCAGCTTCCTGGGTAGAAATGCATCAAGTACTCTGATCTTCCTGGATCATAGCTGGATCAATTACACCAGCTTCATGGGCAGAGCTACATCAAGTACTCGATCTTCTGGATCACAGCAGGATCGAGTGCTCCAGTTTCTTCCGAAAAACTCCATCCAAACCATGCACATCCAGTTGTTAAATCTCCATTTTAGGTCTTCTGTCAGCCACCTGTAGGAATAAAACTGCTGTATCTAAAACTGAGAAGTGCCCTAATTAATAAAATACAGTGTGGGCTGTCCTCGCTTACTATGATCTCTGGTGAGGTGACTCCAATTACTAAAATTGGATGTGAAATGTCCTTCTCTCAGTTGCTTACTTGCGAACTGACCCTAGTCACTGTCATCTTGTGTGAGCTACATATCGTTCCAATATCAGTGCAATTGATGTAAATACTGAAGAATGAAACCTAGTTGAACTTTCAAAGTACATGAATGTTATAATAATTTTCACTAATTCTTCGATATACATTTAAGTGGATTTATGCATTAGTTAATGTCGGATTAAAGCTTTGGTAGGAAATTTTTTTGTGGGGTTGGGATTCGATAGGGATGCATGGTGTAGGTCATCAGGCCTGTTGCAGTGTCTTTTTTTTCTGTGTTCCTCCTTATCCTATCGGAGATAGTTACGTGATTCTTTTTACAAGCAATAATGTAAAGATAAAGAAGAAACATGTTGTATAACATTACCTTGAAAATCTAGTCGACTTGTCACTGCATGATTAAAAGGAAAGACCACTGGAACTGATGACACCTTTAGGATTACAGAACTTGGTTGCTTATAAATAAAAAATGAAGAACAACCGTCATAATATGCTTAAAAGATGAGTGCAAAAGAGAGGACGTGACCTCACAAAACAGCAAGTCAACTGTTATGATTGAGTCAAGTAACCCATGATGGCATGTGTTTTCCTGTTTTTTTGAGGTGCAAGAGGTTTAAAACCTGTTTTAAAAAGTGCTTAAAGACTGGGTCATAAGAAAGGAGGAGCACTGCAGCAGGCAGTGTCACACCTGTTATGCATTTATCAAGCCCCTTCACAAACTTATAAAAAGGAGGAACACTGCATCATGTCTGTTGCCCATCCATTCTAGGCACGTCCTACAGAAACCCATCAAACTAATAGAACATTTGCCAAGCCCATTTTCAAATGCTTCCCAAGCAATAACCTTTGATTAACATAATTTACTCATGAATTAACACATAACTTACCATTTTACAAGCAATAATTAAGATAAAGAAAACAGTATAACTTTACCTTGAAAATCCAGTCGACTTATCACTGCTGATTAAAAGGAAAGACCACTGAACGAGTACAACCTTTAGGATTACAACTGGTTGCTTATGAATATGAAAAATGAAGAACAACCGTTCATTATATGCTTAAATGAGGTGCTAAAAGACATGGAACGTGACCTCATCAAAACAGCAAGTCAACTGTTATGATAGTCAAGTAACCATGATGTTCAGTTTTCTTGTTTTTTGAGATGCAAGAGGTTATAACCTGTTTTAAGAAAGTGCAAAAGACTGAGTCAATAAGAAAGGAGGAGCACTGCAGCAGGCATTCTACACCTGTTATGCATTTATCAACCCCTTCACAACTTATAAAAAGGAGGAACACTGCATCATGTCTGTATGCCCATCCATCTAACATTCCTACAGAAACCCATTCAAACTAATAGAACATTTGCCAAGCCCATTTCAAATGTTCCCAAGCAATAACCTTTGGTTAACGATAATTTACTCATGGAAATCCCACGCAAATCCAACCCTCTACACGATTTATTTATCCAACCTAAATTGAAACTACCCAATCTTATCCTGAACTTTGACATTATGCTTACAACGTTACATTTTATTTTAGTTACAGTTGGTAAATCCTGGAGAGCGTGAATTTGCTATATTAAAATGGAATTAGTTCCCCTTTTTCCTTTTCCTGACATCGGTGGCTAGCTTAAAACTATTATTTAACTACCCTTTTAAAGATTTAATTATTTTAACGAAAGTCACTTTTGGTTAATACCTCTTCTGGGAGCCTTTTTATTTTATTTTTTTAAACCTTTGTTAATGAATTTTTAGCATAATATTCCACAAAATCAGCTCTTTCTTGGATTGAAGATTGTACTAAGTAAGGCGTGAAAGGTACGGGAAACAGCACAAGACCTAATTCCAATAAAAAGCTCTTGTGAGAATCACCCCTACCAAACAGCTATCAAGAATTTACCCCCGTACCCGAAATAATAAAACCAACCCCCCCATGTTATTTATCAAATCTTTTTTAAAAGCAAACCAAAGGCCCTAGCCCCACCCCCCTTACTCGGGAGACGGACTTTGCCACAAAAGTGCACTTGCACCTTTTAGTAACATATTGTTTTTTAATTCTACCAACATTAATGCAATCACAATGTTCAGGAAACCAGAACGGGCTTTGGGTGAAGGGTGCTCTGTGGATCAAATCAGGGGTCCAGACAGGAACAGGAGTGTCAAAAAAGGGTTTTTAAATCCTAGGGGGATCAGTTACAAGTGGCTTCCACAGGGAAAAATCTTGGGCCGTTGTAGTTCATAATATATCATGATCTTGAGAAGGAAATTTTACTATGATAGAGCAAATTTGCCGGACACAAAGATAGGTAGGATAATGGAAAAAAAAGGGTTTTAAATTTTGGGAAAAATTTAGATTATGAAGGACATGGGTAAGTACTGGTTTTTTTTAACTTGTTGTAGATGATCTGGGGCAATCTTCCCATTTGGGTGATAGAGGCTAGGCCCCTTGGGTAGCTTTAAGAAGGAATTGGACAAAATGTGTTTGGGAGGGGTGGTTTGTTGGTGTCTTTGGGGTATGGGAGTTTTTCGGGGTAGTTTTAAAGTAGAAGCTTTTGATAAGGCCCTGCCTTTCATGGCCAGGGGCCTTCTGCAGGTTCCTCTATTCTTTTTTTTACCCCTTTATTAATGTCACATTCTTATCCCTATCATCTAATTTATAAGAATATAGGAACATAATAAAGGGAAACACTGCAGCAGGGCTTTTTCCCTATACTTTGGGAGTCCCCTTCACAATCTTCCCCCTAAAAATTATTTTTTTCAAAAACCCCCCTTTTTAAATGGGGTACCAAAGCTTTATATTCCATTTACTCGAATCCACCCCCCTCATCATGTATTTATCCAACCCGAATTGGAAACTACCCCAAAGGGTTTTAAGCCTCAATAACCTTCTATGAAGACCCCCTTTTCCCAACATCATATTCCTATTTTTCAAACCAAAGCTTTTATATCGTTTTTAAACTAAACTTGATAAATTGAATAATTATTGTGGTTTCTGTCTTTAAGGGTGGCATGCAAAAGTACGTAACTGTATTCGGCGAAGTACACACCCCGTTGTAGGCTTTTCCCCAACCGCAACCAGTAATATTCGAACGTTCGGCCCCCTCGTTGTGTTTTTGGGGTTTACCCACCTGTCACCCCCGTCATTTCCATACTAGACCTGGTTGGGAACGGTTCTCATTTGTTCCAGGTTGTGTCTTGGCCTTTTTAACTGGTTGCACACACCCCTTTTCCAACTGTATATAGTTGGAGGAAATTATTTCTCAAAATCATTCAGCGTGTTTGTTCTGAAGAATTGAGTATTTAAAAACCCTGGGAAAACTTTATTGAAGAAACGTTTCGCCACACGTGGCTTCACAGTCCAATACAAAGTTGAAGTGGTTTGGGGAGTAAAGTTTAAGGTAAACATCCTTCAACTTGAATCGATGTGAGTCCATCACCTTTTTTTTTTTCTGCCCTTCTTCCCCTTTACCCAGGATAACAGGCATTATTGTTTCTGGGTTAATTTCAAGACCTTATTTATTTTAAAAACCCATCTTCCACTTATCACTTTTAAACATGTATAAACCCTTTGGGAATAAAACCCACAATTGGTTTTGAAAAACAGTAAGCAAACACTATAAATATTTTTTAGAAAACGTTCGGTCCGAAGTTGATCAAGGTACAGGACCGAACGTTTTTAATAAGAACATAAGAATGTAGGAACACTGCCAGAAGGCCTTACTTGGCCCTACGAGGAAGGTCCTTATCAAAACGACATTTACCTAAAGCTAATCAAGAAACAACTCCCGCACCCCAAACACAATCAAACCAGCCCCTCCCCACTCATTTATTTGTCCAGTCTCATCTTTAAGCTATCCAAGGTCCTAGCCTCTATCACCCCACTGGGAAGTCTGTTCCACGGCATTCTACAACTCTGGTTAGAAACCAGTACTTACAGTGTCCTTTCTAAATCTAAATTTTATCAACTTTAATCCATTATATCTGGTTCTTACTGGTTCTGACACTCAGTACTTTATTTAAATGTCTCCCTTGTTTTTGCCCGTCATCCACTTATTACACTTCCTTGATATCTCCCGTCATTTCTACGCCTCTCCAGAGAGTGGGAGATTTAACGGCTTTAAGTCTATCTTCATACGGGGAGGTTCCTTACACAGTAAATCATTTTTAGTCATTCTTCTCTGTATGTTCTCTATGAGTCTATGTCCATCCTGTAGTAAGGGGACCAAAAAACTGACCAGCATAATCTAAATGAGGCCATTGTGATGTATAGAGCTGTATAAGTAAAATAACTTTGGACTTCGTTACTTATACCTTCTTGAGATAAATCAAAGTAATCTGTTGGACCTTGTTGCGAAATGAGGCAATGTCGTCTTGGCTTTAGATTTTTGCTTACCACGACTCCCAAGTCCTTTTCACATTCTGTATGACCTAGCTCTACTTCACCTAGATTATAGTTCGAGGGTTATTTTCATTACCAGGGCAAGTCCCCCTACACTTATCCAATTAAACTTCGTCTGCCACTTCTCAGACCAAGACATTTTTGTTAAAAGCCTGGATTCATTGATATCCCCTCAGAGTAAATTTTGGGCCTATTTTTGTACATCACAAATTTACTCATGTCAAATAATCCCTTCAAAAGGTCTTTAAATGTAAATTATGAACAAAAGGGCCTAAAACTGATCCTTGTGGAACGCCACTATGAAAATCCCCTTTTTCAAATTTCACCCCATTAATGGAACTCTCTGCTTTCTTTTGGGTAAGCCATCCCTCAATCCATGCTAGAACTTTCCCTCCTATACCATGACTGCCACTTTTTTTAAGGCCTCTTTGGGGTACCTGTAAAGGGCTTTACAAAAATCCAAATAAACAATATCATATTCCTTATCACTGCAACGCCCAAATGTTTATTGAAGAAGCAGTAAGTTTGTCGGGCGGAACGCCCTCTCGGAACCTGCTGAGATTCATTTATCAAGTTTGCTCTTAAAAGGTGATTTGATAATTCAGCTTAATTGATTCTAATAACTTGCCCACATAGATGTCAGGCTTTTTTGGACGGTAATTTGAAGGAGTGGATTATCCCCTGTTTTGAATATGGAACCACATTGCCACTTCCACATCTCGGCACAACACTGGAAAGGGATGGAGCATTGAATACACTCGTTAAGGGCTGCTAAGCTCCTCTTGATTCCTTAAGTACCCTTTAAAAAAATCTGGGTCCTGGGATTTTATTTTGTTTCTTTTTGTCTATCGTTTTTAATAACCATGTCCCTCGTGACAGTAATATTAGTTAATTTAAAATTCATCAGGGCTAAATAATTTTTTTTAATTACGGGAACTCATTTACATCTTCCGTGTAAAAACTGACAAAAAATATCATTAAAAAAAGGGAACACATTTCCAGTTCTTATCCGTCACTGCCCATTCCCAGTTTTAGAGGTCCTATTTTTTCCCTTTCAACCTTCGCCATACACTTGAAAAAACCCCCTTGGATTAGTCTTTGATTCATTAGCGCTCAAATTTTCATAGTAAACTTTTCCTTTCTAATCGCCTTTTTTACTTTCTTTTAAGCAAACATAGGTCAGTAAGGTTAACTCTCCACTTCTGATGCCCATAAATTCCCCTTTTTTCCCCTAATAGATGCTTTAACCTCCGTTAAACCCATTTGGGATCGTTTTTATTAGACCAATTTCTCTCGGGGGAATGTATATGTATATATGTTATAGGTTTGCTTACGTGTCTTTCAAAACCAGACTTAAAATCATGTCCCCCCTCATTCTTCGTTTCAAGTGAATGTAATTTTAAGGTATTAAAAATAAAACTTTAGCTTTTCTTCTCAGGCCTTCGTGCCTGGTGCTGTATCCCAAATTTTGTTAAAAACAAAAAATGTGTGTTAGGTTAAACGATAAATGGTTTAAAAAAAAGAGTTCACAGAATAAAACACTTGTGCAACACGGGAAAACCTTTTTAGTGCTTATGAGGAGGATCTTTCAAATTTAGTCGCTATGTATAATAATTGACTTCTATTTGCATTTGTTTAAATTTATATTTTAATAATGAGGAAAAATGGGAAATTCTCTTTTAGTAAACTCCATTTAAAATATTTACTTGTTTTGACGTGAAATTTTCAAAACTAGGTTCGCGATTATATAAAATAAATTCAATATGCAAACAATTCCCAATGAAATTGATGTCAACACCCCTGTTTTAAAATTTCATTAGTTTATAACTGAAAAATTACAGCTCTGGTGGCCACATAAAACAAAAAGCAGTATAGATATTTCCGGTCTATAAAAATTTTAGCTAATTCACCAGCAACACCCTCTCAATTTCTGCCAATACCCCATCGACGTTTTCCATATAAAAGTGCACATCGCTGCAGTGCTTCAAACCATTTGTACCCCTCATCATAACTAAATCGAAAGATAATCTTTTTGTCAAAATTCCTGTCAGGGAAAAAAATCAAAATCGTAAATCGTCATCTTCCGAGGTTTAAGTGCAGCAAACCCTACCCTTCGGAAATTTACGTTCAATATAAAATCTACTTGCCTTTCCCCCGGGCCCTTTGTAAGCTCTAACTTTTAGCCTCAGCACAGCTATAGTTTTTTGGGGGGAGAGCACTCAATAGTCGATCTTCTTGGATCACGCTGGATCGATTCTCCAGCTTCCTGGGGGGGAGCGCTCAAATACCGATCTTCTTGGATCACAGCTGGATCGATTACTCCAGCTTCCTGGGGGAAATGCTCAAATACTCGATTTCTTGGATATAGCTGGAACAATTATCCCGCTTCAGGGCAGAGTACACAAGTACTCCGATCTTCTTTGGGTCACGCAGGGTGAGTCTCCCGTTTTTTCCCCAAAAACCCATCCCAAAACCCTGCACACCGTTTGTTAATCTCCATTTTGGTCTTCTGTCAGCCACCGTAGGAAAAAACGTGTATCAAAATGAGAGTGCCCCTAATTAATAAAATCATGTGG
>NC_069405.1:29947545-29971850 GCF_026875155.1 Cherax quadricarinatus
CCCCTTTTTTGAAATCTAAGCTGCCCTTTTACTTATCTGCAGCTCCTCTCCTACCCTTCCCAATATCATTTCCACCAGCACTGAGACAGATAATGGGCTTGCTCCCATTACCTGACATGATATTATCCACCCTGTTGACAATGTCCCCAACACCAGCTCCAGGGAAGCACACTCTATCTCTCATCTTCTTATTCCTATTACAAAAAGCACGGTCAATGTATCTTACCTGAGAGTCCCCAAACCCACAAGAATGCGTTTACCTCCATTACAGGGGCAGTAGTACCCTTACCTTCACTGGCCACTGAAGTACATTCATCCTGAAGACAGAGAAGCGATTTCCTACCTTCAGATCTTCACTCTTAATTTTTCCTTACTCTGATGCGCCTTCCTTTACTGTGAACTACTCGCCACTTGTAGCAGGTGCTGGGCTGCACCTCACTGCTGGTAGCCGTTGCTGCCTCCCCAACTACAGCCTCCTCACAGCGAGAGACAGACTGCACCTCGCTGCTAGAAGCCTCATTCCCCACAACTCCAGCCACCTCACACTCTCTCCCAGACCCATTGAGGTGGACCTTCAGCCTCCTAATCTCCTCCTGGAGAAGCAAGACCTCCTCCTTCAACTCTCCAACCTCAATTTTTAAAACACTGCAGAAGCAAGCCATGCTTTGTAACCGTCCACACTAATCCCCAAGGCAGCTCAGGGTCTGTGACCTCAAAAGCTATACTAGATGCTCGATTCCTCAGCATGTCTCGATCACTGAGAGTATATTATTATCTTGTACCTATCCTGTTGCAGTACAGAGAGTAATTACTCTCATTAACTCACGCTGGTTGTAACACTGGTCAGCCATGACGTGACTTACTGGCAGACGCTGGTACTGCATCTGGAATTAACTAAAGTGTTGATTCAAAAGACACCATTGCCTTTTCTTAAAGGTGCGGGCCCCTGAGGGCTGAAAAGGACTGAAGAGGGGCTGATATCCCCTTCTGGAGAAATTTTCTCCACACAAACACACACACACACACATTATATATATATATATATATATATATATCATCAACATATCTGAACCATTTAGCTCTATTAGGGAGGATTGTTATTAAGTGTATCATAAGACTTAAAGAATCTTTGAGGGCAATTGGGAATGTTTGGTTTTAACATAGAGCTATATACCATTCCTTTACTAATATTAATTTCATCAGAGGATAAATCAGAAAATTTTTCAAAGTTACAAAAGGCTTTTGCAATTTCAACATTATTAAGTTTTTTTGAAGTTGCAAAACTTAAGCCAAAACCTAGAGCAGCAGTTGTATGTTTGTCTAAAATTTCATCTGATAAGTTAATTACAAAATTGTTATTAGCATGCTTTGTCCAATCACTATTTTCAATTAAAATGTCTAATTTTCTTTGTAGTTTGCTCTTGAGTTCATTACAAATTCTTCTGAGTTTATTATAGCAATGATCCAACATACTGTGTTTCCATTCTGATGGAATTTGGGCCCGATTAAAAGATAATTTTTTTTTTTCTCAATATTTTGAATGCTTCCTTCTCCTGTATTTTAGTTATTTCAATATGTTTCTGAAGAATAATTCTCATAAAATCATCAAAAGGACGATCTCTCATGTCAAGGAGTCTATTGGGTAAAAGAGACTTGGGCAGAACTTGTTCATTTAAACAATTTTTTAAGAAATTAAGTCGAATTTTTATTGTGGGACTTGATCAGTGCAGAAGAAAACTGTGAACAAAAAGATATATGATTAGGAAAGTTTATCGAGAACATTCTGAAGAGTCGTGTGGTATCCATTAATGCATCGCTTCCGGGCCGTGCGGACAGGCTGCGCAGACGCTCCTGATTGAGTTGGCTTTTGCGCAGTTTACCTGTTTGAGCTGCTACCCCTGGCGTTAGCTGGTGAAAACTTTATTTTCAACATGGCGCTGCATAGCAGCAGGCGCATCAACACTGTCTGCGTTGAGTTGACCCGTGGGTGCTGTTTGGTGCTGTCACGGGAGCCACGATGGATTTGTTCTACCGGCGATTATCCGTGATACTACGGTATCGCAAATGAAGAGATACGTGGTGTACGCACTTAATGGGACGACACGGATCTTCGTTAAATTGGACGTCAGCAAATGTCTACGAAGCGGTGGTTGTAAGATCAAGAGACCAATATAGCCGTTCAATTCAGCTGTATCAGACGTCTTCTGATGTGATCTCGGCATTACCACATGGGGTTAAAAATCAGGAATGTATCTCTTTGCCTTTTGAGGCGATGATTTTGTTATAAAAGATGAGCTACGTAATTATGGTTCGGTTCATATGGCCTCTGCAGGGTCGGTGGGCCGCTGGACCTATGCTGGAATGTTGGAAGGAAATACAAAAAAAAAACAATATTCTGTCAAAAAGACCTTACGCCATCCCATACCCATCCAGTATGTTATGTTGCAAGCATTCGAATCAAGTATATGTAACATATGCGGGGCAACGTCGTACGTGTCTCGCGCTGTGTGGGTCGTATGACCACATAGCGGCGCTGTGTGGTAAGCGTAGTGGGAATCCTCCAACCCCCCCTATGCCCCCCTACCACAACCCCCCCCCCCCCAGGGCCCCACACCAATCCCGGTAGAGGTCGAGGAAGGGTGAGGACGAGACCAGTCTTATGCTAACCTGTCTCGACAACGGTCATATTGGAGTGACTGGGGTAGAAAAGCACAGGGAGAATGCTTTGGATGATGCAAATTACAGCGAGGAGAATCACCGTCACTGGACATAAATAAAGTATTTGAAGGAGACTCTGCCACTGCTGGGGAAGAGGATGTAGCGGCGTCTTTAGTGAAGGCACTGGATCGTTTTGTTTGGACGAAGTCGATCCGTCAACAGTGTGGAGGATCAGGTGCAATTTTGGGATCGGTGAGCATCCATGGTGAGGCGACAGAAGGAAGCATTGAGTTCTGTGTGTCACTTGGGTATGATGGTGATGTAGCAGAAGTGGGAGTGGCATCACGATAGTTACCTAAAGAAATCCCAATGCAGGTGGAGGGTTAGGACGCGGGAAAGCGAACTGCGATCCCATCGGACTCAGAGAGTGCTTACTCCTGCCCTAAGGCCAGGGAAACAAATTGTCTTGGGCCGGAGGTTGACAGAGGAAAGGGAAACAGTGAATCACGAAAAACAAGAGTTATCAAGGTGTGTTCCCAAAAAAGGGGGAGGATAGAGGTGTTGTATTAAAATGTATACGTGAAAAAGTCTATACTAGAACGAAGGAAATCCCATTAGACTTTAAGGTTTTGACAATAAACATTAACCGGTTTGAGATATGAGCGGAAGCGAAAAGTGGTTTAATGAATTTCTGGGTGATTGCGGCTAGATGTGGATGTGGTATTTCTCCAAGAACACAATTACAAAATTGGATATGAGTTAGAAATGGATGGATTACGTGTGTATATGGAATATGCGGACGAGGTTAAAAGGGGCGTCGCCATTCTGGTAAAGGAAATAGCCCGATTTGTAGTAGGCATAGTTGGAAAGGGGGGAGGGGAGAGTGATTAGGGTGGTTGGTTTTATGGGGTAGGAGTAGTACACTAAGTGTTGATGTGTATATGGGCCCGGCGAGGGAGGATGTACGACTTAAAACTCATTTTGTACAAGAGTATTAGTATATTATATACGTAGTTTACCAAAGTGTAGCAATAATAGGGGGCGCGGATGGAATTGTGTAATACGAACAAGGATGTGGAGCCCGAGGAAGCGGGTTGTTGCTGGGGGTTCTGCGGAATTTATGACAAGTGTGGTTTAATGGATGTGTGTGTTGTGTGGGGGGTGCATGGTGGAGCATACCTTCAGTAGACGAGAATTTTATGCGGCGAGATTGGACCGAATGTACGTGTCTTGTGCGGTTACAGTGCCTGGAGTTTACCTGGAGAGAGTTCCCCGGGCGGGTCAACGCCCGCGGCCGGTCTGTGAAAATAAAACCAGGCCTCTGGTGGATCAGAGCCTGATCAACAGGCTGTTGCTGCTGGCTGCACGCAAACCAACGTACGAGCCACAGCCCGGCTGGTCAGGAACGACTTCACGGTGCTTGTCCGTGCCAGCTTGAAGACTGCCAGGGGTCGTTGTAATCCCCTTTATGTATGCTGGGAGGCAGTTGAAACAGTTCTCGGGCCCTGACCTTATTGTATTGTCTCTTTAACGTGCTAGTGACACCCCTGCTTTTCATTGGGGGGATGTTGCATCGTCCTGCCAAGTCTTTTGCTTTCGTTAGTGAGTTGATTTTCGGTGCAAGTTCGAGTCTAGTCCCTCTAGGATTTCCAGGTGTATATAAATTTGTATCTCTCCGCCTTGCGATTCCAGGAATCTAGGTTTAGGAACTCAGCGCTTCACCAGTAATTGAGGTGTTTTATCTCGTTATGCGCGCACAGTGAACGGTTCTCTGTACATTTTCTAGAAAATCTTTTATCTTCTATCTTTACTTTTTTTTTTTTTTATTATTTAATTTTTATTTTTTTGTTATTTTTTTAAAAAAAATTGCTTTTCAAAATTTTTTTTCAGTAAAATTTTATTATTTAAAAAAAAGCTTTTTTTTTTTTCTTAAAAAAAATTTTTTAAAAAATTTTTCAATTCAATAAAAATTTTTTTTTATTTTTAATTTTTTAAATAAAAAAAATTATTTTTTGGTTTTTCTTTTTTTTTAATTTGACAAAAAAAAAAAAAAAATTTAACTAAAAATTAATACTTTCACTTCAGCAACTTCACCTGCCCTTGAAAGGTGCTGTTTGTGTGCAGCATATTCCAGCCTAGATAGAACAAAGTGAATGAAGAGTGTCATCATGGGCTTGTGCATTTCCTAGTTTTGAAGGTTTCTTCATTATCCATCCATGTCATTTTTTCTAGCAGATGCGATTGATACAATGTTATGGTCCTTTGAAGGTGAGATCCTCCGACATGATCACTCCCAGGTCTTTGAACGTTGGTGTTTCGCTCTATTTTGTGGCCAGATTTGTTTTTACTCTTGATGAAGATTTATTTCCTCGTGTTTACCATATCTGAGTAATTTAAATTTCTCATCGTATGAAACTTCATATGTTTTCTGCAGCCCACTGAAAGAATTTGGTTGATGTCCGCCTGGAGCCTTGCAGTGTCTGCAATGCGAAGACACTGTCATGCAGATTCGGGTGGTGTCATCTGCAAGGAAGACACAGGTGGTTGCTGTGGCTGACCTTCTTGTCTAAATGTCGGATGTCGGAGATGTGAAGTGTAATGTAGGTTGTTTCGGATCATAGTGGAGTTACAATGGATGTAGGATAATTGAGGGGTGACTAGGAGGGGTCCATCATTTGGATTGAAGTAAAGTTATTGAAGAGAGAGGAAAGTCGTTTGTCTTTTGTTTATGGCATAGTGGAAACGGCTAGTGGTTGAAGCACCTGGAGTATGTGGCTTTGGTTAATTGGTGGGAAACGATAGCCAAAAAACCGCGAAAAAATAAGGAGATTATATTAGTCAGGGGTGAGATATATCAGTTACAGTATGGTTTCCAACGATATTTAGAGGGGCTGGTGCGCGACTGCTATGTACAAGCGAATGCTAATTATCCTGTTATAGAAATTGAAAGAGTTAAGGAGCAAACTAGAAATTTACAAAACGAAAGGTTTGATGGGGAAAGCTTAAGGGGTTTTGGAATCGAGAGGTTTTGTGGGGGAGATCGGCCGTCGGCGGGGTTGAGGAAATCAAACACAGACGTCGCAAGGCAAGGAGTTAATGGTTGAATGTTCAGGTTGGGTATGCAGGGGTATAGAGTGAATCAGGTGGTTGACGACGACGGAGGGTTAGAAGTGGGTATATTGATGCTGTGGTTATTAAATTGAAAACGCAAAGTGTTGGAATAACGTGAAATTGCATTTGCAGTCCCCCAATCCGGAAGGTTTGTGCGTTGTGAGCTGGAGGAGCATGATCGTTTGATGTTGGGAGGGCGAATAACGGATAGTGTGAGACTTGGGAGGCTTTATTGGGGGCGCAATTAGGTAGGGCGCCAGTAATTGATGGGCCTGCCCAGACGACTTTTATCTTCAAAATTGGAACGTCTTAAAGGGGTTTTTGGTAACGTTTATTCAGTATATTGAAGCGGGATGGGGTTTTAGGGAACAACCAAAGGTTGGCTGTGGTCGTCCTAGTTCCTAAAGGTTGGAGCCATTAAAACGGTTAAAGATTATTCGTGCAATCTCGTTATTATGTGGTGACTATAAAATTTTGGGAAAGGATCTTGGCTAACTGGACAAAAAAAGTCCTGGGAAAAGTGATTAAAAAGGGAAAAATAGGGGTCCGGGGCGGGCCCTTGTATAAAGGGTCAGGGTATGATTAGAAGTTTTATTGAAGAAAAGTAAGTTTGGGAGGGGGGGGGGTTTTTGGCTAAATTTGGGAGGGGGGGCTATGATAGTTGGAACGGGAGATTAGGAAATCATGAGATGGCGGGGGGTTTGGGGCGAAATTTATATCATGGGCCAAATTAATGTATCAAAGGAAAATTTTGCGTGTGCAGGTGAATGGGAGGTTGGGAGATCATTCAATGGGGGGGGGGTTTGCGTAAAAGGTTGTCCCCTTTAACAAATTTTTTTTTGCTTGTTTTCAAAATCCCTTTTATAGAGGGATAAGGTTTTTGGAAGCAAGGGGAGGGGGTAATGTAAGGGGGGGGGAGCGGGCATTTTTGGAAAATTGTCACGAACGACGTTTTTGGTGAGAAAAACCCCGGTTTTTGTTTCGGTAAAAAAGTTGTAAAAATTTTTTTGAAAGGCTCTGGCATGCGATAACAGGGGGAAAACAAAGTATATGAATTTTGGGAAAAGGGTCCGTGGGGGAAGGGAATGGTGCTAAAAGGTGGGAAAGGGGGGACCAAATAAAAGATATGTGGTTCTTTTATTAAATGATATCAATTACCAACAAAAAAATTTCCGTGCGTATGTTAAAGGTTCTGAAGCGCCTAGGGTTTAAGAGCGCTAATTAAATTTTGCAACAAAGGGGAAAAACGAATGTGATTATATAGTAAACTATGCATGTTACGGGAATATTTCCGATACTCGTTGTGATTAAAAAGGTTACAAAAAAATTTTTTAGATTCATTTGGGGGAAAAGGGGGCGAATGGTTTAAATAAGCGGTTCCACCCCGGGTTTGGCCCGGGGGGCTGGGTCTTTAGATGTCGAAAAAAAAGGATAAAATTGTATTTAAAAACATTATAAGCGGGAGGGGGGCAAAGAAAACGGTCTTCATAGGAAACACAGGAATGCACGGTGGGGGGGGGGTGGGAGTTCATGTGTGAGGCAATGTTAGGGCCTTTATAAAAGTAGGGATCCTTTACAATTAAATTAGAAATCTTGATAGGGGAGATGGAAGGCTCGGGAGCGGCGGTAGAAGGTTTATCCGATGTATGATTGGCAAAAATTTTTGGGGGGGTTTAAAAAATTTGGTTTAAAAAACCCAAAGTCAGAGAAGTTATTATAATTTTTACATGGAATCTCCCTCAGGAATGGTTTTATTTATAAAAGAATACAAGGAGGGAAGCAAGGATTTGGGGATTGGGGACTATTTATCTACGGTAATTTTTGGTTGATTGAACTTTAAAGGGTTTGGATGGGGAAGGTTTTTAAAGGGTTTGTGGGGGAGGGGGGTTTTCAGGTTTTGAGGGGTTTTAAGTTTAGATATAACGGGGTAAAAAAAAAGGTTGAGAATGCGATTTTGGGATATGATTACGGATTATAATAATATTGGGGATGAGGGGGGCGGACGTGCGTGCAAGAAATTTAAGCTTGGGAGCACTTTTTATAGGGCACAGTGTAAAAAAAGGGGGGTAGGAGGGGAGGAAGAGATTTTAGGAGGTTATCGAAATTTCACATTAAGGTTTATGGGTTTTGCAAATGGGAAAGGGATACACGGGCATTTCCTAGACTGGGGTGAGCATGGAGAGCTGTTTATATGGATGTATAATGAGTTTTTGATATCTAGAGGCAATAGGGTTATTACCCCAGGGTTTCAGCAACTACACATTTATCATTTAGAAATATGTAGCACTACGATTCATAATTTTTTTTTATCATGTATAAATCATTTCAAGACTTCAATATGAAAAATTTTCATTGTGACACAAATATTTTTAGTTGTCTTTACCACTTTTTGATTCAACTGTACAGATGGTAAAAAAAGTATTCCTAGCATATAGCAATAGGTGTTTATTTTATGTTATATTTTATGCTGTTGTTACAGTGTGCTTTTCAGTAATATTTATATTAAATGTAACTACATGCATTATTTTTCCTTTGTTTTTGTGGCTGGATGTAAAAATATCACATCGTAGTTTTTGTTTTTTGTAATTGGATTTTTTATAGGACTTTAGTAATTATCACCGTTTCCTTCTTGAATACTAAATACCTATGTATGTTAAGATCTCGTGATAATCGCCAATATTAATGTTTTGAGTATCGTGGTGCTCTGTTAAGCACCAACTCTACCACGACTACCAGACTACCCGTTCCTGCTTCTCTAACAGCCTTTCCTGACTCACGAAATCTTAATGACACGACTGCCAACAAACCATACCACGGGTGGGGATAGAACCCGCGGTCAGAGAGTCATGAAACTCCAGACAGACGCGTTAGCCACTGGACCAGTTGGCTACAATAAGACTCTACAACTACACGATAGGTGCATAAATATAGAGTCATTACTATATATGTCACGAGTCATCCCCACACAAGTCATCACTACACGATAATCACTACACAGAATTCATCACTACATAAGTCGTCACTGCACAACAGTCGTCATTACTCATCAGTCATCACTACCCAAGATTCATCACTATACAATCATACAATCACTTCATAAACCAATCCAGTTCAACAATTACCATTACATACGTCATTACAATACTACAGTCCATTCACTAACAATTGCACATCACTACACAACAGTTATGGCTACACAGGTCATCACTGCACAATAAATATAACAACTCAACAGTAATCACTACACAATCATTAATACAATCTCGCTCACTACAACCATACTCATTAGTACCCCACAACCATCCCTGCTAAGTTATCCTTACAAACCGTCATAACAAACATTCAATTAACTGCACCAAATCAAAAACCCCCAAAAAACTTTTTTTAAAACTTCCTAGAGTATTTCCCCACAATTACACTCCATTTTTACAAAGTCAAACTAACATTGTTGGTTTAAAATTCTATTTTTAAAACTTTCACAATTTTTAAACTAAAAAACACTATCCAAATTATCCCTCCCAAAAATTTCTCACTACACGTTTTTTCTAAAAAGCAAAAAAACACAAAATCATTTTTTACACTAAAACATCAAAAGAAACTATTTTTAAAATTTAATACCATAAAACTCATCTTTTCATAAATTATTTACACAAAATTAAAAAAAAAATCATCAATCACAAAATATAAAAAATTTTATCCTCAAAAAAATCTTAAAATTTCCCCAAATAAAGCATTTTTCCACATCCTCATTGTTTTATCATCATAAAAAACCCTAACGCTTTAAAAATCAAATCACCCCAAAAATTCTAGAACACTATCATTTTTAAATTACATTACAACTTTCATATAAGATCACTTCAAAACAACTTTATTCAACAATTACCCATAATAAGTACCTTACACATATTTTCCCCAACATTATATAAAATACTATACAAACAAATTTCAAAAATTCCCCAAAGTAACTACAAAAATCGCACAAAAAACCCTACCCAACAATTTATCTTTAATATTATCATTTAAACAAAAACCATCATAAAATTACTAACAAATATATTCCCCACACCAACCCTCTAATATATCATCAGAACTAAACTTCATTATTAAAAACAACTTACTTGTTAAAACATACATTAAATTTCCATTTTTCCTAAACACATACTCATCATATAAAATCTTTCCAAACGAATCATTTTAATGCAACCCAACTTTTTCCCCCAAAAAACATTCAAAAATTATTAAAAACCTCACTATTTTTAAAAACTCCCTAAAAACATTCACCTCAAAAGGGTTTCAAAAAGAATTTTAACTCACAACAATTACAACATTTTCATACTTTTTCAATTTTTTTTTTTTTTTTTTGGGTTTTTAATTTTTTTGGGCTTTCCCCCTTTACCTCGCTTTTTTTTCCTTTTCTTCAGTTTTTTTAATTTTCTTTTTGTTTTTCTTTTTTTTTTTAAAATTTCCCTTATTTTTTCCCCCTAATTTTTTTTTTCTTTCAAACCCTATTTATTTTAATTAAAATTTTTCTTCATACCTAAGAACAGTTACCGCCTTTGGATCCTTTTCACATTCCCAATCCACCCTTTTAAAAATCCACCACCAATTATCCCAAAAAAATTTCCAAAAGAACACTAAAAGCCCCCAAATCTTGTCGAATTTTGGACAAAAAATTTTTTGGTTCAAAATATTTTTCCGGGGCAAACTTTCCTTCTTTTTATCAGGGGCCCTTTTTCTGCTTTTTTTATCTTCTTTAAACTTTTTAATTTTTCCAAATGTTTCTCTTGCCGTTTCCCCCCCACTGGGGGAAGGTAAATTTCCATTTTTAAAACGGGGGGGCTTTGGCTGCTTTGTTCTGATGGGGTTTGAGGAAGTGATCCTGAAGAAAAAGGCCACCACCGGGTTTTAAGAAATTTGGGACTCTTTTTTAAAAAAGGGTGATGGCGTAAGATTTACCCATTTTTTTCAGTTTGAAATGGGAGTGTTTCGTTAGGAGCTTCCAAAAACCTACCAAGGTTTCCACCCCCAAAGAATTGTTCTCTTTTAGGGGAAAGAAAACCCCTCAGAGTCAACTTCTTGAAATTAGGCTTGGAAAACCCCTTTTGATTTTTAATTTCAAAACCGGGGGGGAGGGGGGGAATAAAAGGGGGTCCTTGAATGAGTTGGGGCACACCCGCCGGGGGGTAGCTAAAGAACCGAAATTAAAATTTTTATTTGACTTAAAAAATTTATTCCTATTTTTTTTGGAAGATTTTGGGGAACTTAAATTTTTGTTGAAAATTTTTTAAATGATTTTAGGGGTTTTTTTTAATTTTTTGGGGTTTGTACGGGAGTATCCCAGTGATAAATTTTTTTTATAAATATGGGAATTTTGGGAAAACTGGAAAAAAAAAAGTTGCCGTTGGGGGCTTTAAGCTTTACTTGACGGTAGTTGCTTAAAGGGAAAGGGGGCAAATTTTAAATTGGGTTAAAGAATAATTAATAAGATTGAAATAATGATTTTGAGTGATGTTGTGTAGAAAATTTTTGAGTGATTTTTTTGGGGTTTTTATATTTTGTCAGTGTGATTGAGTGATACATGGGTAGGAAAAAAGTTTAGTGGAAAGATGGAAAAGAATTTTTATTTTGATTTTGAAGGGGGATTTAAAGGGGCTTGTTTTTGGGAAAAAGGGTTTAAGGGACTGGGTAGTGTTTTTTTTCAGTGAAATTGTGTAGGGAAATGTTTTTTTGGGTGTGAATAAGTGTGATAACTGTTTTTTAGTGATGATTGTTATGAAAACTGTTGTTATATGCTGTGAGTAAACTGTTTTTCAGTGTGCATGTAGAAAGTTGTAACGTTGTTAGTGATGACATGAAGTATGAAATTTGTTGTTATGTGAAGTGAAAAATGTTTTTTTTTTATAGACTGAGTAGTAAAAACTTTTGGGTTCAGGGGATGACTTTGTGTGAAAAACGTTTTCAGTATGACATGTAGTAGTGATAACTGTTGTTCGGGACTTAGTAGTAAAAACTGTTGTTCAGTGATGACATGAGATAATTTTTGGTTTTGAGTATGAATGTGTAGTGTAACTGTTTTTAGTGATAAAATGTAGTGGAATTTTGCTAACTTAGTGGATAACGTTTTTCAGTGATGAATGTAGTAGGATAACTGTTGTTCGTGATGAATGTAGTAGGATAACTGTTTTTCGTGATGACATGTAGTAGTGATACTGTTGTTCGTGTGAATGTAGTAGTGATAACTGTTGTTCATTTGATGAATTAGTAGTGGAAACTTTGTTCAGTGAGAATGTAGTATAATTTTGGGTTTTATGTGTGGTTTAGTGTTATTTTTCGTGATAATTAGTAGGGGGAATTGTTAGGGGAAGACTTTGTTATTTTTGTAAGTTTTCAGTGGGACTTGTAAGTTTTTTATAAATTGTTTTAGTGAAAATTTTTTTGATATTTTTGTTAGTGTAAATTTAATGAAATTTGTTCTGATAAAATGTTTTTGTATGATTGTTGTTTGGAAAAGTTTGTGTTAGTGTATTTTTGTATAATTTTTAGGGTTGACTTTAAATGAGTGGTATAAATGTTGTAAAATATAAAGGGGTTTGTGATGTTTTATGAAATTTTGTAGTAAATTTTATGTTATTGTGTAGTAATTAAAATTATGAAATGTTTGTGTGAGGGTTTGTGAAAATTGAAAATTGATGATTTTTGTGTGTTGAGTTGGTATGATTTTTAAAGTTTTAAAAACTTTTTGTGATGATGTTTGTATTTAAATTTTAGGGGTGTTTTTTTAAGTAAGAAAGTTTTTAGTATGACTTTGGGGTTTTGATCTGTGTTAATTAATGTGTGTTAAGACTTGTGTATGAGTTGTAAACATGTAAAAAAAAAGTTTTGTAAAATGTTGTTTTTTTGGGGGGTTTATTTGGTAAGTTGGGGGATGATTTTTTAGTAAGATGTGGTGATTGTTGGGGATTTTTGAATGCTTTTGTGTTTGAGTTTGTGGTTGAGTGATTTGGGAAATAAATTGTTTGTTTTGCAGTTGTTTATAAAATGATAGGATATTTTGGGTTTGGGGGTTTGTTGTGGTTTTTTTGTGTGAATTATTTTAATGTTTATTTTGTTAGTTTTTTTTTTTGAATTTGTTAGATAAAATTTTATGTATGTAAAGTTTGTAGTGAATGTTTTGTAGTAAAGGGAATTTGTATCAAAATGGTTGTATAGGGAATTTGAAGTTTTTTTTGGGTATAAATTTTGGGGTTTGTTGTTTTATTGTGAAGTTGTTGGAAAAGAATTTGAAAAGATACTTTTGGTTGATGACTGTTTTTTAAGGGACTTTTTGGGATGATGTTGATATAGGTAATTATATTTTTGGTGCGGGTTGGTTTTTTGTAAGATAAATTTGTAGTGATGTTTAGTGTAGATTTTTAAGTTTTTGTTGATAAATGTTGTTTGGGAAAATTTTATTGTTTTTTATTTGGTGTAATGTTTGTGAGGATTTTTGTACAGTGTGTTTGTGTTATAAATATTTGTGAAAATGTTTAAAAAAAATTTATGTTTGGTTTGTAGTGATATTTTAAATGTTTTTTTTTTTTGTAGTTTATTTATGTGTAAGGGAAAAATAGGGGGTTGGTGTATGTTTTTGTTTTAGTGAAATTGTTGGAATAAAGTAGGTGATGATGTTGTGTAGTAAGGGTTTTTTTTGATATTTGTTATGTAGTGTATTTTGAGAAGTGATACTGTTGTGTAGTGTTTTTTTTGGGAAAGAATATTTTAAAGGGGTTTTGCAAAATGTTTTTTTTTTAAACTGTTGTTTGATGAATTTG
The DNA here is from genome assembly GCF_026875155.1 of Cherax quadricarinatus. NCBI lineage: Eukaryota > Metazoa > Arthropoda > Malacostraca > Decapoda > Parastacidae > Cherax > Cherax quadricarinatus. Next base: position 29,961,126 of record NC_069405.1, read on the forward strand.
TAGAAAAAAGGAAATGTGGAAAAATAAAGAACTTTGGGGGAAAAAGGGGGGAGACATATGAGATATGTTCGTGAAAATAAATGTTTTGTTTTTTCTGTTGTGATAAATTTTTTTTTAATTTAATTTGAAAGGATTAAGGACGTTTTTGGGGGGGGGAAAAAAATAGCAAATTTATTAACAAGGTAAATTTTCTTACTCGTTAATTTGATAATCCCTTAAATTTAAATTAAAAACCGATTAATCGTAAAAAAGGGGTTTCTGCCCGGCAAGGGTGGCCCAACCCTTACCCCCAATTTGCCCAATAACATAAATTCCATTGATTTTACCCCTAAAAAGTGTGTTGGGGGGGGTTTTTTATTTTTCTTTTTTTTTCACCGGAAAATCTAAAACCCCCATACTCCCAGTTTCTTGCTTCTTTTTAATACTTTGGAATTTTTTAATTTATACTGATAAGAAATATTGAAACAGGGCTTACGTTTGCTGTTTGACTATTTTAAATGATATTTATGAAGGGCTGATTTACTGACTTAACTATTGACTGTTGTTGAGGGTTTTCTGGCAAATCGATTTACTGTTTGGACTAAATTATGACTTGCGTGACTTACTGTTTTTCTGCTACTTCGGGGTTTTGGCACTGATGAAACTACGGACTGACTGATTAGGGCTTGACTGAATGATTTACTGATTGACTTACTGATTTTTAAACTGACTGACTTACGGCTGACAAATAATTGCTAAAATGACTAGACTTGCTTATGTTTTTAATGACTAAATTAATTACGTTTATAGGGCAACTTTTTACTTTCTTTCGCTTTTGCTGAAAAAATGAATTTTGCCCAAAAAAACCCCACTGGAATTTGGGGGAACTACTATTATTCGATTAAAAATGATTCGGGATTGACTGTTTTACCTCTCTTGCTGATGACTTACGGGAATTTTTTATAAAGACTTCACAAAAATTTTATTTATGCTTATTGATTATTTTAAAATTATATGACTTGACGTTGACTTACTACTTGAATGCTTACTGATTATAGAATGACTTTTACTGATTTGATAAAATACTTACTAACTTCCCCATGACTTACGATGATTACTGATTAATGTTTTATTGACTTGATGAGACTACTGATTTTGATGATGATTTACTCCCTAAAATGACTTACGGTGACTTACGGGGTTATGATTGAAAAAATGACTGCTGATTGATGACGGGTTTACTGACAAAATCATGATTACTGTTGACTGAATGTTTCTGATTACTGGTGTTTAAATTTGACTAAATGCTTGATTATTTTAAATACTGACTAAATGATGAATTATATTGACTGACTTATGACTGATTACTGATTAAAAATTTTTTTGAATGCTGTTCCTATTGAAACCCCCCTTCCCTCCCTCTTCCCCCCTTTCCCCATTTTTTTGTTTCCCCTGCCCCCCTGTAACCCCTGGCCTGGGCATTTTCCTTTTTTTTTCTCATTTTCCCCCTTTTCCCAAGGGGCTGAAATTTTTTCCAAATTTTTTCATTTTTTCGGGGTGTTCCCAATTTTTTCCAATTTTTTTTTTTTAAATTTTTGGCTTTCCCAATTTTTTAAAAAAATTTTTTTCCCCCAATTTGGCTTTCTTTAGTTTTTTCCCGTTTGAATTCTAAAAAAATTTCCATTTGATAAAAAATTTGCACTCGAAAAACTTTTGTTTTTTTTAAAAACCTTTGGTTTAAAATAAAACCCAAAATGGTTTGATTCAAAAAAAAATTAAAAACCCGGAAAACCCAAATTTAAATAATACCCTGGATTATTTAGACCTTTTTCTTTAAATTTGAAACATATTTTGCGCTAAACACCTATGTTTTTTTTAGTGCTCTTGAGTTACCTTATAAAATTTTATTAAGGTATAGATGTTTCAGTACAGAGGTAATGCAAAAAAGTGGCAATACAAGTGAAAATGAATACACATATTCATTTCACAAATTTTTATTTGTTACAATTTTTAAAACAAAAGAAATAATCTCTAAAGATCTTTTCTCCAGTACACAATTTTTACAATTTTTTACAACTTTTTCCCAGTTTTTACATCATCATGTGGGTTGTTCACAACTGTTTTTGTACAACCCGGGGGGGAAATTGTTAGCTCCTTGTTTAGATGCTGGAATTTCAGGGTGTCCACAGGGTTCCCTCAGGGGTCCATCAGGGTGTCCATCAGGGGGCCATCAGGGTGTCCATAGGTGTCCCTAGGGTGTCCTGGGGGGCCTACCAAGGAATGTTTGGGGTTCAAGTGAGTCTTTTTTTCAACAAAGGCCCACAATCCCTTTTTTTTTAATCTTACATATCTTCCTGTGACTTACTAATAGCTTAACTTCAAAAGTTCTTTAAAACTTTTCCCGAAAACATTTTTATACACCATGAGTTAATAATGGCCCGAAATGGTTACGACATTATTGTTCTTTTCCAGTGGTCTTTCCCCAATAATTTTTGCTTTTAGGCAACCAATCATTTAATTATAACCTTTCGATTTCAATTCTTAACTCACCTTTCCCTACTGTTATAATAATGGGGGATCTGACTCAAATTTGAAAATTAAATTTTTTCTAGCAACAGTTTTTTGTTCAATTTAGGACCGGTAAAACTGTACAATTGTCTTTTTCATCTCCGTAATGTATTTTAAGACTTTTTTACCAAAAATAAACAATAATTTAATACGAAAAAAACAGGTTTATTACCAGTTAATTTCGGTTTGGTGAATATCAAATCCCTTTGCTTGGACAAATATTAATATTTTTTAAAAAGGGTCACTGACATCTCTAGTAAATTTTTTTTCATCCTTTATATATTTTAAGTCTCACCCTATTTTGTGATATTTAAATAATTATTTACCCTAAATGGCATTGTTAGTCAGCTTAAACTTATGGAGCATTGTGTGGTAGTTTGTTGTTCAATATTGTTCTAAAGAAGGGGTCTAGTTTTTTCCCCCTTATATTCATGTACTTCAGAACCTTTTTTTTCCCCAACCCAAGAAACCCTTAAAAGTGAAGTAATTCCAACCGCACTAGAAATGTTTCTGTGGAAGATTTGGGCGCATAAATTTTTTATTTTAAATTTTTGGGGATTTTTACTTTCATTTTTTAAAAAGACCAGAAAAAGGAGATAAATTTTCTGATATATTTTATGTGTGATTTCAAGGGAAATTATCGTAGCCTGTACCTCAGGATTTACGGTTTGGTGTCATTCAATTTAATTTTAACCTTTATCCCCCTCAATTTCGTTAGTTAACCCAAATCAAGGAATCAATCTTTTTTATTTGTAATTTTCTTGTACCATTTTGCGGTAAACTTCAAAAAATAACACTAGTTTACAATGAATTAAAATCATGATATCAATATGGACCCATCCCATCTATCAAAAACTGGGGTTTTTTAAGAATTTATCCTTTGGTATATTGTTTGAAAACCCCCTTTGAGAACGATGATATAAATTTATGGGAATGAAAACTATTAAATTTTTCTTTTGTTTTTAAAAAAACAAAACACCTAATGAAAGGGTAAATGACATAATTACTAACGTCTAAATTTAAATAGTTTAAGGTTTTACGCCACTCCCCTGAAGAATTTTACTAACAATCCAACATCTGTCTTTAAAAAAAACCCTCAAGTAATCACGTTTAAAAATCTTGTATTTCCACCAAATGGACAACTTTTTACAAAATTGGGCATAATCTTCCTGGTTAATGTGACTGTTTCTCAATGAATTTAAAATTTCCTCTTGGCAATTTGTTTCCTGGAATTTTTTTAAATGTCTTTTTTGTCATTTAACCGCCCTGTTTTCCCTTTGATAAAGAGAGTATCACTTGCTAGATGGGGGCCGGGGATAATTTCGGTTTCCCTGCCTTTATAGGGCTGCGCCAAACGGGGGAAAAGGTTACATTTAAAAAAACTCATAATTCCTGAGATCAACACAACCAATGTCTACTCTTAAAAATTTAAAGTTTTGTTTTCGAATGATCCTCAATTTTTCAAAATTTATTCAGTGTAATCTTTAAAAAAATTACTGTAAATCATTGGACATTAATGACTAAAAATTTAATAGCCTTTCTCTTTAGTTTACATTGGAAAATTGCAAGGAACACAAATGCTCCCCATGCAAATTTCTGAATTGTGTCCCGTGTCATGTTGACGTAATTTGGGTTTTTTTCATCTAGGAAGGTTAACAGATAAACACCGTGTTTTGCGAAAAACAAATCGCCTTCATCTTTCCCTTCACTCGTTCATAATTTCCTTTTGCTCTTTTCGCACCTCATTTTTCTTTTACATTTTAAAAAAAAGTTGTGGCAGGTTCTCCCCTTCTTTAAACCTTAACAGAAATACAGTTCCCTTCCCCATCAAAATTTTTAACAATAAGTGGGTTTATGTGTGCTTCAAAATTTTTTACTTTCCCGGGGGTGTACGATCAAGAGAACTTTTAAAAATAAAATCATATACATATAATTAGTAGAAAGAGCATAATATAATTTTTAAAATGGAGAGTTGATTCTTGTGGGGGTAAACGGGGGGTTTGGGTTTATCTTACATCCATCTTCGTTTATAACAACCCTCCTGTGCATGTAACTTCTTTAAAAACTATGCGTATTTCTTAACATAACCTTGTTTTTCATTTTTGTTTGAAACCCCTCAAAAATCTTAATCATCAATAATTTGCAATGATTTTTATTCCTAAATTCCCTTTTACCCTTTCGGCACTGGCCACATAAAACCCCATCCGACTTGTCTAAGTGATTTAAACATTTTTTAAAAATTTTTTTTCTTTTCCCAAAAATTTAACTTTCACCATAATGGAAAATTCATCTATAGAAGTTTTTTTTTGGGAAGCATCCCCCCCAATATTACAAGCTTGGTAAAACACCCTTCTTGCCCATTTGTAAAAATTTTATTGGGAAAAGGCGCGTACCACAAACCCATCATCTTTCTCGGTCAAAAATATATTTTCTACCCTCTATTTTCGGAAACCATATAGACCAGTTTTACCTGAAATCAAATTTTTTTCAATTGATTATAATCCACCCCCAAACCCTTCCCTTTCTTGTATTTTTCTAAAAAAATTTCTAATTGCGTCATTATCGATCAAAGACTTTTTGAAAATTTTTCCCTTACAAAACTCAATTTTTTTTTTTATTCGCCGGGATTCTCCCGGCCCGGGGCTTTTCCAAGAGTGGTGACCCGCCCTTTGGGTCCCCTTTTGGGGAATTAACTGCCATTTTGATCTTCACCGACTGTTTTGCCTCAGGTTCTTAAATTTTCTACAATTGGGTGAATTTTTGAGTGAAAGCTATTAATGTAGAAACCCTAAATGCCTCTCATAGTGAAGGATGTAGTTTCGCCTGTAGTCTACGTCTAAAATTTTGATATACGTCACATGTCTGGGAGTAATCTTCCCCGTTTGGGATTTTCCTACAGCGTGGCGAGCCCTCGGTTACCCCCTAAAATTTTTCGGGACGCTGCTTTTAGTTGGGGGCTAGGTGGAAAAAAACTCTCCATACTGTGTGGTACCGCATCGAAACTTAATGGTTTAGAGGTATTTTTAGCCTTCATTCATTTCTGCGAGGGAAAAGTACAACCGTTTTCTACGGGGAAAAAAATTTTTTTTCGATGTACAATGTCAAGAATATAACCTAATTTTTTTATGCACACTTGGGGAAAGACGGAATATAAAATAATTTTTATCAAAATTGGAAAATATAACTTACCCTTTTTCCCCTTAGCCCCCTCTATAACATTCACTCGTTTGCTGGGGTTTTAATGCCTTTAATTTTTCCCTTGTGAATTTCCCCTTTTTTGCATATCACCCCCACTCTTAATAACAAATTTCGTCTTGTTATGTTTCCTCTTGATCATGGCTTTCCCCGGATTCATGTTAATTCTTTTCTTTAAAACTGTTTAAGTATTTCATATTTTCTACTCCTTATAACATCCCCCAATGTTTTACAAAAATTTTCCTTGTCAAACTCTCAACATCCCTTTTTTTCCTTTTAAACTCCCGACAAATTTCAAGTAAAACAGGTCACAACAAGACAAGCTGTTTTTAAATTTTTGCACAATGTTTCACAACCCCCAAAGGTCACATCAATACAACAGATCACAAGTAACAACACTATTTCCCAATGTTTTCAACCCCCAACAGGTCAAGAAGTACAACAGGTCACAGTCACACAACACACTTTTTGCACAAGTTTTCTCCCCCCCCCCTAACAGGGGCCATCAAGACCAACAGTCACGAGTCACACACACACACACACACCCCCATCCCCCAACCCTACACACACACCCAACACCCACACCACCAACACCCACACAAAACCCCCCACACACCCCCACACACCCACACCCCAAAACACAGTGAAAAATTTGTTCTGAGATGGGAAAACCCTTAAAATCTCAACGAATCATCTGCATGTAGAATTTTTTTTCTGTCCTTTGACTTTAATTAATTTTATAATAAATTTTATTGGGTTTTTTTAATGTTAATAAATAAAATTTTTCAATCATCCCGAAGCTAATATATTGGGTAAATGATGTCTTTGGTATAAAATTTTCTTTCGTGTGTTTACCCTCACCAATCAATGCTGGTGTAAGACCTTGTTCAGATGGACAAACACTTAAGTTCTTTTTTCCCATTCCCGGATTGAGTCCTGGAAGGGTGTTATTGTTGCAGTTTATGACGTAGGTAAAACACCCTCTGGCAAGACGTGATGGAGTGAATGTTTAAAGTTTTTCTTTTTGGGGCCCCTGATTGGTGGGGGCCCCTGCTTAAAGGGTCACCCTGCTTCGTGATCACCCGCCTTGATGGGTCACCCTGCCTTGGTGGGTCACCCTGCCTTGGTGGGCCCCTGCCCCTTTGGTGGGCCACCCGCCCTTTGGGGGGCCCCCCTGCCTTGGTGGGTCACCCTTCCTCGGGGGCACCCCGCCTCTGGGTCCCCCCCTGCCCTTTAAAGGGTCCCCTGCCTTCGGTCACCCTGCTTGATGGGTCACCCGCCCTTTGGGGGGTCACCCTGCATTGGGGGGCACCCTGCCCTTGGTGGGCCACCTGCCTTGGTGGGCCACCCGCCCTTTGGGGGCCACCCTGCCTTGGGGGTCACCCCGCCTTGGGGGTCACCCTGCCTTGGGGGGCGCTGCCCGGGGGGGTCACCCGCCTTGAAGGGGCACCTGCCTTGGTTTTCACCCTGCCTTGGTGGGCCACACTGCCTTTGGGGGCAACCCGCCTTGGTGGGTCACACTGCCTGGGGGGTCACCCCGCCTGGGGGGGGGGTCACCCTGCCCTTGGGGGGTCCCCTGCCTTTTGGGTTTACCCCTTTTTGATGGGTCACCCCGCCCTTTGGGGGGGCACCATGCCTTGGTGGTCCCCTGCCTTGGGGGGGTCCCCTGCCTTGGTGGGGCACCCTGCCTTAATGGGGGCACCCCTGCCTTCGTGATCACCCCGCCTTGTTTGGGTCACCCGCCCTTTGGGGGTCACCCTGCCCTTGGGGGGCATCCCGCCTTGGTGGGCCACCCGCCCCTTTGGGGGGCCACCCTCTTTTGGGCCACCCTGCCTTGGTGGGACCCTGCCTTTTATGGGGACCCCTGCCTTTGGGGGGTCACCCTTCCTTGGTGGGTCACCCCGCCTTTGGAGGGGACCCGCCTTGGTGGGTCACCCTGCCTTTTGGGGGGTCACCTGCCTGGTGGGTCACCCTGCCCTTGGTGGGTCACCCGCCTTGGTGGGCCCCACTGCTTATTTGGCCACCCGCCCTTGGTGGGTCACCCGCCTTGGGGGGTCACCCCCGCCCTTTGGTGGGTCACCCTGCCCTTTGGGGGGGCACCCTGCCTTGGTGGGTACCCTGCCTTGGTGGGTCACCCTGCCTTGGTGGGTACCCTGCCTTGGGAGGTCACCTGCCTTTGGGGGGTCGCCCGCCTTGGTGGGGTCCCCTGCCTTGGGGTCACCCCGCCTTTGTGGGTTTCCCCTGCCTTTTTTTGGGTCACACGCCTTGGTGGGTCACACTGCTTTGGGGTCACCTGCCTTTGGGGGGTCACCCCGCCTTGGTGGGTCACCGCCTTGGGGTACCCTGCCTTGGTGGGCGCACTGCCTTGGTGGGGCACACTGCCTTGGTGAGTCCCGCCTTTGGTGGGTCCCCTTTCCTTTGGGGGGCCACACTGCCCTTTTTGGGTCACACTGCCTTGGGGGCACACCCCTTGGTGGGGCCCCACTGCCTTGGGGGGTCACACTGCCTTGGTGGGTCACCCTGCCCTTTTTGGGTACACTCTTGGTGGGTCACCGCCCTTGGGGGTCACATGCCTTGGGGGTCACACTGCCTTGGGGGTCCACTGCCTTGGTGGGGGCCCTGCCTTGGGGGGTCCCACTGCCTTTGGGGGGTCCCACTTTCCCTTGGGGGGTCACACTGCCTTGGTGGGAACGGCCCCTGTGTTAAAAAAAAAAAAAATAAAGAAGTGGTGGTAAAATACCAGTTTACACTCACAATATTCAAAATAACATTTTTAAAAACTTGGCTAATAAAACATATCAAAGGTTTGCTTACACAAAAGTTTACTTCATCTACAAAAACCCCCGAATCAAGAGCCTTGCGAACCTAGCTCTTCCTACCACCCCGCCTCATCATTTTTCTCAACCCGTCTTCAAAGTCCATTGCAAAAAACTTTTTTTTTTTTTTTTTGGTAATAGTTATTCTTGCCAAAAAATTAAAATAAAATTTAACTTTTGACATTTAAAAAAGGTAAAAAAAAAAAATAAACATAAACCCGAGGGGAATCATCTTTCAGAAAAAAATTTTAGTATAAAAATCTAATAGGGGTTTTCATGGACAAAGTTTTTTAAAACAAAACAGTATATTCTACAAAAAGTATTTTAAAAAAAAAATTTTTTTAAATTTTTTTTTTATTTGGTAAAATTTTTTTTTTTTTTTTTTTTTTAATAAAACTTGTAGAAGAGCCATGACACTTTTAATATTTAATCAGTAAGTCTTCACAGACGCTCCTAATGTTACATCCCTTTAATTAAATTTTTTTGTGTTTCTTGACGTTTTGGTTCTGTGTCCACCTTTTGTGGTTCGTGTCCCTTCTGGGTTTCTGTGTCATTTGTGGTTACTGTGTCATTCTGTGGTTACTGGTCACACTTTCTGTGGTTACTGTGTCACACCTTCTGTCTCAACATAACATTACACCCCAGCTGAAAAAACTAACTATCCCCAAACGGGCCCCCCTGGCAGAAGAGATTTATTCTAATTTCAAGATTTAGATCTCCTTAAAGGGGATTTACAATTTTCAGTTTAAAATTTTTAAAGAAACTTCAAACCTCAATTGGGAGAAAGCAAAACCAAAAAACCTGTTTAAAATTAAATTTCATTACCCTAAAAGTATTGATCCCTACCCGCATCACTTCTAAAAAAAAGAAGAGAATGATTTCGTGTCCCCAAAATACTAAACCATCCATCCATTCTACCCTCTCAGAATTTTATTACTCATTATCATTTATTTTTAAACCCCTAAAATACATTTGCTTCAAAAACCTTTAAGCTGATCAATGGTTGTGAAAAAAGTAGTCAAAACTAATTTTTTTTACGTGTGTTTTCCATCTATAAAAATGTACGATGAAATTTATGGTTAAAATTACTAACAAATTTTAATGCTCCTTTTCTAATACAGACCCTGCCCCGCCGTCCACAAATTTTTATTCGTAGAGTTTTTGAGAGGGGATAGAGGTAGTAAGCAAGATGTGTAGGGTGGTGAGAGGTTATATAGTGTGTTGAAAGGGAGTGGTAGAGAAGTAGGTGGGAGAAAGTGGAGGTGTTTAGAGGGCAGATGAAGAATGCTAGGAAAATAGGGAGATGTGGTAGAAGTTTAGAGTGGTGAAGGTGACTTGAATTAAGTTGTAAAGTCGGGGAAAAATAAACTATCAAATTTGATGAAGGGTGGGTTTTTTCGGTGTAAAAAGTGAAAAAAACTGATGGACTGCGTCACATTTAAAATTTTTCCGGCATGTGTACACCTTGTGGTCTTTTAAATGGGTGACTTTTGGGGGTTGGGAAAAAACCACTGGGTTTGCCCCGCACTTTTCCAATAGTCACTCAGTAAAAACATTGGAATATAAGTCACTCAGGAAAACGCCTAGAAAAACAGGTGGCTAACGGGGGTTCCATACCAAAATCAGTTATTCCAGTAAACAAGGTCGTAAAAATCATGGGTGGACCGAATAACGAGACAATGAGAATGAGAAAACATTTTTGAGTCAGATAGTAAGATGAGAAAGCCTTACTTACATATTACGGCTTTTTGCCTAGTCTTTCAAATGCTTCAGTTAGTGGTTTGGGTTTTGGAGGAAACAGTGAAATCCCAGTGTGTAATATTACGAAATTTAGGGGGAATGTAATAAAAGAACGAGATGATATTTAAAGCCAGGGCCTTGGGGATAAGGGCAGATAGGTTTTGTAGAAAAAAAGAAATGGGGAAGGGTAAAGAGAAAGGAGGATCTTTTTAATGTTTTATTATGCTAATTGCCGTATGCGGAATAAGAGGACGAGTTTGGGTTTGTTTCTTTTGTAGGTAACATTTATGTATTTGCCTTAAATGAACGTGGTTTAATTCAAAAAGTCGGGAAAAGCCTGCGGAAATGTCATATTCAGGGTTTTAAATTGTTCCCAAAGATAGAATTTGGGGGGGGGGGGGGTGGCATTGTATGTCCCAGACGCTTG
>NC_069405.1:29972350-29989739 GCF_026875155.1 Cherax quadricarinatus
CTAATAACAAAACACTAATGATACTGATCACACGACGGTTGTTAATTTATTAATCTGTGGAAAAATATATCAGATTGCACTGTGTAAAAAAATAAATAAATTTGTTATTAAGGCAATACCCCCGATTTATATGACAAAACTTTAGAGAACCAAAATTTTAAAAGTAAAAAATACGAAGAAAGATGTATTTATGGAAGATAAATTGGCGTATGAGTAATTATAATGGAAGTATCTGTAAAGAAGAGGCAGAATATGTTCAGTGAGCGGGAACAAATGAAACAACTCTCTCTCTCTCCTCTCTCCTCTCTCTCCTTCTCTCTCCTCATCTCTCTCCTCATCCTCTCTCCTCTTCTCTCTCTCTCTCTCTCTCTCTCTTCTCTCTCTCTCTCTCACTCTCTCTCCTCTCTCCTCTCTCTCTCTCTCTCTCGCTCTCTCTCTCTCTCTCTCTCTCATATTAATTGACACCGTCTTGTATACTGACAAAATGCTTCTTAAGAATTTGAGACTTCCGTGTTGAAGCTTCATTTTCTTATCAAGTATCCAATACTAATTACCAAGATTGGTGCTTGTTGGGCTATAAGTGTCACTGGTGAGGCAACCACTACAGTGCGGGATCTTACTCTAAGTTTTGCAACGGGAAGATGATGTCGCAAAATAATTGAATCATAATAATAATAGTTAAGAGAGGAACGCTTGAATATGTCAAGGAAATTTCGACATTTTAATCCAAATTTAGGTATCTTAAAATAATAAGACATAAAATTTTATATATTTTCATGTGAGTACTGATTACACACACACAACACACACACACACACACACACAACGTATGTATATATATAAAATATATATATATATATAAATATATATATATATATATATATATATAATATATATATATATTACATATATATATATATATAAATATATATATTATAAGATATATATAATATATATTATATATATATTATATATAATATATAATATATATATTTATATATATATATATATATACATATGTCGTGCCGAATAGGCAAAACTTGGATCTTGGCTTAAAGAGCAACGTTCATCCTGCCATATAGGACAAGTGAGAATTTGTGTATGCAATAATTTCGCCAAAATCATTCTGAACCTAACGAACAAAATATATTTCACTGTGTTTTTTTAGTATTAAATTACTGTAAACAAATCTAAAATATATTTAGTTGGGTTAGGCTAAAATAAATTGCTCTTGTTATGATAAGGTTAAGTAAGTTTTCTAAGATTCTTTTGGTGCAAAATTAAAATTTTTTACATTAACATTAATGAAAAAATATATCTTTAAACGTATAAATGAAAATTTCAGAAAGGAATTAATTTTAAATGAGTTCTTGATAATTGACCAGTTTTACATATTCGGCACGACATATGTATATATCCCTATATATATATATATATTATATATATATATTTATATATTTTTATATAATTTTTAATATAAATATATATTTATATATAAATATTTAAATATTATAAATATAATATAATATATATTTTTTATATTATATATTATATATATATTATTATATTATAATTTATAGCGTGCCGAATATGAAAAAAGGTCTTTACAAGAACTCATTTAAAATTAAAGCCCTTTTTCTAAAATTTTCTTTATACTTTTAAAAAGATATATTTTTTTTCATAATGTTAATGTAAAAATCTTAAAATTGCTCCAAAAAATCTTAGAAAGCTTCCTAACCTTTTTATAAAAGAACAATTTATTTTAGTCTAACCAACAAATTTTTTTTGATTTGTTTACAATAATTTTTTACTAAAAAAACACATGAAAAAATTTTTTTTCGTTTGGTTCAGAATGATTTTGGCGAAATTATTGCATACAAAATTTTTACTTTTCCTATTGGCAAAAGAGGTTCTATTTAAGCCCGATGGCAATTTGCCATTCGGAGACATATATATTATAATAATATATATATATTTTAATATATATATATATATATATAATATAAAATATTATGTATATATATATATATTTCGTGCCCAATAGGGCCCAATTGGAAACCTGGCTTAAATAAACGCCATCTTGCCATATAGGACAAGCAAAATTTTGTATGCAATAATTTCGCCAAAAACATTTTGAAACCTAACGAAAAAAAATATTTTCATGTGTTTTTTTTTATTAAATTATTTAAACAAATCTAAAATGATTTATTGGGTTGGCTAAAAAAAGTTTTTCTTTTTATAAAAAGGGTTTGGTAGTTTTCTAAGTTCCCTTTGGTGCAAAAATTTTAAATTTTTTCTCAACTTTTTTGAAAAAAAAATATCTTTAAATGTATAAGGAAAATTTTTTGAAAGGACTTAATTTTAAATGGTTCTTGCTAATTTTACCAGGTGAATCATAGAATTGATGAGGGAAAAAGAGTGAGTGGTGCACTTAGGTCTGTGGAGAAAAAGAATTTTGTCCTTGGAGGCAAAGGGGGGAATGTATGAGAGTATAGTTTTACCAACGCTCTTATATGGGTGGGGGAAGCGTGGGTGATGAATTTTTGCAGCGAGGAGAAGGCTGGAGGCAGTGGAGATGTCATGTCTGAGGAATGTGTGGTGTGAATAAAATGCAGAGAATTCGTAGTTTGGAAGTTAGGAGGAGGTGCGGGATTACCAAAACTGTTGTCCAGAGGGCTGGGGAAAGGGGTTGTTGAGGTGGTTCGGACATGTAGAGAGAATGGAGCGAAACAGAATGACTTCAAGAGTGTATCAGTCTGTGTGGAAGGAAGGCGGGGAGGGGGTCGCCTTTGGAAGGGTTGGAGGAGGGGGTAAAGGGAGGTTTGTGTGCGAGGGGCTTGGACTTCCAGCAAGCATGCTTGAGCGTGTTTGATGGGAAAGTGAATGGAGACAAAGGGTTTTTTAAATTATTTGACGTGCTGTTGGAGTGTGAGCAAAGTAACATTTATGAAGGGATTCAGGGAAAAACCGGCGGGCCCGGACTTGAGTCCTGGAGATGGGAAGTACAGTGCCCCGCACTCTGAAGGAGGGGGGTTAAGTTGCAGTTTAAAAACTGTAGTGTAAAGCACCCTTCTGCAAGACAGTGATGGAGTTTAATGATGGTGAAAGTTTTTTTTTCGGGCCACCCTGCCTTGGGGGGAATCGGCCGGTGTGATAATAAAAAAAAATAAAATATTTTTATATATATATAATAGATATATATATATTATATATATTTTATATATAATATATATTTATATATATATATATTTATATATATATATAATATATTCCGAATAGGTTTAAAATTGGTTAATTAGCTGGAACTCATTTAAAATTACGTTTTTCCTAAAATCATCAAAGAAATAGGCGAAGAGGACATGTTTGAGAGAGTAAATTTTCAGAGAATAGAGGGGCACGTAAAGGGGAGAAAACGGCAGGTCAAGCTGATTTTCATGGCAGAAACAGTGCGAAACAGAATCATACAAGAGAAACCACTTCTGAAGGAATCGTCAGCATAGAAGAGGGTGTTCCTAGACCGAGACAGAACAAAAACAGAACGACAGCAGCTGAGGGAACGGACACAAAAGCCAAAGGAGCTGTGTGTGTGTGTGTGTGTGTGTGTGTGTGTGTGTGTATGCTATCTGTACTCACCTGCTTGTGGTTGCAGGGATCGAGTTTTGTGTGTTTGTGTGTGTGTGTGTCTGTATGGCTGGATGTGTGTTAGGTGTCCAGCGAGAACAATAGACATCTTTTCCCTAACGCCGAGCACATTCGGAACTAATTTAATTCTCCTCCTCTTTGAATACTAGTCTCACGAACGGTACACAAATCAATGTATCCACTGAAATAAGGGGTTTAAAGCATAGAACGTTCTCCGACTGGTTGGGATTTGAACCCGAGTTGTCTATCCAGAAACTCGAGAAGCTAACTAAACGCTCGACGCTCTGGATCACTTCGCTACCATGCCACAGTGAGAACACTACTCATGTTTCTCTTTACGCTGGGTAATCAAATCCCAGTCAGTACCAGCATGCTCTTTAATTTAAACCATTTGTTTCCCAAGGTGCAAAGATATGTATTTTATTAGAAACAGAGTAATCAGATTTTACCTTCTTGTTTTCAAAATACTATGCTTACCTCTAGCATAGCCATATGATCACCCAGTGGTAAAAGGGGACAGGCTCTCTGTAAATCACTCTTAATAGCAAGTTATTTGGAGAAATACGATTATTCTCTATCACAGTTGATCGGAGTAATATGGTTCTCACCCTCGCTTGCCCTTCTACCAGTGGGAGAGTAACAGGAAAAACCTTTTGCGTGAAAGAGTAGTGTCTGGAATTCAAGATTGCTTATGGAAGAAAAAGTAGAGTGAATGGGATTCAAAGAATGTTTGCATTAAGGAAGAGGGATTAAGGAGCTTTTTTTTATTTTTTAAGAGAAAGAGTAAGATTATTGACTGGAGGAAGAAAGAAAACATATCTCAGAATAACGAGTAGTTTGTGCATTGTATACAAAATTGTTTAGAGGAAGCAACAAGCATTATGAGTTCTCTTATTTGCTTAGTGAAGAAAAATACTAGTATGTTTAACATCGCTACTGTAGTAATTGTGTCAAGGAGTTCGATAAAGTGTGCGATACATAGGCTGAGATTTGGATTAGTGCCCATCTACTCTATAAGCACACTACAGTGTGCTTATAGGGTAGATGGTCTAAGCTATAAGCTATAAGCACATCTACCACCTAAGCTATAAGCACACTACAGTGTGCTTATAACTTAGGTAGTGTACACACTACAGTGTGCTTATAGCTTAGATGGTAGATGCTGAAGTGGTGGATGATTAGGTAACCGTAGAATGACGTAACGATTGTTAAGTGGCCGTGTAGTGATGGGAAGGGAAAGATAATGAAATGACAATACAGGGATATGGTGGATATTCTCGTTGTAGTATGATGACGTGAGGGATGGTTAAATGGTCAAGTAATGTGGAGACAACATACTGTAAAGCTCTGGCACAGTGACTGCGTAATGAAAATATTAAGGCTGGAAAAGCATTTCTTAAGCTAGCTAAATATTAGTGAACCTTGATAATCAATAAATGTTGCATGAGTATGAGGATATCAGGATGAGTGTAATCTGGAGGAATGAGGATGTCATGATGATTGTAATCTGGAAGCATGAGGTTGTCAAAATGATGATTGTTAGCTGGAATTATGGGGATGTTAGGATGACCATTGGAAGCTGTGCCTCGTAACGATATCAGGATGAAGAGTGGAAACTGGGACGTCATAGGATGTCAGGATGAAGACAAAGCTGCAACACCATCAGGATTTTAGGATGACTAGAAACTGAAGGAATGTGAGGGCTACAAGGCGAATATTCGTAATATTGATTGAAAAAAAAATATCACTGCGGGAGGGAAGGTTTTTTTTTTTACTGCTGGGCACTTTATGTAGTGATATTGAGCCTTACATCGAGGGATGGGTGTGGAGAGAGAAGGGTGATAGGTGTGTCTCATGTGTAGGGCCGTGACGGATGGCTAGGGTAGGAGAGCGAGTGAGAGAGGGAGTGGTTTGTGTGTGTATGTGTGTGTGTGTGTGTGTGTGTGTGTGTGTGTGTGTGTGTGTGTGTGTGTGTGTGTGTGCGTGTGTGTGTACTCACCTAGTTGTACTCACCTAGTTGAGGTTGCAGGGGTCGAGTCCGAGCTCCTGGCCCCGCCTCTTCACTGATCGCTACTAGGTCACTCTCCATGAATCGTGAGCTTTATCATACCTCTGCTTAAAGCTATGTATGGATCCTGCCTCCACTACATCGCTTCCCAAACTATTCCACTTACTGACTACTCTGCGGCTGAAGAAATACTTCCTAACATCCCTGTGATTCATCTGTGTCTTCAACTTCCAACTGTGTCCCCTTGTTACTGTGTCTAATCTCTGGAACATCCTGTATTTGTCCACCTTGTCAATTCCTCTCAGTATTTTGTATGTCGTTATCATGTCCCCCCTATCTCTCCTGTCCTCCAGTGTCGTCAGGTGTGTGTGTGTACTCACCTAGTTGAGGTTGCGGGGGTCGAGTCCGAGCTCCTGGCCCCTGTGTGTGTGTGTGTGTGTGTGTGTGTGTGTGTGTGTGTGTGTGTGTATGTGTGTGTGTGTGTTTGTGTGTGTGTGTGTGTGTGTGTGTGTGTGTGTGTGTGTGTGTGTGTGTGTTTGTGTGTGTGTGTGTATGTGTGTGTGTGTGTGTGTGTGTGTGTGGTGTGTGTGTGTGTGTGTGTGTGTGTGTGTGTGTATTGCACCGAATAGGTAAAACTGGTCAGTTAAAATTAATGTATCTTAATGCTATTAAATTTTATTATAATAATTATGTTCTTCCACTGGAAGAGTTATATTTAAAAGCATCTGTAAGAACTCCGATAATGAAATAAGACAATCAACAACATCCAGCACGATCGAACGAAAAATCGTACGATCTCTCTTAATAGCGAGAGTTTTCGTTTTAAGGGTTTGAAAACCCTTTACCACAATTACCCTCGAGTCTAAGACCACTCTCTGACCAGATCTGAAGAGAATTTAAAACTTTCTGGAGGAGAAAGCACTTTGAAGTTTGATTACTGCGTCCTTTATGCGAAGGCATTTTTGGCTGAGCTATCAAGTTGGGAAAGAGATGTGCTCTTGAACAAATATAAAAGGAACATAAAACGAAGAATTAATGGAACGTGAAAGTAGGCGTGAAAAAAGGATTATTCTTTTTCACTCTTTTTAGATTTAATGTGCATATTAAGGGTGGAATTTTCTCAGTTCTCGGGTATTAGAAATAACATCCTGACTGACAAGGCTGTCACAGAGGGTATGCTCCGTGATGTGTATGTTTCCCAGTGTACATGCTCGGACTACACATATTAGACGGATTACAATATTCATGACTTATAAAAACAAATAACATGCAGCCTTAATGATCATGTAGTTATTACACCAAAAGCTCTATCAACCAGTCAACCAGCCAGGCGGTCAACCAGGATGCTTGAGATACGGAGGGTGAGGACACAAGAATAATTACCAAGCGGTTAAAAAATATTAGAGAAAATATTCAAATATCATTCATGTTACAAATATACGTGAAGATCAACATACGTTCTTTGACTTCTGTATAGAAAGATTAGTTGTGTTATGTGAAGCACAATACGATTGTGAAGCATTTTGCACGAGGACTCGATGAGGTTCGATCCTTCGTCTGCAAATTAAGAAGCACATGTACACACTTGCTATCAGTACTCATCTACACATGAATCCATTTAAGTGAAAGAGAAATATCTAAAATATATCATTTATTTAAAATCTTAGGAATAGGAGTTTTTAGTGGTTGTAATCTTATTAAAAAATACCGTTACAATAAGAATCATACTATTCAAATTTTACTGCTTGTGAGATTATTACATTTCATATAGGCACACAGAAGGTACCCTGATGGGTTATCCTCCAATCGTGATGCTTACCTAACATGCGATCCCCAACCGATGACTAACACTCAGATATCTATTTACTGCCAGGTTAACAGGGGTAGCAAGTATTACAAACCTTGCCCTACGCTCGTAAATTAACTCAGAGTTCTTACGTTTAAGAGGCGTATTCTGTATCAACAAGTTACAGGACACTCTACCTTAGCGTTCATCTGTGAGGCATCTTTATATATAATATATATATATATATATATATATATATATATATATATATTTAATATATATATATATATTAATATATATATATATATATATATGTATATATATGTATATTATATATATTAATATATATATATATATATATATATATATATATATATTATATAAATATTATATAATTATATATATATATGCTGTGTGTGTGTGTGTGTGTGTGTGTGTGGTGTGTGTGTGTGTATCTGTGTATCTTTAAACACTGTTACTTTATTTCCAGAGACATGATACAATCTCTCAGCAGAGTCTGTGAGTTGAGGAGGAAAGAGAGAGGATGACTTTAAAACCATTTTTATATTTCCTAGACCTGTTCTTTGAGCTGAGTAGGGAAGGAGGGAAGCTTTAAGATTTTCTATTACACAAATGGATGACTCCATTTTATGAATGAGATAAAAGAATAGCATTTGTTTTTTTAAGAGAAATTTTAGAAAGAAACGTTTATTTCTTGTACGTTTTATATTAATCTCGTTTCATTCTTATTTTTTTTTTTCAAATTTTTGTATGTTTATTAATTAGCACATTTCATGAGGCGCACATCAGACAACTGCTGCAGCGTACGGGCGTCTGGCAAACTTAAGGATTGCGTTCCGATACCTCAGTAAGGAATCGTTCAAGACACTGTACACTATATACGTCAGGCCCATACTGGAGTATGCAGCACCAGTTTGGAATCCACATCTGGTCAAACAAGGCAAGAAATTAGGGAAAGTGCAAAGGTTTGCAACAAGACCAATTCCCAGAGCTAAGGGGATTGTCCTACGAAGAAAGGTTAAGGGAAATTGGCCTGACGACACTGGAGAACAGGAGGGTCAGGGGAGACATGAAAACGACATATAAAATACTGCGCGGAATAGACAAGGTGGACAAAGACAGGATGTTCCAGAGATAGGACACACAAACAAGGGGTCACAATTGGAAGTTGAAGACTCAGATAATTCAAAGGGATGTTAGGAAATATTTCTTTACGCACATACACACACACATACACACTCACATACACAAACACATACACACACATACACAAACACATCCACACACACATACACAAACACATATACACAGTCACAGACACCACACACACACACACACACACACACACACACACACACACACACACACACACACACACACACACACACACACACACACATACATATACACACATACACACAAGCAAACTCCTTTAACATGAACAAAGAAATGCAAATATGCTGTTTCGAAGCTGGGTAAACAGAAATGAAAGAGACAGTGTGCAGCTCCGTTGTAGTAGGACTCAACACTGTAGTGTCTTTAGGCACTGAAGGCTAAATATGTAATGCAAGTGTATTTGCCTAAAATGTTAGTCTGTGATTCAAGCTGATTACCCAATTTCCATTCTTCTTTTTTATTTGGTTAACAAGAAAATATACTCTTTATAATTACATTTTTTTCAAGTTCCATTTGGTTTTTGCTTCCTTTTTTGAACTTATTATGATAATATAGACGAAAGTATCAATGTAGATATTAGTCACACTGCTCATTATTTTACAAATTCTGATGATATTAGTAATTGTTTAAAAAAAATCTGCTTCATAATAACAAGCAAGAAAATGATGAAAGGCTACACTCAATGTGACGTATATGTCAAAGGAATAATAATAATAACAATAATAATAATAATAATAACAATAATAATAATAATAATAATAATAATAATAATAATAATAATAATAATAATATAATAATAATAATATTATTATTATTTTATTATTATTATTATTAAACAGAAACAGTAAATTCAAGTGAATTAGTTATCTCAAGAAGTTATGAATGCTCGAACCTCTGATTACTAATCACGACTGAGACACGCTGCATAAACACAGTTGGTTAATTGAATCTTTAGCGGATGCTGTCAATATTATAATTTAATTTTTTGATTAGGTATTCATGGAGGTTATACATAAATGTTGGTATCTTGAGAAGTAGTACATCGACATATATAATAAAAATAATTATATATCTAAATTATGAAATCGATTTCCTTCATGTTATACCATTATCATATTAATCTCTGGAAACACACACACATTGATTCCTAATTAGCATAACTGTACGCTTTAATTAGCATGTCTCACCCCAAGCTAGAGTTGTAGCTGATGCAATTATACCAAACTCAGCCAGAATGTAAATTATGTAGGTGGTCACACCGACTTAATAATGAGGAGAGGATTTGTGATGTGCTTTGAATGTGATATGGCTTGCAATATGTTCTAATTACGATATGAATAGTAAAATAATTGTAATAATAATATAATAAAAATAATAATAATAGAAGACGAATATCGACACTAATAAAAATCTATCGTTTTTTTATTTCATTCGAGCTGTATTATTTTTAATAAATCATTTTTTTTAAATAGTGACGGAGAAATAAGGGATAGTTTTGACTCCCATATACGGGGCAAGATCATCAAAGTTAATTGTACCTAAAACACGATTAGTTTCTCACATATATTAATATATGCAAATGCTGTGAAATATTGTGATAGACGTGTAATATGTGCCACGTGTTTGACACGCTGCAGCGGGTGTTGTAAACATTGTGAGTCGAACTTTAACAAGTGAGCGAGACGTTATAACAAATGTGCGAAATATGACTAGTATATGTGAAAGCATGAAAGATGAGAATACTATTGATGATTTATGACGATGAATTCGGTAAAATATTAAAAAAGTGAGAAAGAGAGAGAGCTATAAGACCTAATTACGAATAAGTTGCTAAACGCCACTTACTAATCACTTTCCGTGATTAACTCTTGAATCACTTTCCCTACCTCCACTCTCTAACCACTTTCCTCAGAGTCACTCATATACCTCTTATTTTTCATATATTTTTTGGGGGGATCATCCATTTACTTTTTTCCACATCATTTTTTCCACATCCTTCTTTATTTCATGTCAGAGACTCAAAAAAAAAATGCTTAATGAGTGAGGAGTCATCAGTTTTTTTGATATTTTTTTCTTCGTTACACGCAGTCATGATTCCTGCTCTGACCTTCGCTCGACACAGCTAAGACTTTCGTTTTTGTTGTAGCGATCAGTTTGCTGTGATATAATTTAACTATAACATACAATCGAAAAGGGTTTAGATGTTCTCTTGTAGAAACATCGAGTGTTTCTTTTTGATAATTCTTTTTCCACATCCGGCAATGATTATTTTGTGTTCAGAAGTGACCCAGAACATCGAGCTATAACCAACATGAACTTATTTTAATTTTATTTTTTCTTTAAGTCTATTTTTCTGCACATTTATTGTACTTCAAAATTGAAAAAAATTGGCCACATATAGTTCAGTGTGAATTATAATAATTCAGAAGTCATAATCTCATATTATTAAAGACAGCCAATTATTGTTTCCAGTCGTATATATTTTTTCAGAGTGGTTGTGTGTGTGTGTGTGTGCTATATATTATATATATATATATATATATATATATATATATATATATATATATATAGATTATATATATATATATATATATATGTATATATATAAGGAGGGGTGTTAATGTTGCAGTTTAAAAACTGAAGTGTAAAGCACCCTTCTGGCAAGACAGTGATGGAGTGAATGATGGTGAAAGTTTTTCTTTTTCGGGGCAAACTGCCTTGGTGGGAATCCGGCCAGTGTGATATATATTATATATATATATATATATATATATATTATATATATATATATATATATTATATATATATATATATATTATATATATATTTATAAATTTTTCTGACCACGAGCAAGTGGTATTGAATCAATAAAAACACTGCTAGTACACCAAACGGGCTTAGAATGGAAATAGCTCATAGGAAACCCACACCACCGGTTTTCCTCGGTCAAGGAAATATACCTAGATTGCTGGGTGCTTGATTCTTGTATGATTGTGTAGTCCAGTGGGTTAGAGCGTCATGTAAAGCGTAATTGTGAATGAAAATCGGGGTGAACCCTCGCGAAAATCGCGAGGGCTCACCACACCACACACACACACACACCCCACACACACACACAACACACACACACACACCACACACACACCACACACACAAACACACACCACACATACACACACACACACCCCACACACACACACGCACACAGCAACAAGGGGACACATTTGGGAAGCTGAAGACACAGATGAATCACAGGGATGTTAGGAAGTATTTCAGGGATGTTGGGAAGTATTTCTTCAGCCACAAAGTAGTCAGGAAGGGAATATTTTGGGGAAAGCGATGTAATGGAGGCAGGATCTATACATAGCTTTAAGCAGAGGTACGATAAAGCTCATGGTTCAGGAAGAGTGATCTAGTACGACCAGTGAAGAGGCGGGGCCAGGAGCTTGGACTCGACCCCTGCACCTCAAATAGGTGAGTACAACTAGGTGAGTACACACACACACACACCCCCACACACACACACACACACACACACACACACACACACATACACACACACACACACGATGTATATACATATATTTTTTTTTCAACAAGACGGCCGTCTCCCACCGAGGCAGGGTGACCCAAAAAAGAAAGAAAATCCCCAAAAAGAAAATACTTTCATCATCATTCAACACTTTCACCACACTCGCACATTATCACTGTTTTTGCAGAGGTGCTCAGAATACAAACAGTCTAGAAGCATACACATATAAAGATACACAACTTATCCCTCCAAACTGCCAATATCCCAAACCCCTCCTTTAAAGTGCAGGCATTGTACTTCCCATTTCCAGACTCAAGTCCGACTATATGAAAAAACCGGTTTCCCTGAATCCATTCACTAAATATTACCCTGCTCACACTCCAACAGATCGTCAGGTCCCAAGTACCATTCGTCTCCATTCACTCCTATCTAACACGCTCACGCACGCTTGCTGGAAGTCCAAGCCCCTTGCCCACAAAACCTCCTTTACCCCCTCTCTCCAACCCTTTCGAGGACGAACCCCTACCCCCCCTTCCTTCCCTATAGATTTTTTATGCTTTCCATGTTTATTCTACTTTGATCATTCTCTCTAAATAACCAAAAACCCCCTCAACAACCCCCCCTTCTGCCCTCTGACTAATACTTTATTAAACTCCACACCTTTTCCTAATTTCCACACTCCGAATTTTCTGCATAATATTTACACCACACATTGCCCTTAAACAGGACATCTCCACTGCCTCCAACCGTTCTCCTCCCCTGCTGCATTTACAAACCCCAAACTTCACATCCATATAAGAGTGTTGGTACTACTATACTTTCATTTCATTCCCTTCTTTGCCTCCATAGATAACGTTTTTTGACTCCAACAATACCTCAACGCACCACTCACCTTTTTTCCCTCATCAATTCTATGATTAACCTCATCCTTCATAAATCCACGTCAACTCCCAAGTATCGGGAAAACATTCACTTCTTCCAAAATCCTCCTCCCCAATTGATATCCAATTTTTCTTTATCTAAATCATTTGCACCCTCATCACCTTACTTTTTTCTATGTTCACTTTCAACTTTCTACCTTTACACACTTCCCAAACTCATCCACTAACCTTTGCAATTTTTCTTTAGAATCTCCCATAAGCCCAGTATCATCAGCAAAAAGTAACTGTGTCAATTCCCATTTTGAATTTGATTCCCCAAAATTTCATCCCACCCCTCTCCCGAACACCCTAGCATTTACTTCCTTTACAACCCCGTCTATAAATATATTAAACAACCATGGTGACATTACACATCCCTGTCTAAGACCTACTTTTACCGGGAAGTAGTCTCCCTCTCTTCTACACACCCTAACCTGAGCCTCACTATCCTCATAAAAACTCTTTACAGCATTTAATAACTTACCACCTATTCCATGTACTTGCATCATCTGCCACATTGCTCCTCTATCCATTCTATCATATGCCTTTTCTAAATCCATAAATGCAATAAAAACTTCCCTACCTTTATCTAAATACTGTTCACATATATGCTTCAATGTAAACACTTGATCTACACATCCCCTACCCACTCTGAAACCTCCTTGCTCATCCGCAATCCTACATTCTGTCTTACCTCTAATTCTTTCAATTATAACCCTACCGTACACTTTTCCTGGTATACTCAGTAAGCTTATTCCTCTTTAATTTTTACAGTCTCTTTTGTCCCCTTTCCCTTTATATAAAGGGACTATACATGCTCTCTGCCAATCCCTAGGTACCTTCCCCTCTTTCATAAGTTTATTAAACAAAAGTACCAACCACTCCAACACTATATCCCCCCCTGCTTTTAACATTTCTGTCATGATCCCATCAGTTCCAGCTGCTTTACCCCCTTTCATTTTACGTAATGCCTAACGTACCTCCCCCACACTTACATTCTGCTCTTCTTCACTCCTAAAAGATGGTATACCTCCCTGACCAGTGCATGAAATTACTGCCTCTGTTTCTTCCTTAACATTTAAAAGTTCCTCAAAATATTCTCGCCATCTACCTAATACCTCCATCTCCCCATCTACTAACTCCCCTACTCTGTTTTAAATGACAATCCATACTTTCCCTAGGCTTTCTTAACTTGTTTAAACTCATCCAAAATTTTTTCTTATTTTCATTAAAATTTCTTGACAGTGCCTCTCCCACTCTATCATCTGCTTTCCTTTTGCACTCTATCACCACTCTCTTTACCTTTCTTTTACTCTCCATATACTCTGCTCTTCTTATACACTTCTGCTTTTTAAAAACCTCTCATAAGCTACTTTTTCTCTTTTATCACACCCTTTACTTCATCATTCACCAATCACTTCTCTTTCCTCCTGCCCCCACCCTCCTATAACCACAAACTTCTGCCCCACATTCTAATACTGAATTTTTAAAACTATTCCAACCCTCTTCAACCCCCCACTACTCATTCTTTGCACTAGCCCACCTTTCTGCCAATAGTCGCTTATATCTCACCCGAACTTCCTCCTACCTTAGTTTATACACTTTCACCTCTCTCTTACTTGTTGTTGCCACCTTCCTCTTTTCCCATCTACCTCTTACTCTAACTGTAGCTACAACTAAATAATGATCCGATATATCAGTTGCCCCTCTATAAACATGTACATCCTGGAGCCTACCCATCAACCTTTTATCCACCAATACATAATCTAATAAACTACTTTCATTACGTGCTACATCATACCTTGTGTATTTATTTATCCTCTTTTTCATAAAATATGTATTACTTATTACCAAATCTCTTTCTACACATAGCACAATTAAAGGCTCCCCATTTACATTTACCCCTGGCACCCCAAGTTTACCTACTACTCCCTCCATAACATTTTTACCCACTTTAGCATTGAAATCCCCAACCACCATTACTCTCACACTTGATTCAAAGCTCCCCACGCATTCACTCAACATTTCCCAGAATCTCTCTCCTCTACACTTCTCTCTTCTCCAGGTGCATACACGCTTATTATAACCCACTTTTCACATCCAATCTTTTTTTACTCCCCTTAATCCTTGAATTAATACATTTATAGTCCCTCTTTTCCTGCCATAGCTTATCCTTCAACATTATTGCTACTCCTTCTTTAGCTCTAACTCTATTTGAAACCACTGACCTAATCCCATTTATTCCTCTACCCTGAAACTCTCCCACCCCCTTCAGCTTTGTTACACTTAAAGCCAGGACATCCAGCTTCTTCTCATTCACAACATCCACAATCATCTCTTTCTTATCATCTGCACAACATCCACGCACATTCAGACTTCCCACTTTGACAATTTTCTTCTTATTCTTTTCAGTAATCTTTACAGGAAAAGGGGTTACTAGCCCATTGTTCCCGGCATTTTAGTTGACTTTTACAACACGCATGGCTTACGGAGGAAAGATTCTTATTCCACTTCCCTATGGATATAAAAGGAAAAGTAATAAGACCAAGAACTATTTATATATATAATATTATATATATTATTATATATATATATAATATATATATATATATATATATATATATATATATATATATTATATATATATATATATATATATATATATATATTATATATATATATATATATATAATATATATATATATATATATATATATATATATATATATACATATATAAATATAAATATATCAGTGCACCACGCCGAAACAAGTGGGTTTATACAGAGAAATATTGCAGTCAGCAGGATGCGATACTGTTATTGGTCCTAATAGCAGTATCGAGTCCTGCTAACTGCGATCTTTCTCCGTATACGTATATGGAGAGCGTCATGCCGAATAATACTCTACGGGCACAATTCACCTAATTTAACTTACTTAACACTTATTCGTTCTACAAAATTCATTATACAGGAGAACCTCTGTACTCAGAAGCACCTTTATTCGTGAAATCCAGTATTCTGGAAAAAAATAGAGGAAAAATAAGTACTGATATTTACAAATGTCCGAATATCATGGTCACGATATTCTCCGAATATCGTGACCATGATATTCCGAATGCAGAGGTCACGATATTCTCCGAATATCGTGACCTCTGTATTTGGAAGCACCTTTATTCATAAAATCCATTTTTCTGGAAAAAATCGAGGAAAAATAAGTACCGATATTCACAAATGCACGATATTCGGAACGACGCATGCTCTTCTGGCGTCTGTTATTTAACTGTTATTTTTAATATTGTGTTATTGAAAATAAGTGATCATGGCCCCGAATAAGAATGGCGAGAAATCCTAAAAGGAAACCTGTAAGAACCAGCATTGAATTAAATCAAGAACTTATTTCAAAACACGAAAATAGAATACGTCTTGTTGACCTAATCAAGGAATACTAAATATCAACATCTGTGATTTATATCATAAAAAATAAAGGCGCAATAAAAAGTGTTAATGTGGCAAAAGGAGTTAAAATTTTTGCAGGGTTCATATATGATTTAATGCTTGTACATATTATTTTACAAGTTTAATTAACCAATATACTAACTTAAAAAATGGTTTGTGAAGAATAATTTTCGGGGTCTGGAATGAATTAATCGATTTTACACTATTTTCAGTTGAAAAAAATATATCCAATATTCAGGAAATTCAGTATTCACAGCACTCTCAGGAACCAATTAATTCCGAATACAGAGGTTCTGCTGTATTTTTATTTATTTATTTATTTTTTTTTATTTTTGAAAAAATCAAGTAAAGATAAATGCGCATAAAATATCGCATATAAACGTGAGGCTAAAATATTGCTATGCTCACAATTTAGCGATGTGTGTAGACCGCTTTAAAATAATAATTCAGAACATTGGTTAGAAGAATGAACAGAAGGTGTGTCTGCTACCAGCCATTTCAAGACGGTATGCGAATTAAATTATAAAAAAGTCATGTAAATTAATGTTAAAGCCTTAATTATATATACATGTATATATATATATATATATATATATATATATATATATATATATATATATATATATATATATATATTATATATATATTATATATATATATATATATATATATATGTATATATCACAAAACATTTACAATATTGACAAGCAAGTACGGGCATAGTAAGTGAAACGTGGGTGACAAACTCCGTAGAGTTTTACTTATATTACTTTCTATAAATAACGCCAATGATTGTCCTAAAATGTTCTTATCCTTTACACTAATTGCATGCTGATACAACACGCAC
>NC_069405.1:29990239-30079907 GCF_026875155.1 Cherax quadricarinatus
CTTTTTAAACTACAGAAAATTATCAGTGCGGGGTCTATCGAGTCCTGACCTGAGCATCTAAATATTGCTGAGTATTTCTAGTTATTCCCGAGTATTTCTGGTATTGGTAATAATTACTAAGTAATAATCAAATACTCAGGAATCTGTAAACCATTGCTGAAAATTCTCTGCAGGACTAACGCTGTTCCACTGATCCCTCGAACCGACTGTCTCTTCCCACAACCCCAGAAACTTTTGAGGTACATCTATTATCATATCATTTGAAGCCAAATAGTTTATAAATTAATAGAAGTCGTACTGAACGTACCAGGATCATGGTTTGAATCCCAGTGCAAAACATTTTACAGAATATTCTGCAGGAAATGAGCAATGAGCTTAATCCTTATACCAGAAATCTATTACTCAAGTGTTATTAATCCTATGATCAATTTTTATTTGCCTTTGTCTAGGTTCACTATCAGATATAATTAGCATTGTTAACGTGTTAATTTTCCTTTGTTTAAGTACACTTTATTGAAAGAGAGAGAGAGAGTAATTGTTCTCTTTCATTACAAATATGTTTACTTTTAATGTAGTATGAGTTGTGTGTAATTAAAAATAAGATTTGTTATAAGATTTAGTAGTATTTAATGTTACAAAACTGGAAAGCAGTTTGGAATTTTAGTCTAGAATCTCATTGGTATATAGAAAGATACATCGATGGAGAGAGAGAGAGAGAGAGAGAGAGAGAGAGAGAGAGAGAGAGAGAGAGAGAGAGAGAGAGAGAGAGAGAGAGAGAGAGAGAGAGAGAAGAGAGAGAGGGAGAAAAAATTCTATAAATTCAACCTCTTTTTTTTTTGGAGTTTTTATAAAAAAAAGACAGCGATGAAAACAATTTAGGTTGAGGATAAAAAAAAATAGAGCAAAACATGTCCAGCTTGATGTTAAACACAGCCATGGTATTATTCTGTCTTGTGGTCAGGTAATCCCAATATGTATCACTCTATTAAGGGAAAAGTATTTCGCTTTGTTCGACTTACATCGTTCGCCTGTAATTTTAAAAAGCCCTTTACGAGGATCATCTTGAAATATATCATGATAAAATGTTTAATGAGTCAAGGCTGGCATGATATTTGCTAACCTTAAACATTCTAATATTATATTGCGCGTCATTCTGAACCGTTAAAAAAAATTGATTATTCGCAATATTTTTCCGTTATTTTTATAGAATATTTGGGAAATATTTGTGTAAAAATATTAATAAATGAAGGGATCAAAAGCAGTTAATATATTATAAATATATATTTAAATGCGAACGTAGCAACTTAGAGTGGAACTCATCAGTGATCAGGACTGAGGGAAGATTGGTGTTTCCACAGGAATCTAAGAATTTTCCAGCGAAGCTTGAAGTATTACTGTACATTTTTCCTCATTATTACACAGATTTTATATATTTTTTATTATAACGCATTTGTATTCTTCTTAATTTGGTTGTATTGCGTTGCATTTATAAAAGAAAATCAAGCTGATAAGGATCTAAGAGAAACTGAAACGTGGACAACAGTTTCGTCTTAAAATTCCGAGTTAAAGCAAGTTCATATTTATTTCAGAAATATATTGGTTTGCTATTATCTTCAATACTTCTGCCCCTCTTGAGACTATTAGTCAGGTTTAGAAAGTTGTTCAAGTCGATTTACGAACGCTGACGCTTAGCCAATGTTTGAAGATAGAGAGTTAGACTGTGTGGTTCCTTGCAGAGGTCACATAAAGTTTATGTACGGGTCACTGTGCGTACTTGAGGGGGGAGAGGGGTGTATATGATCGCCTGCCTGGGTCTAGAGGTCACACTAAAAATGAAACAGTAGGATGGTCAGGTGAAGCTGGCGTCTCACCCACTCCTCCTTCCTGCCAGTCTTTATTGATGTCTTCAACAACCTCAGATGGAAGACGTTGCAGATTTTGTGGTCGGTGTTGGCTAAACAATTTTTATATTTTCAGTAGCACAAGGGTATTTAGCCACAGTAAGATGATTATTAATATTTAGTATTGGGTTATTTTAGCTTAAGTTGTTTTTTGAGTTCTGAAATGAGAAGTAGACAAGGTATTTAAGCCCGAGTGTAATCCTAATACACTATGCTATTTTCAAAATTAATAGTTATAAATTTTGAGGAACCGGCATTATTAAAATACTATTTACTGCTCTCAATTTTGGATTTTAGCCAGCAAACGATGTTGGTTGATTTTTTTTTTTAAATTAGTGTCCTCTTGATTTACAACGGTTTAAATTACATTAAAAAAAAGGCGCAAACAAACATAGGGCAGCACTAAATACAGCCAGTTTCAGTGTCAGTGTCACTTTAGCTGCCTCCCTAGGGGAGCTGCCAAGGTATATTGAGAAATAAAAACACGTAGCCAATTTCGCTTCCATTTCCCGAAGGACGGACGTAACCTCAATAAAGTATCCTTCTGGGAGTAAAAACTCGAAAGTGGGAATAAAATTCGCTCGTGTCAAAGCGTACATCAGGACATGTAATATACTACCAAATTATTATTCGAGAGGCTTAAGGATGGAGAGAGTACTCTGAGTACATGGGAAAAGATAAAAAGCTTTTGCTTTCAGGGAATAATACACGTTCTCTTTCAGTATATATATATATATATGAAGCGTTATTTTAAATAAATATTTTTTTACAGTACTCCGTAATAATCATAAAATTTTGGGTCTATGTAGAAATTAATTTCAGAGAACACGTAAATAAAATTCATGGTATCCCCCCTTTCCTGGAGGAAAATGAGGTCACTTTATATCAGGTCTTTTCTCAGCTCTCCACGTTCTGTAGATGCACTGCCGGCATGAAAAGCTGAAGAGAATTATCATGTCATGATTATAAAAAATGCATAGATATTTAGCAAGAACGAATGAATGTAGTCTATAGCAAATGTATATATAAAATTATTCTACCAAATATTGTGCAGCTGCGATCAGTAGCGAAAATATATTTATTCATATCTATCCATTCATTTCCGATAGCAAGTGAAGGTTAAATTTTAGCAAAGATTTGTTCGAAGTAATATTATTTGGGCACATTGAACACGCAGAAATAGAAAATTTGGTCTTTTTATTGCAATGAGCTACTCTTATTTAAACTACTTTATACAGCTGATTTTTCTTCCTGATGGTCATTTCAGTTTAAATTTCTAGTCCTACTGACAACCTGAGTGAATGTGGATAACAACCTCGTCTCCTCCCCTTACCATCACCTTCCCCTCTACCTAATACCCCCTTCCTGTGCAAATACTTTTCCTTTCCCTTTCCTTACTATCCCCTCTCCCTGTATTTACTGTTTGCTGTTATATCTTGTCCACCTTAATTCCAGTCACACTAAAGATATTTTAGGATGCATTACAACCCTAGGGAACTCCGCCCAGGTGGAGGGTGGATTTCTGAGTTAAAATCCACTGCTGGTCTTTAAATATCTACACACACACACACCACACACACACACACACACACACACACACACACACACACACACACACACACGCACACACACACACACTCACACACACACACACACACACACACACACACACACACACACACACACACACACACACACACACACACACACACACACACACACACACACACACACACACTTTCTCTCCAATTCTACATTTGAGCGAGATCTCTTGAAGCATCTCAGAGACAAATACCATTAGAGTGTAAAATTATTTTCAAACATTTACATACCTGGCACGTTCAAATAGCAGAAACTTCAACACCTGGGTGCATTTGCCTCGTGGGCCGAGTGAAGTTTCTCGTTCAGAGGAATATATGATTTTCTGTCGAAGTTTAGCCAGGAAGTTTGGGTAAAGGAGGAACGTCCATATATTTTCCCAGACTCAGATACAGAGCAACATTTACTAACATTCAGCGAGAAAGTTCAAAGTGCAAGAGAGAATGTGTTGTGGAACGGCGAGAGAGGGAGAAAGTTGGGAGGTGAGAAAGAAAAGGGAAAGAGAGAGAGAGAGAGAGAGAGAGAGAGAGAGAGAGAGAGAGAGAGAGAGAGAAGAGAGAGAGAGGAGGGGAAGAGAGAGAGAGAGGAAGAGTACAAGTAAGCCAACTCCTCCACTGAAATGAATATAAGCAATATCAGTGATATTTAAGTGTGGTATGGTGAAGACATGGTGTGAGTGAGGGGACAGCGGCAGGCCTTAGGAGTGACGTCACTATTGCCTTCAGAGTGAGCATCTAATATTATCTAATATTATATGTGTTTTGTGCTATGTACTAGCATCTGGTGTTTATAACGTGACTGGTACAATGCAACATAGTGATTTGTGTAACATCTTCCTTTAGTGGAAAAGTGGATAGCATAAACAGTGTTTATTAAGTGATAGTGAGAAGGCAACACTTCCAGCTCGTCGGCCCACTGCCGCCCTCACTACCCACCCCGCTATAAACACCCCCACCCACGATACTCCACCCCACCCACGATACCACCACTTCATTGCAAGCCTACAAGCCTCCTCTGGGATTACTTCACACCGCAAAATAGCAAGAATATCTATGCTATCTGGCTATTGTCCCAGTAGTTACTGCAGTGTTTGTGGGTATACCACAAGGGACAAAATTCTTCTTAGATGCAAGGAACCTACTTGTTCCAACTACTGCCACACAGATTGCATTCCAGAAGAAGAATTTTGTTGCAGCCAGGTTGAAAATTTCAGAAAATTGAAGGATATCCATAATCCTGTGGTATATGTGGATACAAGCCTGGAGCTACAGGAGGAAGGTTAAGAAGTTCTACCCAGGGACTCCTGTCCAAAGATCAAGACTGCCCTCTTGGGCTGTTTTTGTAAGTTGCAGCTAAGATAATCCATCACAGGGAAGCACTTCATGAGCTCCTCAAATCATTAGATAACCTACAAGCTATTGTAGAAGGCCAGTGCAAGCCTGCATCAATGACGTAAGCGGGCCTCAGCTGATGGTGACACAATTGACAAAGACTGGAAGCCCCCCACAATGAGCTTAACTCAGGGGTAAATAACTGGTGGAATTCTGTCATCGCTGAGGTCCCACAGACTGACAGAGTTCAAAACCTACCTTTGGGAACTCTAACACAATTCCTCTGACCACCACAGAGCGAACAAATCCTTTTTCCCAGCAACGAGGGAAGCCTTGGATCTGTTAATTCTCCTACACCTGACATCTCTGCTTCAGCCACTGCCAGTCCAATTGACATGCACATGCCATCTCTGATCCTACACCTTTTCAGCACACCTGCCGACACTATTCCAGAATTGGGTAGTAGTGCTTCGTCAGCAAGTCTGAGCGCAGGATTTTTCTCCACCAGAGATTGGTGCAGTTAATGATCAGGGAATTTTCACTGCACCTGATCACCTACTGCGCCAAAGCACGAACAGCAGGGACACATCTGTCAGAACTGGTAGAGGACGGGGCAGAGACGTGGGAAGAGGACGTGGGGGAAAGGAGACATCAAACAGCCGTCTCACCCTCCACTAACACAGTTCCAGCGGCAAATCTGAGGACAAATCTGCAAAACACAGGAGGTGCAACAAATCCAAATCCACCCTCCCAGGCACCTAGGCTGTGCCCCTCGCTGTCACCGGAAGGGGCACACTCCAACACTGCCTGCGAAATACCCGTGTAATTACTGCTAAAAAGAAAGGACATCAGGGGGGCAGTGTCGGAAGAAAAAAGAAAATTGACAGACAGGGCCACCTGTTTAGAGACCTGTTCTCAGAAACAAACCAGCAGATCTCCCGAATTGGTGAACAAACTCCCCACGTCACCCACTTAGCTACTCCTATCCCAGCCCAGCAGGTGGTATTTGTGCCTTATACAAGACCACAAACCTTTCATCCCTGCAGCTGCCTCAGTACCCTACCCTCTTTAAGGGCAGGGACCTTACATTCCCTACAACACCCCCCCCCCCCCCCCCCCCCCACCTCAACTGACCACTTCCTCATGAGGAGCCAGTCTAATCAGCATCCTGTCGGCCAACATTAGAGGTTTCATTACTAATGTTGGAGAGCTCACACATAGTTTTGTGAACACTCGGGCGTCCCCGACATATAGCTGTTGTTGAAAAAAATTTTTGGATGACAGACTCCAGAAAATTTTGCAAGAATTGCTTTGGCTACACCTCATGGATGAGAAGAGGGCAGGGGGGAAAGGGGCAAGGTGTAGGTGTTGCTGGTGCTTCTCTAAAAATGTTTATTGCCCCGCAAAATTGATGTTGGCAAACCCCCACACATCTTGAAATGATGTTCTTAAGCTCTTTATGAACACTAGTACCCCCTGTATTAGCATGTGCAATGTAAGGGCCTCAGTGGCAACATGCAGACCCCCTCAACTTCCTAATGGAAAATATTGACTCCCTGCGCTACAACACAACTGTCAACATATTAAATTGTTGGTGACCTCAACCAGCACCTTATACAGAGGACTTTGATGACTTTCTTTTCGTGTTTGACATGAGAAACTTTTTTGATTTCCCTACTCATTCTCTGGCTCCTCCCTTTGACCAGTAGGAGTGATCTGGCAGAAGGCAATAGTCACTTGTCAACCCCTCGGCTACGTTGGATCGTCCTGACCACAAGGCTGTTTTACGACACTTAAGATCCCAACAGAACGAGGTGAGGAGTCCACACGCACAACCTGGCTATGAAAGAGGTAACTGGCCCAGCCCTTTGCTCTGAGCTCGCCACACCGATTGGAATGCTCTTCTCTCAAGGGGATGTTGACAACCAAGTGAAAGCCTTCACTGGACACATCCTTACTACAACAAGACACATTCCTCACTGGCAATATGTGACGAAGCCTACAGATCAGCCTTGGTTTGGCTTTCGTTGTAGAGAGGCTGCTACTGCTAAGTACAAAGCATGGCGAAGGTATAAGAGACATCCTACCACCTTAATTACAGGAACTTGCACACGCAAGCCTGTAGGCATATGGGTGACGTTCCAAAGTGGGCCATTTCTAAATGGGAGGTGGACACTAAAAGAAAGCTAGCATCAGGAGGGTAGGCTCCAAAACCTGGTGGTCCCCGGTCAAGGACAGACAAGGTTATCTGCCTGATGAGCTCATTCCAACCTCTAAATCGACAGGATGGGACCACCTCTACTAGTAGTCAAGAGAAGGCGGACCTCTTTGCTGAACACCCTTTTTTACCCAAAATGCAGGTTCCTTATCCAGCAAAGGGACCCTCCTTGGCTAGCTGCAAGAATTTTTGTCAAAACTGTCAGTGGTGACAATAAGGCAGTAGGGGGTGGGATTTCCTTCTTAAATCGCTTGACCAAGAAAGGCTGGGGCCCCAGACAAGTTGAGCCCAAGATTGTTGAGAAGATGTGCAGACCAGCTAGCAGCACCTCTAACTCGCATCTTTCAGCACTGCCTAGACAGTGTAAATGGCCCTCTCCCATGGAAAAAGGCAAATGTAGTCCCTGTTCACAAAAAGAAGAG
Source organism: Cherax quadricarinatus (assembly GCF_026875155.1). Lineage (NCBI taxonomy): Eukaryota > Metazoa > Arthropoda > Malacostraca > Decapoda > Parastacidae > Cherax > Cherax quadricarinatus. Next base: position 29,997,711 of record NC_069405.1, read on the forward strand.
CAGAGCAGAAATCAGCAACTACAGACCAGTGTCACTCCTGTCAATCACTGGTAAGATCCTTGAGACAATAAATTTAAGACAAATGACAGAGTTTTTTGACTACCACTCACTACTTTGTGATCGTCAATATGGCTTCAGGAAAGGTTACTCTGCTGCTGATCTGTTGATAAACCTTTCCACTAAGTGGCACCAGTCACTGGATGAATCCAAAGTCAGCTTTCGACCGGGTGTGGCACCAGGGCCTCTTAGCAAAACTTCAAGCACTGGGAATTGCAGGCTCTACGCATGTCTCCTCAGTGATTACCTTCATGGTAGATCTCTAAGTGTAGTTCTCAATGGAACGGAATCAGGAAGACATCCTATTGGGGCAAGTGTTCCACAAGGAAGCGTGCTGGGTCCATTGTTATGGAATGTCTACTTCAACGACCTTCTTCATCTCATCCCAGAATCACATGCATATGCAGACGACTGTACACTGAATTCCCCCTTTTCCAAGAGAAGAAAAAAAGCCACTGCCTAAGCTACATCATCACCAGTGAGAGCTATATCCGCTTGGGGAAAAGATGGCAAAATAACAAAATTTCACCAAGGGGGAAAAGCAAATGATATGTCTCTAGGCAAACCCTGATTTGGGAAAAAACTGGGCAGGTAAAAGATGAATGGGGGGGTGTTGGCACCTGGAGAAGAAGTTTATTTTCCTTGGGGGGAAAATTTTTCTCCAAATAACCATGAAAACCATGTTGTAAAACTTGCAAACAAGGCAGCCAAAGGGAAACTTACACACTTCGCCCTATCTCGCATCTGTTGACATAGGGGGTTTCAAGATCCGTACAAGGCCCCAAGTACCCCTCACACCCTTTAGTATGCTCCACTTTTCTTGGGTTTCCTGACCCCCCTCTCATTGCGGGCTGCTTGACAGAGTAAGAAAAGGCAAGGGTTTTCATCTCTCCCGGGGCCCACCTGGGTAGATCTGTCATTTCAGCCCGAGCCCTTTAAAATAGGGGAATTTTGGGTGGCCTTTTGTTTTGTTCCAAAGGGCCAAAATTGTCAAAAAACCCACTTGGATCCACTTTGAGGACAGCCCCCGAAAAAAAGCTTTTATTTCCACAAACGGGCAGAAACACAACTTCACTCTGGCTGTACCCTTCTCCAAAAATCAAATCCATCTGAATCAATTTATACCCAGGAAAGACTCCCATATGGAATATTTTGTACAGCATAAAGATGTCAAGAGATAAAGTAAGTTTAAACAAATGAAAATGCGCCCCCAGATGGGCCCAAAATTTTATCCCCGTTCCCTACTTGTGTGTCTCATAACAATAAAAATGCTTTCAAATGAGCTGATGTAGGTAACAGCTCTTAGCTTGCCAATAAAGTTAGGAATCCTTAACTTGTAAATAGCTTGTCAATAAAGCTAGGGATCCTTAACCTTGACAAACCCTGTGTAAAAAAAAAAAAAGGGAGAGAGAGAGAGAAAAGAGAGAGAGAGAGAGAGAGAGAGAGAGAGAGAGAGAGAGAGAGAGAGAGAGAGAGAGAGAGAGAAAGAGAGAGAGAGAGAGAGAGAGAGAGAGAGAGAGAGAGAGAGAGAGAGAGAGAGAAAGAGAGAAGCGGAAAGATAATGAGAGAGAAATTTGTTAGGTGTGAACATGTATGGTGAGAGGACGAGAGAACAGAGAGAATGGTGGTAGACACACAAGAGGATAGACAGCCACACTATGCCCTCCTAAGGTAAATTTTTGAGTGATAAAATTTTGGACATAAGCCATAAATTGGCGTCCCTGTCTTCGTAACTTGGAGCGATGGGAGGTAATTTTCCACTCCTTATCTTAAACGAGATTCAACATTCCCTTGTTTCCTTGCGTCTATTCACCGCTTGTCAGGTTTATGTTTTGTCCGTGGTGAAAAAAAATTGGCCGGTACTATTTTCTTTTTTTTTAATCCCTTTAATGTATTTTCCTCGTTTTCTTTATATTTATTTTCTTTGAGTAGTTTTTTTCACTATATCTTCGTAATAAAGTATCTGCAAATGCTATTTATTGAGAATATTCAAATCTACTCTTTCTATATATTTTTTTCTGCTAGGTATCAGCAAAAGTGAGAACTAGGACGCAGAAAAAAGTAACTGCTAGAACACACTAAAAGTATTTGATATGACCTATTTAGTCTTTGCTAGGACCCTTTAAAAGTATCTGTTAGAATCCATTGAAAGTTACTCCTAAGGCCCTTTAAAAGTAACAGCTAGGATAGAGGATGAGTAATTACTAAGACCTCTTAAAAGTAACTGGTAAGCCCCATTAAAACTAACTGCTAGGTCTCAGATTTAGCAGTTGTTAGTTCCCTGATAAAATAAATTCTTTGGTCTCATAGATTAACTGGTAAGTCACAGGTAAAGAAGGGCACAGTCCCTTGTATAATATGTTAGCTTCTAGAAAAAGTAACTGGAGAGGTACGTAATTTCCATGAATGAGAAAGTTGTGCTCAGTAGCCTATTCATATCTTCGGGAATTCCTTAATTGTTCGAAGTTGTCTTCCTTCTCCTGAACTTCTTCCTCACTAAGAAGATAGCGACAACCCCAACAATTTCTTCCACTTCAATGTCTTTCCGTTCTCTTCAACGATCTATAAAGAAAGAGAGAATGAGAGAGATTGACTTTTATCCTACTGTGTCTCCACCCCTCAAGGGAGGTTCTTTGACGCCGGTGAGCTGCATGTGACTCAAGGAACCAAACTTGACCTCTTGATAAAAATACTACAATAACTACTACTACTACTAATAATAATAATAATAATAATAATCCAAAGACATAATCTTCAGCTATTTAGAAAATACCAATTATAAATTTTGAATCCCTCTGAACGGAAACAAAATTCTGCTTGTTCCTACATTATTAAAATTCCGCTTAATCGTGCGAGATTACGTATGTTTGAGTGAAAAACAACTGCTGACGATATTTTACACACTCGAACCTTTCAATTATTTTCCAAGTGAGAGTAATCGCATAATGCAGTGGCTTAATCCCTTAATATGCAAGGTTATGAACCCTTCATGAAGCAATGTAATCTCTTAAGTGTAGTGTTGGAATCCTTTATTTGTAGAGTTATGATTGCTTAAATTCGGTGTTGTAATCCCTGATGTGTAGTGTTGAAATCTCTGATGCGTAGTATTGGATTCCATGATGTCTAGTGCTGTAATCCTTTATGTGTAGCATTATAATCATTTAAATAGAACTTAATAAGCCCTGATGTGTAGCGTTATAATCCTTTAAGTTTAGTTTTATCATCCCTTAAATGTGTAGCTGTAATCCTTTAAAAGTAGAACTGTAATCCTATAACGTAATTTTGTAGTCCTATTACAGAATATTGTGATGTAATCCCATGATGCAGTGTTATTATTCCTTTAGGCTATGTTCTAGTCCTTGCTTTAGGGTTAGTCTCTTAACACCATATTCTAATCCCTTATTATAGTAAATGTCTAAAAATTATGTTGTAATTCCTTAATGCTGTGTTGAAATCCTTTCATACATAAGGATTCTTAATTCCTTCAAATAGTTAAAGGTCTTTTAATAAAATGTTTGATCCCTTAAATAACAATTATACTGCTAATCAGCCGCCAGTTTATAAAAGAAGTATTTTTTAACGGTATTATTATAGCTATGACTGCCGTTGTTGATGTTTTTTATTTTTATTGATATCATTTGTTGTAAAATTAATCCTCATTGAAGATTTATTGCCATTACTATTTTTACCCGTTGTGACAAGAGGCAGTTGAAAATATTACTATTAATAAATAAAAAAAGGTATAGCTATTAATTTTTTTTTAATACAAAAAATGCCCGCTTATAAGAGGAGATATAAGCTTTATAGATTTCTAGTTAATAGGCGTAAGTTGTGCATTTGAATGCTTTTTAAGAAATCCGTTGAAGACAAATTTTAGCATCATCAGTTCGCTACCACAATTATCAGTTTTCAGTATCTGAGCAATTTGCTGCTACCATTACCATTACTCTTACAGATATTTAATTAGCAGTCAAATGTCTTAGCATAATTTGGACGAAAGCTAAAATCATTACGCTGTTGAGGTCAAAATATGGGATGCTGGGTTAATGACTCAGTATCGGGAGGTACAAAGTGTATAAAGTCGTCAAATATGAGCAAAATACAGTAATAATAACCCGTAGGAAACGTTATTGTACATATTACATAGTGTGATGCCCACACAGTAAGCAAAATTAAGCGGCTCATGGCATAAGAGGTAGCTCCTTTGGCTAACATCTGAAAGAACCGGGTAAAACCCTCGACGAGTGGAAACGTTAGTCATGTTCCTTCACTCCTGTTTCCCTTGTTCACCTGTCAGTAAGTAGAGACCTTGGTGTCAACAGACTGCTGTGAGTCGCAACACATGAGGATGATAATACCTTAGGTGATCTTACGTGAGCTATCAGGCTTTTGATTTATTCTGAAAATTTATTGGATGGCCACAGATAAATGCAGTATGTGAGGTAATTAGATTAATAATCTAAGAATTTTAAAACTATATATATAACAGTAAATATTAGCTTCGTTTGTAACTCAAATAACTACAACCCAAATTATTTTCCTGTTGTGATAATTATAAATATTATTAGCAATAATAACATAACACTAAATGATACTGATCACACGACGGTTGTTAATTTATTAATCTGTGGAAAAATATATCAGATTGCACTGTGTAAAAAAATAAATGAATTTGTTAGTTAAGGCAATACCCCGATTTATATGACAAAACTTTAGAGAACCAAAATTTTAAAAGTAAAAAATACTAAGAAAGATGTATTTATGGAAGATATAATTGGCGTATGAGTAATTATAATGGAAGTATCTGTAAATGAAGAGGCAGAATATGTTCAGTGAGCGGGAACAAATGAAACAACTCTCTCTCACTCTCTCTCTCTCTCTCTCTCTCTCTCTCTCTCTCTCTCTCTCTCTCTCTCTCTCTCTCTCTCTCTCCTTCCTCTCTCTCTTCTCTCTCTCTCTCTCTCTCTCTCTCTCTCTCTCTCTCTCTCTCTCTCTCTCATATTAATTGACACCGTCTTGTATACTGACAAAATGCTTCTTAAGAATTTGAGACTTCCGTGTTGAAGCTTCATTTTCTTATCAAGTAACCAATACTTAATTACCAAGATTGGTGCTTGTTGGGCATAAGTGCACTGGTGAGGCAACCACTACAGTTTGGGATCTTACCTCTAAGTTTTGCAAACGGGAGATGATGACGCAAAAAAATTGAATCATATTAATAAAAGTTTAAGAGAGAACGCTTGAATATGTCAAGGAAATTCGACATTTAATCCAAATTTATGGTATCTAAAATAATAAGACATAAAATTTTTTTATATATTTTCATGTGAGTTAACTGATTACACACACACACACACACCAATCACACGTATGTATAGCTATATATATATATAAATAATATATATATAATATATATATATATATATATACATAATATATATATTATATATATATAATATATATACATATATATATATATAAAAAAAAAAATTATTTTTTAAATATATAATATATATAATATAATATATATATATATATATATATATAATATAATAAAATATATATAGTATATATTTATATATACATATGTCGTGCCGAATATGCCAAAACTGCGATCTTTGGCTTAAAGAGCAACGTTTCATCCTGCCAATATAGGACAAGTGAAAATTTGTGTAATGCAATAAATTTTCGCCAAAATCATTCTAACTCTAACGAACAAAATATATTTCACTGTGATGTTTTAGTATTAAATTACTGTAAACAAAATCTAAATATTTAGTTGGTTAGCTAAAATAAATTGGCTCTTGTTATGATAATGGTTAAGTAAGTTTTCTAAGATTCTTGGTGCAAAATTAAAAATTTTACATTAACATTAATGAAAAATATATCTTTAAACGTATAATGAAAATTTCAGAAAGGATTAATTTTAAAAAATGTGATTCTTGATAATTGACCCATTTTTACATATTCGGCACGACAATGTATATATATACTGATATATAGAATATATATAGAATATATATATATATAAATTATATAAATATAGGGAGGGTATAATATATATATATCTAAAAATATAATATTATATGTCGTCCGAATATGTAAAACTGCAATTAGCAGAACTCATTTAAAATTAAGTCCTTTCGAAAATTTCTCTTAAACGTTTAAAGATATAATATTTTTTCAATAATGTTAATGTAAAAAATCTACTAAAATTGCCCAAAAGAATCTTAGAAAACTTACCTAACCTTATTATAAGAAGAACATTTAATTTAGTCTAACCCAACAAAAATATTATTTTAGATTTTTTACAAAAATTTAATACTAAACAACACAGTGAATATATTTTTTTTCGTAGGTTCAGAATGATTTATGGCGAAATCTTGGCATACACAAATTTCACTTTTTCCCTATATGGCAAATGATGCGTTTGCTATTTAAGCCAAGATGCAAGTTCTGCCTATTCGGCACGACATATATATATAATGATATATATAAAAAAATATATATATAGTATATATAAAAATATAAATATATATATAAATATATATATATAATAAGATATATAATTCCGAATAGTTAAAATTGGTTATTTATCTAGAACTCCATTTAAAATTACGTTTTTTCCTAAAATCATAAAAGATATAGGCGAAGAGGAAATGTTTGAGAAGTAATTTTCAGAGAATAGAGGGGCACGTAAAGGGTAGAAAACGGCAGGTCAAGCTGATTTTCATGGCAGAAACAGTGCGAAACAGAATCATACAAAAACCACGTCGAAGGAATCGTCAGCCTAGAAGAGGGGTTTTCCAAGACCGAGACAGAACAAAAACAAACGACAGCAGCTGAGGGAACGGACACAAAAGCCAAAAGGAAACTGTGTGTGTGTGTGTGTGTGTGTGTGTGTGTGTGTGTGTGTGTGTGTGTGTGTGTGTGTGTGTGTGTGTATGCTATCTGTACTCACCTGCTTGTGGTTGGCAGGATCGGAGTTTGTGGTGTGTGGTGTGTGTGTTGGTTGTGTGTGTGTATGTTATCTGTACTCACCTGGCTTGTGGTTGCGGATTCGAGTTTTTGTGTGTGTGTGTGTGTGGTGTGTGTGTGTGTGTGGTGGTGTGTGTGTGTTGTGTGTGAGTTGTGTGTGTGTGTGTGTGTGTGTTGTGTGTGTGTTGGGTGTGTGTTTTGTGTGTGTGTGTGTCTGTAATGGCTGGATGTGAGTTAGGTTTCCTTCGAGAACAAATAGACATCTTTTCCCTAACGCCGAGCACATTCGGAACTAATTTAATTCTCTCTCTCTTTGAATACTAGTCTCACGAACGGTACACAAATCAATGTATCCACTGAAATAAGGGTATAAAGCAAATAACGTTCTCCGACTGGTTGTGATTTGAACCGAGTTGTCTATCCAGAAACTCGAGAAGCTAACTTAAACGCTCGACGCTCGGATCACTACTTCGCTACCATGCCACAGTGAGAACACTCTCATGATTTCTCTTTACGCTGGGTAATCAAATCCCAGTCAGTACCACATGCTCTTTAATTTAAACCATTTGGTTTCCCAAGGTGCAAAGATATGTATTTTTATTAGAAACAGAGTAATCAGATTTACTTCCTTGTTTCAAAATACTATGCTGACCTCTACATAGCCATATGATCACCCAGTGTAAAAGGGACAGGCTCTCTGTAAATCACTCTTAATAGCTAAGATATTTGGAGAAATACGATTATTCTCTATTCACGAAGTTTGATCGGAATAATATGGTACTCACCCTCGCTTGCCCTTCTACCAGTGGAGAGTAACAGTAAAAACTTTTGCGAAAGAGTAGTGTCCCTGGAATTCAAGACCTGCTTAAGGAAGAAAAAGTAAGTGAATGGATTCAAAGAAGTTTTCATTAGAGGAAAGGGATTAGGAGCTTTTCTTTAATTTTTATGAGAAGAGTAGATTGTGTGAACAGAGTAATAAGAAAACATATCTCATGAATACGATTAGTTTGTGCATTGTAAACAAAATTGTTTCGGAGAAGCAACAAGCATTATGAGTACTCTATTAGCTTAGTGAAGAAAAATACTAGTAAGTTAACATCGCAATACTGTTGTAAATGTGTCAAGGAGTTCGATAAAGTGTGGCGAAACATAGGCTGAGATTTGGATTAGATGCCCATCTACTCTATAAGGCACACACAGTGTCATATAGGGGTAGATGGGTCCTAAGCTATAAGCTATAAGCACATCTACCACCTAAGCTATATAAGCACACTACAGTGTGCATATAACTTAGGTATTGTAACACACTACAGTGTGTATAGCTTATATTGTGGGGGGGGGAGTATGCTGAAGTGGGTGGATGGATTAGGTAACCGTAAATGACGTAACGATTGTATTAAGTGGCCGTGTAGTGAGGGAAGGGAAAGATAATTGAAATGAAATACAGGGATATGGTGGATATTTCGTTGTAGTATGATGACGTGATGGATGGTTAATGGTCAAGGTAAATGTGGAGACAGACATACAGTAAAGCTCTGCACAGTTGGACTGCTAATTGAAAATATTAAGGCAGAAAAGCATTTCTTAAGCAAGCTAATATAAGTGAACATTGATAATCATAAATGCTGCATGAGTAATGAGGAATAATCATATGAGTGTAATCTGAGGAAAGAGGATGTCATGATGATTGTAATCTGAAGCATAGGTTGTCAAAATGATGATGTTGCTTGGAATTATGGGGAAGTTAGGATGAACCATTGGAGCTGTGCCTCGTAACGATATCAGGATGAAGAAGTGGAAACTGGACGTCATAGATGTCAGATGAAGACAAAGCTGCGACACCAAAGGATTTTTAGGATACAAGAAACTGAAGAATGTGATGGCTACAAGGCGAATATTCGTATATTGATTTTGAAAAAAAAAATATCACTCACTGCGGTGAGTAAGGTTTTTTTTTTTACTGCTGTGCACTTTATGTAGTGATATTGACCTTCCATCGAGGGATGGGTGTGGAGAGAAAGGTGATTAGGTGAGTCCCCATCATGTGAAGGGCCGTGACGGATGCTAGGGTAGGAGAGCGAGTGAGAGAGGGAGGTTTGTGTGGTGTATGTGTGTGTGTGTGTGTGTGTGTGTGTGTGTGTGTGTGTGTTGTGTTGCGTGTGTGTGTACTCTCACCTAGTTGTACTCACCTAGTTGAGTTCAGGGTCGAGTCCCGAGCTCCCTGGCCCCCCCCGCCTCTTCACTGATCGCTACTAGGTCACTCTCCATAACGTGACTTGAGCTTACCTCTGCTTAAAGCTAATGTAATGGAGATCCTCCTCCACTACATCGCTTCAAACTATTCACTTACTGACTACTCTGCGGCTGAAGAAATACTTCCTACCAACCCTGTGATCATCTTGTGTCTCAACTACCAACGTGTGTCCCCTTGTTACTGGTGTCTAATACTCTGGAACATCCTGTATTTGTCCCACCTGTCATTTCTCTCAGTATTTTGTATGTCGTTATCAAGTCCCCCTATCACTCCTGTCCCTCCAGTGTCGTCAGGTGTGGTTGTGTAACTCAACCTAGTTGAGGTTGCGGGGGTCGAGTTCCGACTCCTGGCCCCCCTGTGTGGTGAGTTGTGTGTGTGTGTGTGTGTGTGTGTGTGGTGTGTTATGTGTGGTGTGTGTGTGTTAGTGGTCTGTGAGTGTGTGTGGTTGTGTGTGTGTGTTGTGTGTGTGTGTTTGTGTGTGTGTGTGTAATGTGTGTGTGTGGTGTGTGTGTGTGTGGTGATGTGTGTGTGTGTGTGTGTGTGTGTTTGTATGCACCGAATAGGGAAAACTGGTCAGTTAAAATTAATGTATCTAATGCTATTAAATTTATTATAATAATTATGTTCCTTCGACTGGAAGAGTTTTATATTTAAAAAGCATCTGTAAGAACTCCGGATAATGAAATAAGACAATCAACAACATCCAGCACTATCGAAACGAAAATAATCGTACGATCTCTCTTAAATAGCGTGAGTTTTTTTCGATTTAAGGGATTGAAAAAACCCTTTACCACAATTACCCTCGAGTCTAGACCACCTTCCTGACCAGATCTGAAAGAGAATTTAAAACTTTCTGGAGGAGAAAGCCACTTTGAATTTGATTACTGCGTCACTTAATGCGAAGGGGGCATTTTTGGCTACATATCAAGTTGGGAAAGATAAGTGCTCATTAACAAATATAAAAGGAACACTAAAACGAAGAATTAATGGAAGTGAAAGTAGCGTGAAAAAAGGATTATTCTTTTCACTCTTATTAGATTTAATGTGCATATAAAGGTGAATTTTCTCAGTCTCGGGTATTAGAAAGAAACATCCTGACTGACAAGGCTGTCACAGAGGGTATGCTCCGTGATGTGTATGTTTCCCAGTGTACATGCTCGACTACACATAATTAGACGGAATACAATATTCTGACTTATAAAAACAATAACATGCAGCCTAAAGATCATGTAGTTATTACACCAAAAGCTTCTATCAAACCGAGCAACCAGCCAGGCGGTCAACCATGATGCTTTGAATACGGAGGTGTGAGGACAAAAGAAAAATTACCAAGCGTTAAAAAATATTAGAGAAAATATTCAAAATACATCATGTTACAAATATCTGAAATCAACATACGTACTTGACTTCTGTATAGAAAATATTGTGTTTATTGAAGCACAATACGAATGTGAAGCAATTTGCACGAGGACTCGATGAGGTTCGATCCTTCGTCTGCAATTAAGAAGCACATGTACACACTGTGCTATCAGTACTCATCTACACATGAATCCATTAAGTGAAAATGAGAAATATCTAAAATATATCATTTATTGTAAAATCATAGAATAGGAGTTTTTAGTGGTTTGTAATCTTTTATTAAAAAATACGTTACAATAAAGAATCATACTATCAAATTTTTACTGCTTGTGAGATTATACATTTCTATAGGCACACAGAAAGATACCCTGATGGGTTATCTCCAATCGTATGCCTTACATAACATTGCGATCACCCAAACCGATGACTAACACTCAGATATTCTATTTACTGCCAGTAACAGGGGTAGAAGCAAGTATTACAAACCTTGCTTAAGCTCGTAAATAACCAGAGTTTCTTACTTTTAAGAGGCGTATTCTGTATCAACAAGTTACAAGGACACTCTACCTTAGCGTTCATTCTGTGAGGTAATTCATTATATATATATATATATATATAAATATATATATATTATATATATTTATAATATATAATAAATATATATTATATATATATATGTGAGTTGGTTGTGTGTGAGTATCTTTAACACTGTTACATTATTTCCTAGACATGATACAATCTCTCAGGCAGAGTCTGTCAGCTGAGGAGGAAAGAGAGAGGATACTTTAAAACCTTTTTTATATTTTCCTAGACCTGTTCTTTGAGCTGAGTAGGGAAGGAGGGAAGCTTTAAGACTTTCTATTACACAAATGGATGACTTCCAATTTATGAATGAGATAAAGAATAGCATTTGTTTTTTTAAGAGAAATTTAGAAAGAAACGTTATTTCCGTACTTTTATATTAATCATCGTTTCATTCCTTATTATTTTTTTTTCTAATTTTTGTATCGTTTATTAATTAGCACATTTCATGAGGCGCACAATTCAGAACAACTGCTGCCGCTGTACGGGCGTCTGGCAAACTTAAGGATAGCGTTTTCGATACCTCAGTAAGGAATCGTTTCAAGACACTGTACAGCTATGAAACGTCAGGCCCATACTGGAGTAAGCAGCACCAGTTTGGAATCCACATCTGGTCAAAACAAGAGCAAGAAATTAGGAAATTGCTAAGGTTTATGCAACAAGACCTATTCCTAGAGCTAAGGGGATTGTCCTACGAAGAAGGTTAAGGGAAATTGGCCTGACGCGACACTGGAGAACAGGAGGTTCAGGGAGACAATGAAAACGAATATTAAATACTCGCGGAATAACAAGGTGACAAAGACAGGATGTTCCAGAGAATAGGACACACAAACAAGGGGTCAACAATTGAAGTTGATGACTCAGATAAATCAAAGGGAAGTTAGGAAATATTTTCTTTACACACATACCCACACACATAAACACTCACATACTCAAACACATACACAAACATACACAACACATCCACACACACATACACAAACACAATATCCAGTCACAGACACCACACACACACACAACACACACACACACACACACACACACACACCAGTACACACACACAAACACACACCATACAAATACACACAAACACACAAGCAAACTCCTTTAACATGAACAAAGAATGCAAATATTCTGTTTCGAAGCTGGGTAAACAGAAATGAAGAGACAGTGTGCAGCTCCGTTGTAGTAGGACACAACACTGTAGTGTCTTTAGGCACTGAACGGCTAAATATGCTATGCAAGTGTTATTTGCCTAAACTGTTAGTCTGTGATTCAAGCTGATTACCCCAATTTCCATTCTTCTTTTATTATTTGTTAACAAGAAATATACTCTTATAATTACATTTTTTTCAAGTTCCATTCCATTATCACACTGCTCCATATATTTACAAATTCTGATGATAAAGTAAATGTTTAAGAAAAAATCTGCTTCTAATAACAACAAGAAAAATGATGAAAGGCACAATCAATGTGACGTATAATGTCAAATAATAATAATAATAACAATAATAATAATATTAAAATAAACTAATTAAAAAAATATTAATAATAATAACAATAATAAAATAATAATATATTAAATAATAATAATATTTATTATTAATTAATTATTATAATTATAAAACATGAAACAGTAATTCAAGTGAATCAGTATTACTCAAGAAGTTATGAAATGCTCGAAACCCTGCTACTAATCACGACTGAGACACGCTGCATAAAACACAGTTGGTTTAATGAATCATTAGTGATGCTGTCAATATATAATTAATTTTTTGATTAGGTATTCATGAGGGGTATACATAAATGTGGTATCATGAGAAGAAGACATGTCTACATATATAATAAAAATAATTATATATCTAAATTATGGAAATCGTTTTCCTTCATGTTATACCATTATCATATAATCTCTGAAACACACACACATTGATTCCTAATTAGCAATAACTGTACGCTAATACATGTCTCACACCCAAGCTAGATTGTAGCTGATGCAAATTGATACCAAAACTCAGCACCAGAAATGTATAATTATGTAGGTGGTCACACCGACTTAATAATGGAGGGGAGAGGATTTGTGATGTGTTTTTTTCTTTTGAATGAGATATGGTTTGCAATATGTTATAATTACGATAAATAGTAAAATAATTGTAATATTAATATAATAAAAATAATAATAATAAAAGACGAATATCGACACTAATGAAAAATCTATCGTTTTTTTTATTTCATTCGAGCTGTATATTTTTAATAAATCATTTTTTTTAAATAGTGACGGAGAATTAAGGATAGTTTTTTGACTCCCATATACGGGCAAGATCGTCAAAGTTAATTGGTACCAAAACAACGATTTAGTTTCTCACATATATTAGTATATGCAAATGCTGTGAAATATTGTGATAGACGTGTAATATTTGCCACTTGTTTGACACGTCTGCAACGGGTGTTGTAAACATTGTGGATCGAACTTTAAACAAGTTGAGCGAAGACGTTATAACAAATGTGCGAAATATGACTAGTATATGTGAAAGCCTGAAAAGATGAGAAATACTATAGAATGAATTTATGACGATGAAATTCGGTAAAATATTAAAAAAAAGTGGAAAGAGAGAGAGCTATAAGACCTAATTACGAATAAGTTGCTAAACGCCACTTACTATAATCACTTTACCCGTGATTAACTCTTGAATCACGTTTCCCTAACCTCCACTCTCGTAACCACTTTCCTCAGAGTCCCTCATATACCTCTTATTTTCATATATTTTTGGGGGGATCATCCAGTTACTTTTTTTCCACATCATTTTTTCCACATCCTTCTTTATTTTCAAGTCCAGAGACTCCAAAAAAAAATGCTTAATGAAGTGAGGAGCATCAGTTTTTTTTTTTTGATATGTTTTTCTCGATTACAACGCAGTCCAGAATCTGCTCATGACCTTCGCTCGACACAGCTAAGACTTTCTTTTTTGTTTGTAGCGATCAAGTTTGCTGTGATATAATTTAACTATAACATACAACGAAAAGTGTTTAAATTTGCTCTTGTAGAAACATCGAGTGCTTCTTTTTGATAAATTCTTTTTCCATATCCGGCAATGATTATTTTGTGTTACAGAAGTGGACCCAGAACATCGAGCTAGAACCAACAAGAACGTATTTTAATTTTATTTTTTCTTAAGTCTATTTTTCTCTGCATATTTATTGTACTTCAAATTTGGAAAAATTGGCCACATTAATAGTTCAGTGTGAAATTATAAATAATTCAGAAGTCCATAATCTCATATTATTAAGACAGCCAATTATTGTTTTTTTTATCGCAGTCCCGTATATATGTTTTTCAGAGTGGTTTTGTGTGTGTGTGGTGTGTGCATATATATAAATATATATATAATATATATATTATATATATATATATATACATATATTATATATATATATATATATATTATATATATATATATATATATAAATGTATATATATAAGGAGGGGTGATTTAATGTTGCAGTTTAAAAACAGAAAGATAAAGCACCCTTCTGGCACTGACAGTTGATGGATGAATGATGGTGAAAGTTTTAGTCTTTTTCGGGGCCACCCCGCCTTGTTTGGGAATCGACCAGTGTGATATATAAAATATATATATATATATAATATAATATATATATATATATATATATATATATAAAAAAATAATATATAAATTTATATATATAATTAATTCTGACCACGAGCAGTGGTAATGAATCAATAAAACAACACTGCTAGAACACCAAACGGAGCTAGAATGACAATAGCTCATAGGCACCACACCACCGTGTTGCCCTCGTGTCCAAGGTAATACACCTAGAATCTTGCTGGTGCTTGATTCTTGTATGATTGTGTATTCCAGTGGTTAGAGCCGTCATGTGAGCGTCCATTGTTGAATGAAAATTCTGGTGAACCCTCGCGAAAATCGCGAGGGCTCACCACACAATACTACAGCACACACACACACACACACACACACACAGCTCACACACACACAACACACACACACACACACACATCACACACATCACACACGACACACAACACACACACACAGAAAAAAAAACACAAACAGCAAGGGCAAGCACCACACACAACTACTCTCAGAACCATTAGCAACCTAACACAACACCATCCTAACCAACAACACACTACAATCCTACCCACAGCCTCCACCCAACACCGAGCTATAGAATCCCACAGTTATGCCATCCAGGTTCTCACACCTTCACTAGCCGCCCCAAACCACAGTGTTGGAAAGGAAACTGAAATTTGGTACACAAACGCTGATTGAATAAAACAAATAAGTGGAGGAGTGCAGAAAGATCAAAGAACATCACCGGACATCATCGCTCTCACAGAAACCAAGCAATACAGGTATGATAACAAGCATCTTCCCAACGGGATACCAAATCCTGAGGAAAGACAGAGGGAACAGGGGGGAGGTGGAGGAGAGGCGTTGCTGATCAAAAACGCTGGAATTTATAGATGAAGCTGGAGAGAGGAGACACGGAGAAGAAAGTGATTACATAGTGGGAACACTTCACTCTGGGAGGTCCCAAGGTGGAAAATAGCAGTGATGTATAACCCACCACAGAACAGCAGGAGGCCAAGGCAAGAGTACGACGGGGAGCAATAGAGCGATGGTTGACACACTGGCTAGAGTGGCCAGAAGAGCTCATGCATGCAGGGCAAAGCTCCTGATCATGGGTGACTTTAACCACAAGGAGATCGATTGGGAGAACTTGACCCCACATGGGGGCCAAGATACTTTGGAGGGCTAAGATGATGGAGGTGGTACTGGAAAACTTCATGTGCCAACACGTAATGGGACACGACAAGAGAGAGAGGAGAGGATGAACCAGCAAGGCTGGACTTAGTATTCACCTTGAGTAGTGCAGATATCGAGGACATCACATATGAAAGACCCCTTGGGGCCAGGCCCAAAGTGGTTTTAAGCTTCGAATACACAGTGAGCTACAAGTGGAGGGAGAACAGGAAGGCCAGACGAATGAAGCCAAACTAAAAAAAAGGGGACACACAGGAATGAGGAACTACCTGAACGGGTTCAGTGGGACGAGAACTGGCAGGGAAGCTAATTAATGAGATGATGGAATATGTAGCAACAAAATGCAAGGGGGGCTGAGGAGAGTTTGTACCTAAGGGTAACAGGATTAATGAAAAAGCCAGGATGAGCCCATGGTTTACCAAAGGTGCAGGGAGGCAAAAACCAAGTGCGCTAGGGAAGGGAAGAAATATAGAAGGCAAGGACCCAGGAGAATAAGGAGAACAGTCGTAGAGCCAGAAACGAATATGCACAGAAAGAAGGGAGGCCCAAAGACAATATGAAAATGACATAGCAGCGAAAGCCAAATCTGACCCGAAACTGTTGTACAGCCACATCAGGAGGAAAACAACAGTCAAGGACCAGGTAATCAGGCAAAAGGAAGGAAGGAGGAGAGACAACAAGAAATGACCGTGAAGTATGTGAAGAACTCAACAAGAAAATTCAAAGAAGTGTTCACAGAGGAGACAGAAGGGGGTCCAGAAAGACGGAGAGGTGGGGCACACCACCAAGTGCTGGACACAGTGCAAAACAACCGAGGAAAAAGTGAAGAGGCTTCTGAGTGAGCTAGATACCTCAAAGGCAATGGGGGCCCGATAACATCTCCCCATGGTATTGAGAGAGGGGAGCAGAGGGGCTATGTGTACCCTAACAACAATATTCAATACATCTATCAAACAGGGAGATTGCCTGAGGCATGGAAGACCCGCAAATGTAGTCCCAATCTTTAAAAAAGGAGACAGACATGAAGCATTAAACTACAAACCAGTGTCACTGACATGTATAGTATGCAAAATCATGGAGAAGATTATCAGGAAGAAGAGTGGTGGAACACCCCAGAAAGGAATGATCTCATCAACTGCATTCAACAGGTTTCAGGGGCGGGAAATCCTGTGTCACAAACCTACTGGAGTTCTATGACATGGTGACAGCAGTAAGGGCAAGAGAGAGAGGGGTGGGTTTGGGTTGCATTTTCTTGGACTGCAAGAAGGCGTTTGACACAGTTCCACACAAGAGATTGGTGCAAAAACGGGGGACCAAGCAGGGATAACCCGGGAAGGCATACAATGGATCAGGGAATACTTGTCATGAAAACAGCAGCGAGTCACGGTAGTGGCGAGGTGTCAGAGTGGGCACCTGTGACCAGCGGGGTCCCGCAGGGGTCAGTCCTAGGACCAGTGCTGTTTTGGTATTTGTGAACGACATGACGGAAGGAATAGACTCTGAGGTGTCCCTGTTTGCAGATGACGTGAAGTTGATGAGAAGAATTCACTCGATCGAAGACCCGGCAGAACTACAAAGGGATCTGGACAGGCTGCAGACTGGTCCAGCAATTGGGTCCTGGAGTTCAATCCCACCAAGTGCAAAGTCATGAAGATTGGGGAAGGGCAAAAAAAGGCCGCAGACGGAGTAAGTCTAGGGGTCAGAGACTACAAACCTCACTCAAGGAAAAAGATCTTGGGTGAGTATAACACCAGGCACATCTCCTGAAGCGCACATCAACCAAATAACTGCTGCAGCATATGGGCGCCTAGCAAACCTCTGAACAGCATTCCGACATCTTAATAAGGAATCATTCAGGACCCTGTACACCGTGTATGTTAGGCCCATATTGGAGTATGCGGCACCAGTTTGGAACCCACACCTAGCCAAGCACGTGAAGAAACTAGAGAAAGTGCAAAGGTTTGCAACAAGACTAGTCTCAGAGCTAAGAGGTATGTCCTACGAGGAGAGGTTAAGGGAAATCAACCTGACGACACTGGAGGACAGGAGAGATAGGGGGGACATGATAACGACATACAAAATACTGAGAGGAATTGACAAGGTGGACAAAGACAGGATGTTCCAGAGATTGGACACAGTAACAAGGGGACACAGTTGGAAGCTGAAGACACAGATGAATCACAGGGATGTTAGGAAGTATTTCTTCAGCCACAGAGTAGTCAGTAAGTGGAATAGTTTGGGAAGCGATGTAGTGGAGGCAGGATCCATACATAGCTTTAAGCAGAGGTATGATAAAGCTCACGGCTCAGGGAGAGTGACCTAGTAGCGAACAGTGAAGAGGCGGGGCCAGGAGCTCGGACTCGACCCCCGCAACCTCAACTAGGTGAGTACACACACACACACACACACGCACACAGCAACAAGGGGACACAGTTGGAAGCTGAAGACACAGATGAATCACAGGGATGTTAGGAAGTATTTCAGGGATGTTAGGAAGTATTTCTTCAGCCACAAAGTAGTCAGGAAGTGGAATAGTTTGGGAAGCGACGTAGTGGAGGCAGCATCTATACATAGCTTTAAGCAGAGGTACGATAAAGCTCATGGTTCAGGAAGAGTGACCTAGTAGCGACCAGTGTAGAGGCGGGGCCAGGAGCTTGGACTCGACCCCTGCAACCTCAACTAGGTGAGTACAACTAGGTGAGTACACACACACACACACTCACACACACACACACACACACACACACACACACACACATACACACACACACACACGTATGTATATACATATATTTTTTTTTTTTCAACAAGTCGGCCGTCTCCCACCGAGGCAGGGTGACCCAAAAAAGAAAGAAAATCCCCAAAAAGAAAATACTTTCATCATCATTCAACACTTTCACCACACTCGCACATTATCACTGTTTTTGCAGAGGTGCTCAGAATACAACAGTCTAGAAGCATACACATATAAAGATACACAACATATCCCTCCAAACTGCCAATATCCTAAACCCCTCCTTTAAAGTGCAGGCATTGTACTTCCCATTTCCAGGACTCAAGTCCGACTATATGAAAATAACCGGTTTCCCTGAATCCCTTCACTAAATATTACCCTGCTCACACTCCAACAGATCGTCAGGTCCCATGTACCATTCGTCTGCATTCACTCCTATCTAACACGCTCACGCACGCTTGCTGGAAGTCCAAGCCCTTGCCCACAAAACCTCCTTTACCCCCTCTCTCCAACCCTTTCGAGGACGACCCTACCCCGCCTTCCTTCCCCTATAGATTTATATGCTTTCCATGTCATTCTACTTTGATCCATTCTCTCTAAATGACGAAACCACCTCAACAACCCCTCTTCTGCCCTCTGACTAATACTTTTATTAACTCCACACCTTTTCCTAATTTCCACACTCCGAATTTTCTGCATAATATTTACACCACACATTGCCCTTAAACAGGACATCTCCACTGCCTCCAACCGTCTCCTCGCTTCTGCATTTACCACCCAAGCTTCACACCCATATAAGAGTGTTGGTACTACTATACTTTCATACATTCCCTTCTTTGCCTCCATAGATAACGTTTTTTGACTCCACATATACCTCAACGCACCACTCACCTTTTTTCCCTCATCAATTCTATGATTAACCTCATCCTTCATAAATCCACGTCAACTCCCAAGTATCTGAAAACATTCACTTCTTCCATACTCCTCCTCCCCAATTTGATATCCAATTTTTCTTTATCTAAATCATTGACACCCTCATCACTTTACTCTTTTCTATGTTCACTTTCAACTTTCTACCTTTACACACATCCCAAACCATCCACTAACCTTTGCAATTTTTCCTTAGAATCTCCCATAAGCCCAGTATCATCAGCAAAAAGTAACTGTGTCAATTCCCATTTTGAATTTGATTCCCCAAATTTAATCCCACCCTCTCCCGAACACCCTAGCATTTACTTACTTTACAACCCCATCTATAAATATATTAAACAACCATGGTGACATTACACATCCCTGTCTAAGACCTACTTTTACCGGGAAGAAGTCTCCCTCTCTTCTACACACCCTAACCTGAGCCTCACTATCCTCATAAAAACTCTTTACAGCATTTAATAACTTACCACCTATTCCATATACTTGCATCATCTGCCACATTGCTCCTCTATCCACTCTATCATATGCCTTTCTAAATCCATAAATGCAATAAAAAACTTCCCTACCTTTATCTAAATACTGTTCACATATATGCTTCAATGTAAACACTTGATCTACACACCCCTTACCTACTCTGAAACCTCCTTGCTCATCCGCAATCCTACATTCTGTCTTACCTCTAATTCTTTCAATTATAACCCTACCGTACACTTTTCCTAGTATACTCAGTAAGCTTATTCCTCTTTAATTTTTACAGTCTCTTTTGTCCCTTTTCCCTTTATATAAAGGGACTATACATGCTCCCCTGCCAATCCCTAGGTACCTTCCCCTCTTCATACGTTTATTAAACAAAAGACCAACCACTCAACACTATATCCCCCCCTGCTTTTAAACATTTCTGTCATGATCCCATCAGTTCCAGCGCTTTACCCCTTTCATTTTACGTAATGCCTAACGTACCTCCCCCACATTACATTCTGCTCTTCTTCACTCCTAAAAGATGGTATACCTTCCTGACCAGTGCATGAAATTACTGCCTCCTGTTTCTTCCTTAACATTTAAAAGTTCCTAAAAATTTCTCGCCATCTACCTAATCCTCCATCTCCCTCTACTAACTCCCCTACTCGTTTTTAACTGACAAATCCATACTTTCCCTAGGCTTTCTTAACTTGTTTAACTCACTCCAAAATTTTTTCTTATTTTCATTAAAATATTTGACAGTGCCTCTCCCACTCTATCATCTGCTTTCCTTTTGCACTCTATCACCACTCTCTTTACCTTTCTTTTACTCTCCATATACTCTGCTCTTCTATAACACTTCTGCTTTGTAAAAAATCTCTCATAAGCTACCTTTTTCTCTTTTATCACACCCTTTACTTCATCATTCCACAATCACTTCTCTTTCCTCCTGCCCCCACCCTCCTATAACCACAAACGTCTGCCCACATTCTAATACTGAATTTTTAAAACTATTCCAACCCTCTTCAACCCCCCCACTACTCATCTTTGCACTATCCCACCTTTCTGCCAATAGTCGCTTTATACCTCACCCGAACTTCCTCCTCCCTTAGTTTATACACTTTCACCTCTCTCTTACTTGTTTTTTTGCCACCTTTCCCCTTTTCCCATCTACCTCTTACTCTAACTGTAGCTACAACTAAATAAAGATCCGATATATCAGTTGCCCCTCTATAAACATGTACATCCTGGAGCCTAACCCCTCAACCTTTTATCCACCAATACATAATCTAATAAACTACTTTCATTACGTGCTACATCATACCTTGTTATTTATTTATCCTCTTTTTCATAAAATATGTGTACTTATTTTAAAAAATCTTTCTACACATAGATCAATTAAAGGCTCCCCATTTACATTTACCCTGGCACCCAAGTTTACCTACTACTCCCTCCATAACATTTTTTACCCACTTTAGCATTGAAATCCCCAACCACCATTATTCAAACTCCCCACGCATTCACTAAAACATTTCCCAGAATCCTCTCCTCTACACTTCTCTCTTCTCCAGGTGCATCCCACGCTTATTATAACCCATTTTCACATCCAATCTTTTTTTACTCCACATAATCCTTGAATTAATACATTTATAGTCCCTCTTTTCCTGCCATAGCTTACCCTTCAACATTATTGCTACTCCTTCTTTGCTCTAACTCTATTCAAAACCCCCTGACCTAATCCCATTTTTTTCCTCTACCCTGAAACTCTCCCCCCCCCTTCAGCTTTGTTACACTTAAAACCGGGACATCCAGCTTCTTCTCATTCCAACATCCACAATCATCTCTTTCTTATCATCTGCACAACATCCACGACATTCAGACTTCCCACTTTGACAATTTTTTTCCCTTATTCTTTTTAGTAATCTTTACAGGAAAAGGGGTTACTAGCCCATTGTTCCCGGGATTTAGTTTACTTTTACAACACGCATGGCTTACGGAGGAAAGATTCTTATTCCACTTCCCTATGGATATAAAAGGAAAAGTAATAAAACCAAGAACTATTATATAAATATAATAATATATATTATTATATATATTATATATAATATATATATATATATATATAAATAAATTTATTATATATTTATATATTTTATATATATAAAATTTTTATATATATTATATATATATATATATATATATAAATATATCAGTGCACCACGCCGAAACAAGTGGGTTTTTTTTAAAAAGAAATATTGCAGTCAGCAGGATTCGATACTGTTATTGGTCCTAATAGCAGTATCGAGTCCTGCTAACTGCGAAACTTTCTCCGTATACGTATATGGAGAGCGTCTGCCCAATAATACTCTACGGGGAACAATTCACCTAATTTAACTTACTTAACACTTATTCGTTCTACAAAATTCATTATACAGGAGAACCTCTGTACTCAGAAGCACCTTTATTCGTGAAATCCAGTATTTTTGGAAAAAAATAGAGGAAAAATAAGTTTCTGATAAGTACAAATGTCCGAATATCATGGTCACGATATTCGGGAATATCGTGACCATGATATTCCGAAGCAGAGGTCCACGATATTCTCCGAATATCGTGACCTCTGTATTTGGAAGCACCTTTATTCATAAAATCCATTTTTCTGGAAAAAAATCGAAAAAAAATAAGTACCGATATTCACAAATGCACGATATTCGGAACGACGCATGCTCTTCTAGCGTCTGTTATTTAACTGTTATTTTTAATATTGTGTTATTTAAAATAAGTGATTTAAAGGGCCCCCAATAAGAAAGGCGAGAAAGCCTAAAAGGAAACCTGTAAGAAAAAGCATTGAATTAAATCAAGAAATTATTTCAAAACACGAAAATAGAGTACTCTTGTTGACCTAATCAAGGAATACTAAATATCAATATCTGTGATTTATAAACATAAAAAAAAAGGCGCAATAAAAAGTGTTAATGTGGCAAAGGAGTTAAAATTCTTGCAGGGTTCATATATGATTAATGCTTGTACATATTATTTTACAAGTTTAATTAACCAATATACTAACTTAAAAAATGGTTTGTGAAGAATAATTTTCGGGGTCGGGAAACGAATTTAAAATCGATTTTACATTATTTTCAGTTGAAAAAAATATATCCAATATTCGGGGAAAATTTCAGTATTCACAGCACTCTCAGGAACCAATTTAAATTTCCGAATACAGAGGTTCTGCTGTATTTTTATTTATTTATTTATTTATTTTTTTTTTTGAAAAAATCAAGTAAAGATAAATGCGCATAAAATATCGCATATAAACGTGAGGCTAAAATATTGCTATGCTCACAATTTAGCGATGTGTGTAGACCGCTTTAAAATAATAATTCAGAACATTGGTTAGAAGAATGAACAGAAGGTGTGTCTGCTACCAGCCATTTCAAGACGGTATGCGCATTAAATTATAAAAAAGTCATGTAAATTAATGTGTGAGGTGGCTGGAGTTGTGGGGAATGAGGCTTCTAGCAGTGAGGTGCAGTCTGTCTCTCGCTGTGAGGAGGCTGTAGTTGGGGAGGTAGCAACGGCTACCAGCAGTGAGGTGCAGTCCAGCACCTGCTACAAGTGGCGAGTTGTTCACAGTAATGGGAGGCGCATCAGAGTAAGGAAAGTTAAGAGTGAAGATATGAAGGTAGGAAATCGCTTCTCTGTTCTTCAGGATGAAAAGTACTTCATGGCTAGTGAAGGTAAGGGTACTACTGCCCCTGCTAATGGAGGTAAGCGCATTCTTGTGGTTGGTGACTCACAGGTAAGATATATTGGGCCGTGCTTTTTGTAATAGGAATAAGAAGATGAGAGATAGAGTGTGCTTCCCTGGAGCTGGTGTTAGGGACATTGTCAACAGGGTGGATAATTTTCTGTCAGGTAAAGGAAAAAAAGCCCATTATCTGTCTCAGTGCTGGTGGAAATGATATTGGGAAGGGTAGGAGAGAAGAGCTGCTAGATAAATACAGGTCAGCTATAGAAATTTTATTAAGTCTAAGGGAGGGATCCCAATCATATGTAGCATCTTGCTAGAAGGGGAGTAGGAAATGAATGGTTGTCTAGGGCAATTGGTGTAATTGCTGGCTAGACAGATACTGCAAGGAATTTGCAATCCCATTCATTGACAACTGGAACAACTTTTATGAAAAATGATTGAGAAAGGGGATGTGGTACATTCTCGGGGCGGGGGTGGTAGCACTTGCAGCCCATTGGAAGGCCATTGGTGAAATGCCTATATTTTTAAACTGATGGAAATAGAGGAGGGTGTGGTGGGAACAAGCGGGTTGCAAAATTTGGGGTTGGAAAACAGTAAATGAAAAAAAGGCATTCACATGAATTTATAAAAAAGACAATAATCAGGTCACAAACAAAGGGGGGCGCAGAGGGCAGCAAGGGGCTATCCCTTAAGGTTTTCTATACAATGCAGGATGAAAAAATAAAAAGATGACTAAGATTTAAATTGCAAGTGCAGGAAAAAATAGAATTATTGCTATAACAAGACCTGGGTCAATCGAAAGATAGAGAGATGCCCTCTGAAGTCAATCAAGGGTATAAATTATTCCACACTGCAGGGGCCCAAAAGGAAAGGTGGTGGAAATACGATGTATGTCAGAGACAAATTTAAATTGTTGGTTTTGCAAGATATTAAATTAGAAGCGTAGCCCCCTGAACTGTTTGGTTACAGCTTCTCGAGGGCCCAGAAAAACAATTTTGGTTGATTTAAGGGCCCAAATCTTGATAGGGAGTGCAAAAACTCTATGGGGCGAAATTCGTAAGGCATCTAATACGAAATGTATGCTAATGGGGGATTTTTAATATAGACAGATTGACTGGAGCAATTTTACAGGAAATTTAGAGTCAGGTGACTTTTTTATCGACCAGGGTTGTTTTTTTTAAAACAGTTTTGACAGAGCCAATGGGGAAATAACCTCCTTGATCGGTTTTTCGCAAGTAGGGAAACACTAATTTTAAAACTTGAGGGTTAATGATGACTGGGGGAAATGATCACAAATCACTCAGTTTTAAATAACAGGAATTCCCCAATAAGGCAATCAAGTCTCCCTCCCCGACTTTTTGCTTGGCTGATTTCGAGACGAAAAAATTTCTTAGGTGGGCTGAAATGGAATGACCCACTAAGGGGGCAGGTGGTGGTGATGGTTTGCTATATGATTTTTCCAGGGCATATTTTCTAGCTGTCTCAATTATTTTCCAAACAGGGAAATCAGTCAAACAAATTTGATCCTAAATGGATGAACAAAAATTTAAAAATATCTATTGTCAAAAGAAGGCATATATAGGCAAATCAAAGAGGAAGGGGCAATTAAAAAATCGTATATTCATTAAAGAGAAAATAAAAAGGGAATTAAAAAGCAAAAAAGATTTTGAGGTTAAAGTTGCAAGAGAATCGAAGACTAACCCAAAAAGGGTTTTTTCAGGTATACAAAATAAGATAGGGACAAGATAGGCCCCTCAAAAATTCCCGGGGCAGTCACTGACATGATAAGGAAAAGTGTAGAAATTTTAACACTACTTCCTCTCAATTTTTACACAGGAGGATACCACGATATTCCAGATGAAAATTATGTAGAAAGGGCGATAAAAAACTGTGCACATTAGGGCACAAGTGACATGGCCCTTTGGCAAAAGATAAAAAAACCCAACAAAACCCCAGGCCCTTTTAACTGTATCAGGGTTCTAAAGGAATGTAAAAGGAGCTTAGCACACCCTTTGATAATCTTTTTAAAAATCACTACAAACTGGCATGGTGCCAGATAAGTGGAAAAAATGGCAAACGTGATACCTATTTTCAAAACAGGTGACAGGTCCTTAGCTTCGAACTATAGACAAATAAGCCTAACCTCCATAGTGGGAAAATTTATGGAATCAATAATTGCCGAGGCAGTTCGTAGCCACCTTGAAAAGCATAAATTAATCAACGAATCTCAGCATGGTTTTACAAAGGGGCGTTCCTGCCTTACAAATTTATTAACTTTATTTCACTAAGGTATTTGAGGAGGTAGATCATGGTAATGAATATGATATTGTGTATATGGACTTCAGTAAGGCTTTTGACAGGGTCCCACATCAGAGACTATTGAGGAAAATTAAAGCACATGGAATAGGAGGAGAAATTTTTTCCTGGATAGAGGTATGGTTGACAAATAGGCAGCAGAGAGTTTGCATAAATGGGAGAAATCAGAGGGGGGAAGCGTCACCGAGCGGTGTTCCACAGGGATCGGTGTTGGGCCCCCTGCTGTTCACAATCTACATAAACGACATAGATGAGGGCATAAAGAGCGACATCGGCAAGTTTGCCGATGACACCAAAATAGGCCGTCGAATTCATTCTGACGAGGACATTCGAGCACTCCAGGAGATTTGAATAGACTGATGCAGTGGTCGGAGAAGTGGCAGATGCAGTTTAATATAGACAAATGCAAGTTCTAAATGTTGGACAGGACAATAACCATGCCACATATAAACTAAATAATGTAGATCTTAATATTACGGATTGCGAAAAAGATTTAGGAGTTCTGGTTAGCAGTAATCCTGAAACCAAGACAACAGTGCATAAGTGTTCGCAATAAAGCTAATAGAATTCTTGGCTTCATATCAAGAAGTATAAATAATAGGAGTCCACAGGTTGTTCTTCAACTCTATACATCCTTGGTTAGGCCTCATTTTGATTATGCTGCACAGTTTTGGTCACCGTATTACAGAATGGATATAAATTCTCTGGAAAATGTACAAAGGAGGATGACAAAGTTGATCCCATGTATCAGAAACCTTCCCTATGAGGATAGACTAAGGGCCCTGAAACTGCACTCTCTAGAAAGACGTAGAATTAGGGGGGATATGATTGAGGTGTATAAATGGAAGACAGGAATAAATAAAGGGGATGTAAATAGTGTGCTGAAAATATCTAGCCTAGAAAGGACTCGCAGCAATGGTTTTAAGTTGGAAAAATTCAGATTCAGGAAGGATATAGGAAAGTACTGGTTTGGTAATAGAGTTGTGGATGAGTGGAACAAACTCCCAAGTACTGTTATAGAGGCCAGAACGTTGTGTAGCTTTAAAAATAGGTTGGATAAATACATGAGTAGATGTGGGTGGGTGTGAGTTAGACCTGATAGCTTGTGCTACCAGGTCGGTTGCCGTGTTCCTCCCTTAAGTCAATGTGACCTGACCTGACTAGGTTGGGTGCATTGGCTTAAGCCGGTAGGAGACTTGGACCTGCCTCGCATGGGCAAGTAGGCCTTCTGCAGTGTTCCTTCGTTCTTATGTTCTTATGTTCTTATATTGAGAACGAAGTACAGGCATAGTAAGTGAAACGTGGGTGACAAACCCAGTAGAGTTTTACTTATATTACTTACTATAAATAACGCCAATGATTGTCCTAAAATGTTTTTATCCTTTACACTAATTGCATGCTGATACAACACTGCACTCCTTTTCCATCACTTTAAGGCTGTACCAATATATTTTTCGAAAGCTGGTCTCAGTTTTATAAAAGCTAATGCACCGGAATATATAATTTGGTGTTTCCTGAGGGTCTTAATTCTATAGCCTTTGATTTTAGCAAATTTACTTTCCTCGTTGATCTCGGTATTTCTTTTATTCAGTTTCAAACATTTGTTTATCTTAATATTTTTCTCTCATGAAGCGTATTTTGAACTCTGTATTTCCTCTACGTGTACGAACCCGGTATGACCTGCACGGTTTCTTGCGGTGCCCATGTACCGTTGAAGGGCTCTTTATTAAAGAAACTAGGACTGCTCTCAACTTCGATCAAATCTGATTACCTCTTATTACCCAGGCGCTATATGACCTCTTCTGTACATGTTTAGTACTTCCGTATGAACATAATAATCAAAACAATAATTTAATATTTTATTATTTTTATTATTATGATTGAAGATAATAATAATAATAATAAGAAGAAGAAGAATTAATAAATAATAATAATAATAAAAATTTAAAAATAATAAAAAATATAATAATAATAATAAAAATATATTATTATTATTATTATTTTTAATTATAATATTAATAATCCGGTTGTTGTACGCTAAATAATACTCAGATATTCACTCATAACTAATAATCTGTCTAGTCAGAGATTAGGCTGCTATTAGTGGACGGAGGACTGAGACTTCATTACTCCTTCAGCTGACTCAACTAAACAGGTTTGCTGCCACAAGAAATGTGGCTCACATGTATTTCCTGATGATATATTTCTTCCAAGTAAAGCCATTTAACTCCCTAAGGAGACTGGCAAAACAAATAGGTGAACGGATACTGTCTCATATTCACTGCACTAATTTTGTTTGTGTGTGAGTGTGTGTATGTGTGTGTGTGTGTGTGTGTGTGTGTGTGTGGTGTGTGTGTGTGTGTGTGTGTGTGTGTGTGTGTGTGTGCGTGTGTATGTGTGTGTATGAGTGTGTGTATCTGGGTAAATGTTAAGGGCAAACGCCATTAAAATGTATTTCACTAGATAAAGATACAGGTTTATTGTACTTATAATTAGTAGTGGGAGAAACCATACCCAGAGCCATGCTTTCGTAAATTTATTTTTGATTATCTCGTTTTATTTCTGCATGATATTTAAGCATCCAGTGTCGCTGCCAGTAAGTTATTCTAGTCCATAACATCACACCCATAAGATCAAAGCCCATCTCTTCCTAAACAATCTCAGTATTTTAGTGGGGATTACACAGTCGGATATGTAACTGTGAGACATTGGACTGAAAATTGCTAAAGTGAGCTAAGTGGGTAACAGATAACTGTTTGTGCTTTATAAATTTCGATAGTTTTTATGTATTACATTTATTAATGTTTCGATATATAATAATTCCTTACATTTTATCTAAGATAACCAGTACTATTCGTTAAAGTCAAATCTATACCAAATAACATGTATTGAGAAATTTGTTTAAAATTGCTTGGGAGAAATGGTTTGTAACTTCAAGATGACGGTTTACGGATCACGCTACGTGCAGGTTTTATACATCCAGTTATGTTACTAATACTATACATACATATCTTTAAGATTTCCTTATGATATAACCACCCATCACATTGCCACCCATGGTATAGTCCTGACACCTAGAATTTTTGCTTCACTTCATTCTCTACTTTATTATTCAATGTTAATCAATTTTATCCTCACATTATTTACTGTTTCTGATGTTTTCTGAATTATTCCCTGTACGTTTTCTTGATTGTTTTTTCCATTGTCTATATTATAACTTTCCAAGTGCTTTCTGGTCTATGCTCTGTCATTTTCATTCATACTACCCACGTTATATCACCGTAACTACTCCGCTTATTATCTTTATTACCTTTCCCTATGCATTCTCTCTTTCAGGTAGGTTGTCTCCTGGAACCTCCCTTTACCTCTTCCCAACCACGAAGGTAGATACGCCAGCCTCATTTGCATGTAAAATATTCGTTACATCGATATTCACTCCATGGCTTGCACATATAATAAGGTTTTGATGATAGCTTATCGGATGCTTTCCTCTTGCCCGCCTTAGCAACATGCTCGCACTATATTTACTATAAAGATGGTAACCCTCATTACTGTATTTATTATATGTATCTACTCACCATTTATAAGCTTTTTTAAAAAAATAAAAATTTGTCAGATTTATTAATATTATGGTGCTTAAATTTTATTACAAACTTTAATAGGTGTATGTAACAAGGAAGCATCAATTTAAATGTGTAAAATAATATTATGAAATTTACTGCAATTTATTAAAAAAGTAAATTTTATAGTTTTAGTTATTAGTAATATAATTTGCCTGATATGGTTGCAATTATATAATTGCTCTACTGTAATCTAAATAACGACAGCTAAAAATACGAATGGATTCTATAAATATTCACTTTGCATTCTCATAACTTAAGGATAGTTTTAAAAGAGACATGAGTCAACACTAGGACATGTCTGTTATGAATTCCTTCGGTTCTGCGACCCTGAACACTCCTAACAGTAAAGGACGAGGAATGAATGCACGTTAATAGTAATCACCTTTCTTTATCAATTAGCAAGATTTGTTCTTAGAATGTATGTGGGGATATGTTGCATGCTGGATGTCTGAAGGAAAAGTTCACTCACAGTATTTCAGCTTACATATCGCTGACTGGTGACGGGTGTGGAGAGCAATCACTTGCAGACACTCAAACTCCAAAGTAGTGTCTGGTGTATATACATGACACAGCTGTCAGATCAAACAAATGTCGCTACATGAGTAGAAAATGGAACAATTTATACAATCAGTATCTGCATAATTTATTTAATTAGTTTTAAGGTAAAAGTAAGCTTGACGTGACCCGTTTAAGGTGGAAACTATATGTTATTGTTCATATTTTCTTCCTGCCTTTGTTTATGATGGCTTAAAATAAAAAATTATATCTGGCATTTGCAAGTTATGTAACGTTACCTCGGATAGGTTACAATAACATAACATCACAAATGCTAATAGAGTATAAAAAAAAATTCTGTTTGTATTATTATTCATTAAAACATAATTTGTAGTATATATATATATATATATATATATATATATATATATATATATATATATATATATATATATATATTTATATATACAGAGAGAGAGAGAGAGAGAGAGAGAGAGAGAGAGAGAGAGAGAGAGAGAGCATAGTTATAATTGCCCAGACAACTTTTGTTCCGAGTAGGGAAATAAGATCTAAATGTTCCCAAATGGATGAACAATAGATTAAAACATCTCATTGGTCAAAAGAGAGGCATATGTAGGCGTATCAAAAGAGGGGATGGGCAGTTAAAGAATCAATATATTCAATTAAAGAGAGAAATAAAGAAAGGAATATGAAAAGCAAAAAGGGATTATGAGGCTAAGGTCGCAAGGGATTCAAAGACTAACCCAAAAGGGTTCTTTCAGGTGTACAGAAGTAAGATTAGGGACAAGATTGGCCCACTTAAGAGTAACTCTGGTCAGATCACTGACAGTGATAAGGATATGTGTGAAATTCTAAATACATACTTCCTCTCAGTTTTCACCCAGGAAAATACTAGCGATATTCCTGAAATAACAGATTATGTAGAACAGGATGATAATAAACTATGTACGATTGCGGTAACTAGTGACATGGTCCTCAGACAAATAGAGAAACTTAAACCTAACAAATCCCCAGGCCCTGATGAACTGTTTGCAAGGGTGTTAAAGGAATGTAAAGAGGAACTTACCATACCTTTGGCTAATCTTTTTAACATATCACTACAAACTGGCATAGTGCCTGATAAGTGGAAAATGGCAAATGTAATTCCTATTTACAAGGCAGGTGACAGGTCCTTGGCTTCAAACTATAGACCAATAAGCCTTACCTCCATAGTGGGAAAATTTATGGAATCAATAATTGCCGAAGCATTTCGTAGCCATCTTGACAGGCACAGATTGATTAATAAATCTCAACACGGTTATACAAAGGGGCGTTCCTGTCTTACGAATTTACTAACTTTTTTCACTAAGGTGTTTTGAGGAGGTAGATCATGGTAATGAATATGATATTGTGTATATAGATTTCAGTAAGGCTTTCGATAGAGTTCCACACCATAGGCTATTGAGGAAACTTATGGCACACGGAATAGGAGAAGAAATTTTTTCCTGGGTAGAGGCATGGCTGACAAATAGACAGCAGAGAGTTTGCATAAATGGGGAGAAATCAGAATGGGGCAGTCACAAGCGGTGTTCCTCAGGGGTCAGTGCTGGGCCCGTTGTTGTTCACAATTTACATAAACGACATAGATGACGGAATAAATATCGACATAAGCAAATTTGCTGATGACACCAAAATAGGCCGTCCAATTCATTCTAATGAGGACACTAAAGCACTCCAGGATGATTTGAATAGACTGATGCAATGGTCGGAGAAGTGGCAGATGCAGTTTAATATTGACAAATGCAAAGTTCTAAATGTTGGACAGTTAAATAACCATGCCACATATAAACTAAATAATGTAGATCTTCATACTACTGATTGCGAAAAGGATTTAGGAGTTCTGGTTAGCAGTAATCTAAAACCAAGACAACAGTGCATTAGTGTTCGCAATAAAGCCAACAGAATTCTTGGCTTCATAACTAGAAGTATAAATAATGGAAATCCTCAGGTTGTTCTTCAACTCAATATATCCTTGGTTAGGCCTCATTTAGACTATGCTGCTCAGTTCTGGTCACCGTATTACAGAATGGATATAAATGCTCTGGAAAACGTACAGAGGAGGATGACAAAGCTGATCCCATGTATCAGAAATCTTCCCTATGAGGATAGACTGAGGGCCCTGAATCTGCACTCTCTCGAAAGGCGTAGAATTAGGGGGGAAGTGATCGAGGTGTATAAATTGAAAACAGGAATAAATAAAGGGGATGTAAATAGTGTGCCGAAAATTTCCAGCAAAGACAGGACTCGCAACAATGGTTTCAAGTTGGAAAAATTCAGATTCAGGAAGGATATAGGAAAGCACTGATTTGGTAATAGAGTTGTGGATGAGTGGAGCAAACTCCCGAATACAGTTATTGAGGCTAAAACGTGTAGTTTTAAAAATAGGTTAGATAAATACATGAGTGGGTGTGGGTGGGTGTGAGTTGGACCTGACTAGTTTGTGCTGCTGGGTCTGGTGCAGTGCTCCATCCTTGAGTTAGGTGACCAGACTGGGTGGGTCATTGGGCTAATCCGGGATGGGGGGACATGGACCTGCTCCGCATGGGTCAGTAGCCTGTTGCAGTGTTCCTTCTTTCTTATGTTCTTATCTTCTTACATATATATATATATATATATATATATATATATATAATATATATATATATATATATATATATATATATATAATATATATATATATATATAATATTTTTTTTTTTTTTTTTTTTTCAACAAGTCGGCCGTCTCCCACCGAGGCAGGGTGACCCAAAAAAAGAAAGAAAATCCCCAAAAAGAAAATACTTTCATCATCATTCAACACTTTCACCACACTCACACATTATCACTGTTTTTGCAGAGGTGCTCAGAAACAACAGTCTAGAAGCATACACATATAAAGATACACAACATATCCCTCCAAACTGCCAATATCCCAAACCCCTCCTTTAAAGTGCAGGCATTGTACTTCCCATTTCCAGGACTCAAGTCCGACTATATGAAAATAACCGGTTTCCCTGAATCCCTTCACTAAATATTACCCTGCTCACACTCCAACAGATCGTCAGGTCCCAAGTACCATTCGTCTCCATTCACTCCTATCTAACACGCTCACGCACGCTTGCTGGAAGTCCAAGCAAGGAATTCGCGAGAGCATGCGAAATATACACAAAAACTGATCTCTGGCTGAAGGAGACTCGAACCTACAAACCTTAGGACAAGGTACGCAGTGCTTTACCAATCTACCCACACTGGACCAATACCTTGGCGTGCAGCATGCGCTACACGTTTTGATCCAGGGCAGCCAGCTTTCAGGGAGAAGGCTTACAGCTTTTCATCTCATCCCCTGCATGCATCAGCCTTACTAGAGATTTGAACAATGCAAGGAATTCGCGAGAGTATGCGAAATATACACAAACACTGATCTCTGGCTGAAGGAGACTCGAACCTACGAATCTTAGGACAAGGTACGCAGTGCTTAACCAATCTACCCACACTGGACCAATACCTTAGCGTGTAGCATGCGCTACACGTTTTGATCCAAGGCAGCCCGCTCTCAGGGAGAAGGCTTACAGCTTTTCATCTCATCCCCTGCATGCATCAGCCTTACTACAGATTTGAACAATGCAAGGAAATCGCGAGAGCATGCGAAATATACACAAACACTGATCTCTGGCTGAAAGAGACTCGAACCTACGAACATTAGGACAAGGTACGCAGTGCTTTACCAATCTACCCACACTGGACCAATACCTTGGTGTGTAGCATGCGCTACACGTTTTGATCCAAGGCAGCCAGCTTTCAGGGAGAAGGCTTACAGCTTTTCATCTCATCCCCTGCATGCATCAGCCTTACTAGAGATTTGAACAATGCAAGGAATTCGCGAGAGTATGCGAAATATACACAAACACTGATCTCTGGCTGAAGGAGACTCGAACCTACGAATCTTAGGACAAGGTACGCAGTGCTTTACCAATCTACCCACACTGGACCAATACCTTAGCGTGTAGCATGCGCTACACGTTTTGATCCAAGGCAGCCCGCTCTCAGGGAGAAGGCTTACAGCTTTTCATCTCATCCCCTGCATGCATCAGCCTTACTAGATATTTGAACAATGCAAGGGAATTCGCGGAGAGCATGCGAAATATACACAAACACTGATCTCTGGCTGAAGGAGACTCGAACCTACGAACCTTAGGACAAGGTACGCAGTGCTTTACCAATCTACCCACACTGGAGCAATACCTTCGCGTGTAGCATGCGCTACACGTTTTGATCCAAGGCAGCCAGCTTTCAGGGAGAAGGCTTACAGCTTTTCATCTCATCCCCTGCATGCATCAGCCTTACTAGATATTTGAACAATGCAAGGAATTCGCGAGTGCATGCGAAATATACACAAACACTGATCTCTGGCTGAAGGAGACTCGAACGTACGAACCTTAGGACAAGGTACGCAGTGCTTTACCAATCTACCCACAGTGGACCAATACCTTGGCGTGTAGCATGCGCTACACGTAAGGCTTCTCCCTGAAAGCTGGCTCCAGTGTGGGTAGATTGGTAAAGCACTGCGTACCTTGTCCTAAGGTTCGTACGTTCGAGTCTCCTTCAGCCAGAGATCAGTGTTTGTGTATATTTCGCATGCTCTCGCGAATTCCTTGCATTGTTCAAATCTCTAGTAAGGCTGATGCATGCAGGGGATGAGATGAAAAGCTGTAAGCCTTCTCCCTGAAAGCTGGCTGCCTTGGATCAAAACGTGTAACGCATGCTACACGCCAAGGTATTGGTCCAGTGTGGGTAGATTGGTAAAGCACTGCGTACCTTGTCCTAAGGTTCGTAGGTTCGAGTCTCCTTCAGCCAGAGATCAGTGTTTGTGTATATTTCGCATGCTCTCGCGAATTCCTTGCATTGTTCAAATCTCTAGTAAGGGTGATGCATGCAGGGGATGAGAGGAAGAGCTGTAAGCCTTCTCCCTGAAAGTTGGCTGCCTTGGATCAAAACGTGTAGCGCATGCTACACGCCAAGGTATTCTTCCAGGGGGGGGGGTAGATTGGTAAAGCACTGCGTACCTTGTCCTAAGGTTCGTAGGTTAGAGTCTCCTTCAGCCAGAGATCAGTGTTTTATGTATATTTCGCATGCTCTCGCGAATTCCTTGCATTGTTCAAATCTCTAGTAAGGCTGATGCATGCAGGGGATGAGATGAAAAGCTGTAAGCCTTCTCCGTGAAAGCTGGCTGCCTTGGATCAAAACGTGTAGCGCATGCTACACGCCTAGGTGTTGGTCCAGTGTGGGTAGATTGGTAAAGCACTGCGTACCTTGTCCTAAGGTTCGTAGGTTCGAGTCTCCTTCAGCCAGAGATCAGTGTTTATGTATATTTCGCATGCTCTCGCGAATTCCTTGCATTGTTCAAATCTCTAGTAAGGCTGATGCATGCAGGAGATGAGATGAAAAGCTGTAAGCCTTCTCTCTGAAAGCTGGCTGCCTTGGATCAAAACGTGTAGCGCATGCTACACGCCAAGGTATTGGTCCAGTGTGGGTAGATTGGTAAAGCACTGCGTACCTTGTCCAAAGGTTCGTACGTTCGAGTCTCCTTCAGCCAGAGATCAGTGTTTTGTGTATATTTCGCATGCTCTCGCGAATTCCTTGCATTGTTCAAATCTCTAGTAAGGCTGATGCATGCAGGGGATGAGATGAAAAGCTGTAAGCCTTCTCCCTAAATGCTGGTTGCCTTGGATCAAAACGTGTAGCGCATGCTACACGCCAAGGTATTGGTCCAGTGTGGGTAGATTGGTAAAGCACTGCGTACCTTTGTCCTAAGGTTCGTAGGTTCGAGTCTCCTTCAGCCAGAGATCAGTGTTTGTGTATATTTCGCATGCTCTCGCGAATTCCTTGCATTGTTCAAATCTCTAGTAAGGCTGATGCATGCAGGGGATGAGATGAAAAGCTGTAAGCCTTCTCCCTGAAAGCTGGCTGCCTTGGATCAAAACGTGTAGCGCATGCTACATGCCAAGGTATTGGTCCAGTGTGTGTAGATTGGTAAACCACTGCGTACCTCGTCCTAAGGTTCGTAGGTTCGAGTCTCCTTCAGCCAGAGATCAGTGTTTTGTGTATATTTCGCATGCTCTCGCGAATTCCTTGCATTGTTCAAATCTCTAGTAAGGCTGATGCATGCAGAGGATGAGATGAAAAGCTGTAAGCCTTCTCCCTGAAAGCTGGCTGCCTTGGATCAAAACGTGTAGCGCATGCTACACGCCAAGGTATTGGTCCAGTGTGGGTAGATTGGTAAAGTACTGCATACCTTGTCCTAAGGTTCGTGGGTTCGATTTTCCTTCAGCCAGAGGTCAGTGTTTCTGTATATTTCGCATGCTCTCGCGAATTCCTTGCATTGTTCAAATCTCTAGGAAGGCTGATGCATGCAGGGGATGAGATGAAAAGCTGTAAGCTTTCTCCTTGAAAGCTGGCTGCCTTGGATCAAAACGTGTAGCGCATGCTACCCGCCAAGGTATTCTTCCAGGGGGGGGGTAGATTGGTAAAGCACTGCGTACCTTGTCCTAAGGTTCGTACGTTCGAGTCTCCTTCAGCCAGAGATCAGTGTTTGTGTATATTTCGCATGCTCTCGCGAATTCCTTGCATTGTTCAAATCTCTAGTAAGGCTGATGCATGCAGGGGATGAGATGAAAAGCTGTAAGCCTTCTCCCTGAAAGCTGGCTGCCTTGGATCAAAACGTGTAACGCATGCTACACGCCAAGGTATTGGTCCAGTGTGGGTTAGATTGGTAAAGCACTGCGTACCTTGTCCTAAGGTTCGTAGGTTCGAGTCTCCTTCAGCCAGAGATCAGTGTTTGTGTATATTTCGCATGCTCTCGCGAATTCCTTGCATTGTTCAAATCTCTAGTAAGGGTGATGCATGCAGGGGATGAGAGGAAGAGCTGTAAGCCTTCTCCCTGAAAGTTGGCTGCCTTGGATCAAAACGTGTAGCGCATGCTACACGCCAAGGTATTCTTCCAGGGGGGGGGGTAGATTGGTAAAGCACTGCGTACCTTGTCCTAAGGTTCGTAGGTTAGAGTCTCCTTCAGCCAGAGATCAGTGTTTATGTATATTTCGCATGCTCTCGCGAATTCCTTGCATTGTTCAAATCTCTAGTAAGGCTGATGCATGCAGGGGATGAGATGAAAAGCTGTAAGCCTTCTCCGTTAAAGCTGGCTGCCTTGGATCAAAACGTGTAGCGCATGCTACACGCCTAGGTGTTGGTCCAGTGTGGGTAGATTGGTAAAGCACTGCGTACCTTGTCCTAAGGTTCG
This sequence comes from Cherax quadricarinatus, assembly GCF_026875155.1. Taxonomy (NCBI): domain Eukaryota; kingdom Metazoa; phylum Arthropoda; class Malacostraca; order Decapoda; family Parastacidae; genus Cherax; species Cherax quadricarinatus. The sequence goes on from NC_069405.1 coordinate 30,035,393, forward strand.
TAGGTTCGAGTCTCCTTCAGCCAGAGATCAGTGTTTATGTATATTTCGCATGCTCTCGCGAATTCCTTGCATTGTTCAAATCTCTAGTAAGGCTGATGCATGCAGGAGATGAGATGAAAAGCTGTAAGCCTTCTCTCTGAAAGCTGGCTGCCTTGGATCAAAACGTGTAGCGCATGCTACACGCCAAGGTATTGGTCCAGTGTGGGTAGATTGGTAAAGCACTGCGTACCTTGTCCAAAGGTTCGTACGTTCGAGTCTCCTTCAGCCAGAGATCAGTGTTTGTGTATATTTCGCATGCTCTCGCGAATTCCTTGCATTGTTCAAATCTCTAGTAAGGCTGATGCATGCAGGGGATGAGATGAAAAGCTGTAAGCCTTCTCCCTAAATGCTGGTTGCCTTGGATCAAAACGTGTAGCGCATGCTACACGCCAAGGTATTGGTCCAGTGTGGGTAGATTGGTAAAGCACTGCGTACCTTGTCCTAAGGTTCGTAGGTTCGAGTCTCCTTCAGCCAGAGATCAGTGTTTGTGTATATTTCGCATGCTCTCGCGAATTCCTTGCATTGTTCAAATCTCTAGTAAGGCTGATGCATGCAGGGGATGAGATGAAAAGCTGTAAGCTTTCTCCTTGAAAGCTGGCTGCCTTGGATCAAAACGTGTAGCGCATGCTACCCGCCAAGGTATTCTTCCAGGGGGGGGTAGATTGGTAAAGCACTGCGTACCTTGTCCTAAGGTTCGTAGGTTAGAGTCTCCTTCAGCCAGAGATCAGTGTTTATGTATATTTCGCATGCTCTCGCGAATTCCTTGCATTGTTCAAATCTCTAGTAAGGCTGATGCATGCAGGGGATGAGATGAAAAGCTGTAAGCCTTCTCCGTGAAAGCTGGCTGCCTTGGATCAAAACGTGTAGCGCATGCTACACGCCTAGGTGTTGGTCCAGTGTGGGTAGATTGGTAAAGCACTGCGTACCTTGTCCTAAGGTTCGTAGGTTCGAGTCTCCTTCAGCCAGAGATCAGTGTTTATGTATATTCGCATGCTCTCGCGAATTCCTTGCATTGTTCAAATCTCTAGTAAGGCTGATGCATGCAGGAGATGAGATGAAAAGCTGTAAGCCTTCTCTCTGAAAGCTGGCTGCCTTGGATCAAAACGTGTAGCGCATGCTACACGCCAAGGTATGGTCCAGTGTGGTAGATTGGTAAAGCACTGCGTACCTTGTCCAAAGGTTCGTACGTTCGAGTCTCCTTCAGCCAGAGATCAGTGTTTGTGTATATTTCGCATGCTCTCGCGAATTCCTTGCATTGTTCAAATCTCTAGTAAGGCTGATGCATGCAGGGGATGAGATGAAAAGCTGTAAGCCTTCTCCCTAAATGCTGGTTGCCTTGGATCAAAACGTGTAGCGCATGCTACACGCCAAGGTATTGGTCCAGTGTGGGTAGATTGGTAAAGCACTGCGTACCTTGTCCTAAGGTTCGTAGGTTCGAGTCTCCTTCACGCCAGAGATCAGTGTTTGTGTATATTTCGCATGCTCTCGCGAATTCCTTGCATTGTTCAAATCTCTAGTAAGGCTGATGCATGCAGGGGATGAGATGAAAAGCTGTAAGCCTTCTCCCTGAAAGCTGGCTGCCTTGGATCAAAACGTGTAGCGCATGCTACATGCCAAGGTATTGGTCCAGTGTGTGTAGATTGGTAAACCACTGCGTACCTCGTCCTAAGGTTCGTAGGTTCGAGTCTCCTTCAGCCAGAGATCAGTGTTTGTGTATATTTCGCATGCTCTCGCGAATTCCTTGCATTGTTCAAATCTCTAGTAAGGCTGATGCATGCAGAGGATGAGATGAAAAGCTGTAAGCCTTCTCCCTGAAAGCTGGCTGCCTTGGATCGAAACGTGTAGCGCATGCTACACGCCAAGGTATTGGTCCAGTGTGGGTAGATTGGTAAAGTACTGCATACCTTGTCCTAAGGTTCGTGGGTTCGATTTTCCTTCAGCCAGAGGTCAGTGTTTCTGTATATTTCGCATGCTCTCGCGAATTCCTTGCATTGTTCAAATCTCTAGGAAGGCTGATGCATGCAGGGGATGAGATGAAAAGCTGTAAGCTTTCTCCTTGAAAGCTGGCTGCCTTGGATCAAAACGTGTAGCGCATGCTACCCGCCAAGGTATTGGTCCAGTGTGGGTAGATTGGTAAAGCACTGCGTACCTTGTCCTAAGGTTCGTAGGTTCGAGTCTCCTTCAGCCAGAGATCAGTGTTTGTGTATATTTCGCATGCTCTCGCGAATTCCTTGCATTGTTCAAATCTCTAGGAAGGCTGATGCATGCAGGGGATGAGATGAAAAGCTGTAAGCCTTCTTGAGAGCTGGCTGCCTTGGATCAAAACGTGTAGCGCATGCTACACGCCAAGGTATTGGTCCAGTGTGGGTAGATTGGTAAAGCACTGCGTACCTTGTCCTAAGGTTCGTAGGTTTGATTCTCCTTCAGCCAGAGATCAGTGTTTGTGTATATTTCGCATGCTCTCGCGAATTCCTTGCATTGTTCGAATCTCTAGTAAGGCTGATGCATGCAGAGGATGAGATGAAAAGCTGTAAGCCTTCTCCCTGAAAGCTGGCTGCCTTGGATCAAAACGTGTAGCGCATGCTACACGCCAAGGTATTGGTTCAGTGTGGGTAGATTGGTAAAGCACTGCGTACCTTGTCCTAAGGTTCGTAGGTTCGATTCTCCTTCAGCCAGAGATCAGTGTTTGTGTATATTTCGCATGCTCTCGCGAATTCCTTGCATTGTTCAAATCTCTAGTAAGGCTGATGCATGCAGGGGATGAGATGGAAAGCTGTAAGCCTTCTCCCTGAAAGCTGGCTGCCTTGGATCAAAACGTGTAGCGCATGCTACACGAAAAGGTATTGGTCCAGTGTGGGTAGATTGGTAAAGTACTGCATACCTTGTCCTAAGGTTCGTGGGTTCGATTTTCCTTCAGCCAGAGGTCAGTGTTTCTGTATATTTCGCATGCTCTCGCGAATTCCTTGCATTGTTCAAATCTCTAGTAAGGCTGATGCATGCAGGGGAGGAGATGAAAAGCTGTAAGCCTTCTCCCTGAAAGCTGGCTGCCTTGGATCAAAACGTGAAGCGCATGCTACACGCCAAGGTAATGGTCCAGTGTGGGTAGATTGGTAAAGCACTGCGTACCTTGTCCTAAGGTTCGTAGGTTCGAGTCTCCTTCAGCCAGAGATCAGTGTTTGTGTATATTTCGCATGCTCTCGCGAATTCCTTGCATTGTTCAAATCTCTAGTAAGGCTGATGCATGCAGGGGATGAGATGAAGAGCTGTAAGCCTTCTCCCTGAAAGCTGGCTGCCTTGGATCAAAACGTGTAGCGCATGCTACACGCCAAGGTATTCTTCCAGGGGGGGGGGGTAGATTGGTAAAGCACTGCGTACCTTGTCCTAAGGTTCGTGGGTTCGATTTTCCTTCAGCCAGAGGTCAGTGTTTCTGTATATTTCGCATGCTCTCGCGAATTCCTTGCATTGTTCAAATCTCTAGTAAGGGTGATGCATGCAGGGGATGAGATGAAAAGCTGTAAGCCTTCTCCCTGAAAGCTGGCTGCCTTGGATCAAAACGTGTAGCGTTTGCTACACGCCAAGGTATTGGTCCAGTGTGGGTAGATTGGTAAAGTACTGCATACCTTGTCCTAAGGTTCGTAGGTTAGAGTCTCATTCAGCCAGAGATCAGTGTTTATGTATATTTCGCATGCTCTCGCGAATTCCTTGCATTGTTCAAATCTCTAGTAAGGCTGATGCATGCAGGGGATGAGATGAAAAGCTGTAAGCCTTCTCCGTGAAAGCTGGCTGCCTTGGATCAAAACGTGTAGCGCATGCTACACGCCTAGGTGTTGGTCCAGTGTGGGTAGATTGGTAAAGCACTGCGTACCTTGTCCTAAGGTTCGTAGGTTCGAGTCTCCTTCAGCCGGAGATCAGTGTTTGTGTATATTTCGCATGCTCTCGCGAATTCCTTGCATTGTTTAAATCTCTAGTAAGGCTGATGCATGCAGGGGATGAGATGAAAAGCTGTAAGCCTTCTCCCTGAAAGCTGGCTGCCTTGGATCAAAACGTGTAGCGCATGCTACATGCCAAGGTATTGGTCCAGTGTGTGTAGATTGGTAAAGCACTGCGTACCTCGTCCTAAGGTTCGTAGGTTCGAGTCTCCTTCAGCCAGAGATCAGTGTTTGTGTATATTTCGCATGCTCTCGCGAATTCCTTGCATTGTTCAAATCTCTAGTAAGGCTGATGCATGCAGGGGATGAGATGAAAAGCTGTAAGCCTTCTCCCTGAAAGCTGGCTGCCTTGGATCAAAACGTGTAGCGTTTGCTACACGCCAAGGTATTGGTCCAGTGTGGGTAGATTGGTAAAGTACTGCATACCTTGTCCTAAGGTTCGTGGGTTCGATTTTCCTTCAGCCAGAGGTCAGTGTTTCTGTATATTTCGCATGCTCTCGCGAATTCCTTGCATTGTTCAAATCTCTAGGAAGGCTGATGCATGCAGGGGATGAGATGAAAAGCTGTAAGCTTTCTCCTTGAAAGCTGGCTGCCTTGGATCAAAACGTGTAGCGCATGCTACCCGCCAAGGTATTGGTCCAGTGTGGGTAGATTGGTAAAGCACTGCGTACCTTGTCCTAAGGTTCGTAGTTTCGAGTCTCCTTCAGCCAGAGATCAGTGTTTGTGTATATTTCGCATGCTCTCGCGAATTCCTTGCATTGTTCAAATCTCTAGGAAGGCTGATGCATGCAGGGGATGAGATGAAAAGCTGTAAGCCTTCTTGAGAGCTGGCTGCCTTGGATCAAAACGTGTAGCGCATGCTACACGCCAAGGTATTGGTCCAGTGTGGGTAGATTGGTAAAGCACTGCGTACCTTGTCCTAAGGTTCGTAGGTTTGATTATCCTTCAGCCAGAGATCAGTGTTTGTGTATATTTCGCATGCTCTCGCGAATTCCTTGCATTGTTCGAATCTCTAGTAAGGCTGATGCATGCAGAGGATGAGATGAAAAGCTATAAGCCTTCTCCCTGAAAGCTGGCTGCCTTGGATCAAAACGTGTAGCGCATGCTACACGCCAAGGTATTGGTTCAGTGTGGGTAGATTGGTAAAGCACTGCGTACCTTGTCCTAAGGTTCGTAGGTTCGATTCTCCTTCAGCCAGAGATCAGTGTTTGTGTATATTTCGCATGCTCTCGCGAATTCCTTGCATTGTTCAAATCTCTAGTAAGGCTGATGCATGCAGGGGATGAGATGAAAAGCTGTAAGCCTTCTCCCTGAAAGCTGGCTGCCTTGGATCAAAACGTGTAGCGCATGCTACACGCCAAGGTATTGATCCAGTGTGGGTAGATTGGTAAAGTACTGCATACCTTGTCCTAAGGTTCGTGGGTTCGATTTTCCTTCAGCCAGAGGTCAGTGTTTCTGTATATTTCGCATGCTCTCGCGAATTCCTTGCATTGTTCAAATCTCTAGGAAGGCTGATGCATACAGGGGATGAGGTGAAAAGCTGTAAGCCTTCTCCTTGAAAGCTGGCTGCCTTGGATCAAAACGTGTAGCGCATGCTACCCGCCAAGGTATTGGTCCAGTGTGGGTAGATTGGTAAAGCACTGCGTACCTTGTCCTAAGGTTCGTAGGTTCGAGTCTCCTTCAGCCAGTGATCAGTGTTTGTGTATATTTCGCATGCTCTCGCGAATTCCTTGCATTGTTCAAATCTCTAGGAAGGCTGATGCATGCAGGGGATGAGATGAAAAGCTGTAAGTCTTCTTGAGAGCTGGCTGCCTTGGATCAAAACGTGTAGCGCATGCTACACGCCAAGGTATTGGTCCAGTGTGGGTAGATTGGTAAAGCACTGTGTACCTTGTCCTAAAGTTCGTAGGTTTGATTCTCCTTCAGCCAGAGATCAGTGTTTGTGTATATTTCGCATGCTCTCGCGAATTCCTTGCATTGTTCGAATCTCTAGTAAGGGTGATGCATGCAGAGGATGAGATGAAAAGCTGTAAGCCTTCTCCCTGAAAGCTGGCTGCCTTGGATCAAAACGTGTAGCGCATGCTACACGCCAAGGTATTGGTTCAGTGTGGGTAGATTGGTAAAGCACTGCGTTCCTTGTCCTAAGGTTCGTAGGTTCGAGTCTCCTTCAGCCAGAGATCAGTGTTTGTGTATATTTCGCATGCTCTCGCGAATTCCTTGCATTGTTCAAATCTCTAGTAAGGCTGATGCATGCAGGAGATGAGATGAAAAGCTGGCTGCCTTGGATCAAAACGTGTAGCGCATGCTACACGCCAAGGTATTGGTCCAGTGTGGGTAGATTGGTAAAGCACTGCGTACCTTGTCCTAAGGTTCGTAGGTTCGAGTCTCCTTCAGCCAGAGATCAGTGTTTGTATATATATATATATATATATATATATATATATTGATAAGGGGTCCACCTCTGGTGTAAATTGTGGGACCCATAGCCTCGGTGAAGTGGATAAAAAGGCTTCAAGGAAGAATATTTGGATTTCTTCCTGAAGCCATTTGAATATTCCACTTCCCCTACCACCCCAATCTTTTAAACTATTTTTTTTTTACCAATAGGAAATTTTATTACATAATATGGCACAGAATATTTAAGAGATACATTGTTGATATATAGTGGCATATACGGTACAGTTGTTACGTGTGTATCACCGATTATAAGGCGAAAATCTCATCCAGCTCCTCAGAGCTGGGGCGTGTGCCCAAAATGCAGCATGCATTACCCCTTTGAAAAGCCGCGCTGAGCCGCTGGAACAGAAAACTAGCTGCCCTGGGATCCCTAGTTACCCTGATGAGTCTTTTTCCCAGCTCCTTAAGGAAATTAGATGCACTCTTTCCCCATATATATATATATATATATATATATATATATATATATATATATATATATAATATATATATATATATATATATATATATATATATATATATATATATATATATATATATATATATATATATATATATATATATATATAAAGTTTTATTTAAAATTACACACGCTGTAATTTTTTTATAGTCCTCAAAACTCTGTATTGTACATTGCCTGCAGCGCCTAATACTTTCTCGAGCCCATTAATCAGTTCAAAACTTTGTGTTCCTATTATATTTTATTTTATTTTGGAACTCCGTCGTTCGTTATCTGCCAAACTATTCTTTGACGCGTCAGGTCCACTGCCCCGATTTTTCCGGTCAAGAAGTTAACGCTATTTTTTAGCACGTCTGAGAGTGAGTAAATAAGGAAGCAAAAAATGTGTGTATATGTGTGTGTGTGTGGTGTGTGTGTGTGTGTGTGTGTGTGTGTGTGTGTGTGTGTGTGTGTGTGTGTGTGTGTGTGTGTGTGTGTGTGTGTGTGTGTGTGTGTGTGTATGTGTGTGTGTGTGTGCGTGTGTGCGTGCGTGCGCCCGGGCGTTAACTAGCAAGTCCTCAACAAATGTTTAATATTTTCGTTGCACTGAAAAAGGTATTGATGACAATAAGCTTGTGTCGTACCTGAACGTTTCATTCTAATGAAAAATCTAATTTACAAATCAGCAACTTACGGATTCTTCTTTCAAAGTGTCATGCAATTACTTAATAGCATAACAAGAGAGGACAGCGAAATAATTTAAAGGATCTCAGGCTTTCTTGTGCTCTCAAAACAATATTGTTAAATGTGTAAAGAAAACTGATATTCATCAATAAAGTCAGGCCTGACATATTCAGTCTTTATTTGAGAAATAGACACAGATACACTTACAAGGAAGATTGAGAGGGAGGGGTTATATGTAGAATAAGGAACCTTAAAATGAGTTGAGGAGTTTGTGCGCCATTCCAGGTTATGAAATAATTGAGGGAATCTCGATGGATTACGCAGACGGAGCTTAAGTGGTGCACATTCCTGGAACAGAGACGCTCATTAACGTCTTTGATGAGTGATGAGTCTGGTAATGCCCTTGAACGCGCCATATTGAGGCTTTACAAATTTCTAACAATGACTCTCATTGCGTTATTTAGAATGTAATAGTAATAATAATGCGTTAAAAAAATGAAGAGTACTATTACAATACGAAAAGCGTTATACTTAATGTACAGTGAGATGCGATGTTATGTTTCAAACATAATCCTTATTGGAGAACAACAAATTCTTTTACAATGGTATGGTTATGGATGAACAGAGGGACAGAGGGAGTGCAGCATATAGATGGAAGGATTACACTGGATGGTATATACCTCGTGTGAAGTACACAGTGTGTTACTACAGGTCCTATAGTTATAGGAACATCAAGAGTCAGTGAAGGGTTACAAAGGATATTTTCTACTTGTGATGCATACAATGTTCTACACTGCCAACATTATTGTGTAATAATGAAGACTTGGAAGAAGGTTCATTGAGTTTTATTATACTAAGTGTGGCACCCAGTTTTTTAGAGGGTACTATAGACGGCGTCAGGTAAATACAGTGCAGAACACTTATTTTGATAAGCACAGTGGATTACGTTTTATGGATATCTTTAAAAAAAAAGGCGTCTCTTGAGATAACATAGGTTACTAATATTTTTCGTCTCGTCTTCAGCAAGATATATATAGGAATGTTAAACTACATCAATGTATTTAAAAATGAGTTGAAAACAGTAACAAGAATATTTGGAGAAAGACAAACCACGTCAACATGTTTGTGTGAATGTGTTAACGTGAACCACATATGCTAATGTAAAATAATATATACAGTGACGACAGTAGAAATCAAAGCTTTACCCCGTTTATTATACGCTCCTCCACAGTCTAGATACATAGTCTATATACATTCTCCCATCAGTAGGTAAAATATTTAATACGTATACGTTCATGCTTCTGTCAGTAAATGAGACAAACCATGCACATTATCCCATCTGAGTTTTACCTGACGGAAGTTTATTCTTTTCTCTGAGGATGAGGGTCCCTAGGACAGTTCTAGAGGTGGTACCTCACTATATATATATATATTATATATATATATATATATATATATATATATATATATATATATATATATATATATATATATATATATGTATATTATATATATATATATATATATATATATATATATATATATAATATATATATATAATATAATATATATATATATATATATATATAATATATATATATATATGCAAAACAACCACTGTGAAAGAGTAGTGAAATTCCAAGCGCTTTCGTGACTACTCACATTGTCAAGGAACTATGAAAGTAATACAAAGGAAGGTAATTAAAGGGCTTAGACTACACCTTACAGTCAACCCCCACAACAAAGAAACACCTGTCGCGCGACAATACCGGACTCATAAGAAAAGAGGAACACTGCAGTAGGTCCGCTGGTCCAACTAGACAGGTCCTCACGACAACCCACTAACAAAATATTCTACCCAAGAAATAAGGTTTATTGTTTGTCCAATGTATTATTAAACTCTAACCAAATTTTATTAATTATAAATGAGTCTAATTTATATAAACCTAAGGAAATATTCATATTTTCAAACCTGCTTTTTATGAAACAAGATTCAATTATATTTCTGTCAACCATGGACTTGCTTGATACAACTCTCTCAACTTTTTGAGAATCAATTGGATAGTTAAAATCTCTCACATGAATAAATAGAGCATTGGAATCTTTTCCAGTTCTAGTGCTATATTTTTTACTAGTTTGACAGTAGTAAACTTTATCGCAAAGTTTACAAGAAATCTTGTAGACACATTCGTCAGCATTTTGGGAGAATTCTTTATCAAATGTTTTTTACTGTATCAAGATTTTTAAATACAATTTTAATATTAAAAGTCTTAAGAAGGGAAGGCATATCAACCAAGTTTTCATGGTAAGGGAGAACGAACATATTTTTAGTTGAATAAGGTTGGTTGTCCGTTTTTGGGTTGTAAAAAGTATTTCTAGCAGTTTTAAATGATTTATCAATTACATTTCTCGGGCATTTCAGATCAGTGGCTATTTCATAAATTTTGGATATTTCTTCATCTATGAACTCTGGACTACAAATACGTAAAGCTCTCAAAAACATTGATGAGAAAACAGACAGTTTAACTCTATCTTGATGCGAAGAATAATAGTGTACATAGGAACAGTTATTTGTAGGTTTTCTGCAAATTTTAAACTTTAATTCATTATTACTCTTAATAATTAAAACATCTAGAAATATAATTGATAAATCATTTAAAATTGCTAGAAATACTTTTTACAACCCAAAAAGGGACAACCAACCTTATTCAACTAAAAATATGTTGATTAGACTCATTTATAATTAATAAAATTTGGTTAGAGTTTAATAATACATTGGACAAATAATAAACCTTATGTCTTGGGTAGAATATTTTGTTAGTGGGATGTCGTAAAGACCTGTCTAGTTGGACCAGCGGACCTACTGCAGTGTTCCTCTTTTCTTATGAGTCCGGTATTGTCGCGCGTCAGGTGTTTCTTTGTTGTGGGAGTTGACTGTGAGGTGTAGTCTAAGCCCTTTAATTGCCTTCATTTGTTTGTATTACTTTCATAGTTCCTAGACAATGTGAGTAGTCACGAATGCGCTTGGAATTTCACTACTCTTTCACAGTGGTTGTTTTGCATATTTTAAAATCACCTGTTTACTGTGATCTCATTGCATATATATATATATATATATATATATATATATATATATATATATATATATATATATATATATATATATATATATATATATATATATAAATATATATAATATATATATATATATATATATATATATATATATATATATATATATATATATATATATATATATATATATATATATATATATATATAATATATGTTGCTTTACCTGCTTTTCTGTCTTCGTGTTTGGCTTCCAGTGCATTAGTCAAGAAGATTGTTCCCGAACGCTTGAGAGACGTGGTAGGAGCTCAGGACCCTAGGTTTACTAAAGCAGCGATTCGGTGGGACACCCTTACAGATTCCTCCAGTAGACAAGCTCCTTCCAAAGAACACAAACAGTCCCACTGGGACAAACCGGTCATGGAAAAAATAGCTAACACAATGCTCTCCAACGCCTCAGGAAAGGACAACGCTCGTCTCCTGGCAGTGAAGGCACCACACTCAGGAGATTTCCTGTTAGCTGTTCCCAATTCCTCCTTGGGCACACGACTAGACCCACAGGCCATTCGGATTGGTGTTGCTCTTCGCCTAGCCGCCCCCATCCTCACCGAATATAGGTGGATTTGCGGCAGGGCGACAGCTGATCAATTCGAACTTCATGGTCTCGTGTGCCAAACAGCAGAAGGGAAGTATGCCATGCATGAGGAGGTCAATGACATCATAAAGAGAAGCCTCGCCGCAGCCCGTTGCCCAGCTCAACTCGAACCCCAAGTGCAGAGGTCTGACGGAAGTCAAAAGCGTCCTGATGGAGCCACTATGCTACCTTGGAAGGATGGAAAGCATATTGCCTGGGACTACACCTGTGCCGCCACATTGGCAGACACCTACTTGCCATACTCCGTAGTGGAAGGGGGTTGAGCTGCCAGCCACAGGGAGACCCAGAAGATCCACGAATATGAAGACCTTCACCCTTGCTATAACTTCATCCTAATAGGGTCGGAGACCCTTGGAACATGGGGCAAGTGTGCTCTAAATTTTCTCAAAGAGCTGGGTGAAAAGCTCATCATAGAAACCAAGGAGCACAGGGCGACCAGCTTCCTCTTTCAGAGACTCAGTGTTGCGATCCAGAGAGGAAATGCCTGCAGCATTCTGTGCACGCGGCCCACCGCCGGGGAGCTTGACGAAGTATTCGAGATGTAGCTCTGAGTTACCTATGTTGTTTTACTTTCTATTGTATCTTTGTGAATGTTTTGTCAATATATTTTGTCTTTAAATAAAATATATATTTATTAAATATAGGGGGTTGTAGGAGAAAATTCTCAAACAGCTTCAAGGAGAATCTTGAGTTTTCCCTGAAGCAAGTTTATTCTTTTCTTTGAGGATGAGGGTCCCTAGGACAGTTCTAGAGGTGGTACCTCCCTATATCGGCAATGGGAACGCGACTCCGTATTGCAGTGGCTCTGCGCCTTGCTGCCCCAATTCACACAGAATATACGTGTATTTGCGGCGAAGTGCAAGCAGACCAATACGGTCTACATGGTCTTAACTGTTCCAAAACCAAGGGCTGTCATGCAAGACACAATGAGGTCAACGACATCATTAAGAGAACCCTTGCTTCAGCTGGATGCCCTGCCGAGAGGGAGTCCCGACCACTAGCAGCCAACAATACCCACAACCCAGCAAACCGCCCCGACGGGATCACCATCTATCCTTGGAAGAATGGGAAGCTTTTAGCATGGGATTATACCTGTGTGTCCACACTGGCTGACACCTATATCCATCACAGTGTGGGGCGACAGGGAAGAGCTGTTGACCACAGGGAGGAGTACAAGATCAGCAAGTACAGGGACATTAGCCAACAGTATCAATTTGTCCCAGTGGGATCAGAGACTTTGTCATCATGGGGAAAAAATGCCAAACGTTTCCTTAAAGAATTGGGTTCCAGACTCATCGACACCACTAGGAATCCAAGGGCAGCCAATTTCATGTTCCAGCGCCTCAGCGTAGCCATCCAGAGGGGAAATGCTTGCTGCATACTTGGCTCGCGTCCAGCCTCGTAGGAGCTGGAGGAAATTCATGATCTTTGATACATTGAGCCATTGTATTCATGTTTCTCTTTGTTTCTGTAAATGTATTCTGTTTATTAATAAATGTTAACATAGAATATAAAATATATAGGGGTGGTAGGAGAAGAAAATATTCAAACAGCTCCGGGGAGAACCTTGAGTTTTCCCTGAGGTACGTTATTGTCTTCTCTGAGGATGAGGGGTCCCCATTCCAGCTATAGAGGAATATATATATATAATATATATATATATATATATTATATATATATATATATATATATATATATATATATAATATATATATATATATATATATATATATACATATATATATATATATATATATATAATATATATATTATATATATATATATATATATATATATATATATATATATATATATATATATATATATATATACATGTATATAATTAACAGAACTGCATCTTGGCCAGAACTCAATCCTGCGTTCCCATGCCCGGCTCTATGAAAACTGAACAAAGTACTCATCATTCTATCCGTTTGGCCCGCAATCCTGATCAGTTGCTGGTCTATTGGAGAGAGTGGTGAGTACTTTATTCATTTCTCAGAGAGCCGGGCATGGGAACTCTGGGAACGCAGGATCGAGTCCTGGCCAAGCCGAAATTCTGTTAATGATTCAAAACCCCTTTTTTCGTGATTTCATTAATATAGCCTAATCCAACTAAATATATTTTAGATAAGTTTACAATAGTTTAATAATAAGCAAACACAATGAAATATATTTTTTTCATTAAGTTCAGAATGATTTTTGTGAAATTATTGCAAACACAAATTTTTGCTTGCCTTATTCGGCAAGAAGAGCGTTGCTATTTAAGCCCAAATCGCAAGATTTACTTATTCGGCACGACACACACGCGCACGCGCGCGCTCTCTCACTCTTTCTCACACACACACACATATATATATATATATATATGTATATATATATATATATATATATATATATATATATATATATAATATATATTATATATATATATATATATTAACACTGATCTCTGGCTGAAGGAGACTCGAACCCACGACCTTAGGACAAGGTACGCAGTGCTTTACCAATCTACCCACACTGGACAATACCTTGGCGTGTAGCTTGTGCTACATGTTTGATCCAAGCAGCCAGCTTTCAGGGAGAAGGCTTACAGCTTTTCATCTCATTCCTTGCATATATATAATATATATATTATATATATATATATATATATATATATATATATATATATATATATGTATATATATATATATGTATATATATATATATATATATATATATATATATATATATATATATATATATATGTATATATATGTATATATATATATATATATATATATATATATATATATATATATATATATATATATATATATATATATATATATATATATATATATATATATATAAATTCTTCTGTCTGCTGATAAGATACACAAGCCACGTAATTGCTGCGTCTACGTATTACAGACACACATTTTCCCCAAAGCCCGGATTTTCTTAATGAAATCTAGTACTGTCGAGCACTGAAATCTTTGCCTCACTCTCCCTTTCTCCCTACACTCATCTCTCTCCCTCCCTTTTTCTCTATCTCGCTCTCCCTCTTTCCTTTAGTGCTCCATTGTATTTTCTTTCACCCCTGTCACTTACTCAATTATTCCATCATCCCCCTCGTTTTTCTCGGTATTTATTGTCACTTCCCCTATCACTCTCCTCGCGTACATCCTCATTCGTTGCAGGTGTGCAAGATTTTCACGAAATAGGAAGATATTCACCTGCTCTGCTTTCGTAGTTATTAATAAATTCCTTGTAAATTACTAAATGAGACAAGTTTATGAGCGTATAAATATAAGAGATGTATAAATATGTGAAACGTACGAATGTATTTAAACATATGAAACGCATCACTACGCTAAACTATTAAATACATGACACAGACAGTTCCAGTGGAAATATAAAAAAAAACTATCATTAATTTTCTTCTCATTCATCTTCTTCTTCTTCTTCTTCTTCTTCTTATTATTATTATTATTATTATTATTATTATTATTATTATTATTATTATTATTATTATTATTATTATTATTATTATTACATTTGGCTCTGAACCCTATAAAAATGGAATTAGCCCGGTAGTGTAGATTTTTATGTGGGACGTCACTGGGACAGCCACTAAGCTCGTAGATAAATAAGAGGCATGATATATTTAATCACGTTTCGTTCGCTCTCAACCCACCTGAGCGAAGCCACCTAAGAGAAACCACCCGACAGACCCCACCCGATCGATCGAAGCTAACTTTGTTTCACAAGGCAGAAACTCAGGCAAGTCTGCTAAGGCTTGAAAGCCGACTTGTGGAGCAAGCAGAGAAGCTGAATCTGTAGTGTGGAACAAGCAGTGAGGCTGAGGGCGCTGTAGCTCTACAACATTCTGGTATTAAAATGATGACTGGCGTTACCATGTGAATGTAGAAGGTGCTCAAGGCACTTCCTGGGTATCTTTCCACTTCTTGAAGAGCAAGACACGTGTGCAACTTAGATATTTTTGTCACCGAAATGTTTCACCTGCACAGCAGGCCTCGGCATCAACAGAGATTCCTAACTGTTTCATATGATGTTATTCACAAAGTTATCGGTACTGTGTATCATTAATATGAGTTCCATGGCCTTATAATTGCCAAATTTCTTTCAAGGTGACTTCTTCCTCAGAAATAATAGTTTACAGAATTATGCTGCAGTTCGGCAGTAGAAGAGTTAACCCGACAAGGAAAGGAGATTTTATTTATCGATAGTTTTTTAACTCAAATTCACTACTTTCCAGAAATTATACATTTTATTAATATGTATATATTAGTATTTAACAATCGCTACAAATAAACTACTAGAAAAATAAGAGTCATAATACCGTTGCTGGAACAATTCACAAATAGCCCACAATTCGGTGAGGAAGCTCTACACGACGTTTCTCTCCATCATCGACTAAGGAATGGTCCATGATGGAAGTGTGAATTAAATCACCACAAATATACCATAAACACTAATTTCATTTTTTTTTTTTGATACATCTAGAGCTGGTGCTTAATTTTGAAATTAGTGGGACGACTCTGTTATTCCATCTTGAATTAAGATAACTCGGTTCAGTAATATATAATTCATTTTTAACTTTAATGCATAACTTTTAATTTAATTTTTATTTAGTTGTAATTGTATTTCCATAAGTGTTTGATCATATTTGTATTTTATTTTATCTTGTCATTATTTCTAATGTAATTGTTTTATTGATAATAATAAGCATAATTCTACTACTACTACTAATAATAATTATTATAAAATAATCCTGTTGCTGCTGACCACCTCTGGTGATGAGCTGGGCAGAATGATCCGAGCCAGTTAATGAGTAGCCTAGCAACGCAGCTCAGGTGGTAAATCAATTAGCGGACATCTTGGGGGGCGTAACTCCCCTGTGGTGCTCTGTACAGCTGACGCCTCGCAAACAGCGATTGGATAACAAGACAATTAGTGGTGTGTGGTGTGCAGGAAGGGGCGAGAGAAGGGAAGGAATCACTCGGTCAGTGCTTGTAAGACGACTGAGGTTGTAAAAGAAGACTGAAGGGGAAGGAGATGAGAAGTGGGCAGTTGGAAGGGGCAGAGAGAAGTAGGACAGGGAGGATTAAACGTATTTTTTCAGGTTAACAGGAATTCTAATTTCGGCACCTTAAAAAACCTACCACTATAACAAGCTCTCTCTCTCTCTCTCTCTCTCTCTCTCTTTCTCTTTCTCTCTCTCTTTCTCTCTCTCTCTCTCTCTCTCTCTCTCTCTCTCTCTCTCTCTCTCTCTCTCTCTCTCTCTCTCTCTCTCTCTCTCTCTCTTTCTACTTACCTATGTATTTCTTGAATATATATATATATATATATATATATTATATATATATATATATATATATATATTATATATATATATATATATATATATATATATATATGATTATATTATTACATAATATGGCACAGAAGATTTAAGAGATACATTGTTGATATAAAGGTGGCATATACGGTACATGTTTTTACGTGTGTATCACCGATTATAAGGCGAAAAATCTCATCCAGCTCCTCAGAGCTGGGGCGTGTGCCCAAAATGCAGCATGCATTACCCCTTTGAACAGCCGCGCTGAGCCGTTGGAACAGAAAACTAGCTGCCCTGGGATCCCTAGTTACCCTGATGAGTCTTTTTCCCAGCTCCTTAAGGAAATTAGATGCACTCTTTCCCCATGAGCCAAGGGTCTCTGAGCCTATGGGAACAAACATATAATGATGGGCAAGTTCTCCATATTTTCTAGACTTTTGGGACTCCCTAAAGCTGGCAGCTGCCCCTCCTTCCTCCCTGGTGTATTGGAGATAGGTATCAGCCAAGGTAGAGGCACATGTATAGTCCCACACCACCTTCTTCCCATCTGTCCAGGCTTCAAGGGTGATACCATCTGGACGCCTCAAATAGTCTCTTCTTGCCAGATAAGCCAACCAAAAATTTGTGTATGCAATAATTTTGCAAAAATCATTCTGAACCTAACGAAAAAAATATATTTCATCTAGTTTGTTTATTATTAAATTATTGTAAACCTATCTAATATATATTTAGCTGGATTAGGTTTATTAAATTGCGCTTGTTATAATAAGGTCAGGTAATCTTTCTAAGGTTCATTTAGTATAAAATTATTAATTTTTATATTACATAAATGAAAAAAAAAAACTTCAAACGTATAAGAGAAAATTTTAGAAAGGACTTAATTTTAAATGTGTTCTTGCTAATTGATCAATTTTACCTATTCGGCACGACCTATATATATAATATTTTATATATATAAAAATTTTATATATATATATATATATATATTATATAAAATATATAAAATATATATAAAATATATATTATAAATATACATATATTATATATATATATTATATATATATATATAATATATATTAAATATATATATATATAATTATATATATTAATATTATATTATATAAAATATATATATTTTATATATATATATATATATATATTTTATATGTAGGATAATATATAAAATATATGTAGGTAGTGGGTTTTGGTAGACAGCAACCACCCGGGGAAGTACTACCGTCCTGCCAGATGACTGTGAAACAAAAACCTGTAACTGTTTTGCATGATGGTGGGATTGCTGGTTTCTTTTTCTGTCTCATAAACACGCTAAGATAACAGGGATATCTTGCTAAATCCTACTTACACTTTGGTCACACTTCACAGACACGCACATGCATATATATATTTTACATACATCTAGGTTTTTTCTCCTTTTTCTAAATAGCTCTTGTTTTTTTTTATTTCTTCTATTGTCCAGGGGAAGTGGAAAAGAATCTTTCCTCCGTAAGCATGCGTGTCCCTATGAGGCGACTAAAATGCCGGGAGCAATGGGCTAGTAACCCCTTCTCCTGTATACAATTACTAAAAAAGAAAAGAAAAACTTTATAAAACTGGGTTGCTTAAATGTGCGTGGATGTAGTGCGGATGACAAGAAACAGATGATTGCTGATGTTATGAATGAAAAGAATTTTGGATGTCCTGGCCCTAAGCGAAACAAAGCTGAAGGGGTAGGAGAGTTTCAGTGGGGGGAAATAAATGGATTAAATCTGGAGTATCTGAGAGAGTTAGAGCAAAGGAAGGGGTAGCAGTAATGTTAAATGATCAGTTATGGAAGGAGAAAAGAGAATATGAATGTGTAAATTCAAGAATTAGTGGATTAAAGTAAAGGTTGGATGCGAGAAGTGGGGCATAAAAGCGTGTATGCACCTGGAGAAGAGAGGAATGCAGAGGAGAGAGAGAGATTTTGGGAGATGTTAAGTGAATGTATAGGAGCCTTTGAACCAAGTGAGAGAGTAATTGTGGTAGGGGACTTGAATGCTAAAGTAGGAGAAACTTTTAGAGAGGGTGTGGTAGGTAATTTTTTGGGTGCCAGGTGAAAATGATAAGGGGAGCCCTTTGATTGAACTTTGTATAGAAAGGGGTTTAGTTATGGTAATACATATTTTAAAAAAAGAGGATAATAATATACACGTTATGATTAGGGCAAATGAAAGATTTGTTGGATTATGTTTTGGGTAGATAAAAGATGTTGAGTAGACTTCAGATGTACATGTTTATAGGGGGGCCACAGATAATCAAATCACTTTTTTTTAGCTACACTGAGAGAAAAAAGGTAATGGTACAAGGAGAATGAAGCATCAGGGAAAAAGGGGTAAAGGGTTTATAAATAAAAGAGGAGGCAGTTAGGGAAAGATAAAACAGCTATTGGAGGATAGATGGGCAAATGAGAGTGGGCAATGGGGTGAAGAGGTATGGGGTGGTTTAAAAATGTAGTTTTTAGAGTTTCAGCAAAGTTTGTGGTTAAGGGAAAGTGGGTGCAGGGGGAAGGGGAGCGATTGGTGGAATGATGGATGAAAAGAAGTAGAAAGGGGAGAAAAAGTTAGCATATGAAAGTTTTTACAAAGTAGAATGAGAAAGGGGGGAAGAGTTATGGAAAAAAAGAAAGTTAAAGAGGGGTGAAGAATTAAAAAAGAGAAAATGAGAAGTGGGTGAATGTTATAAAACAATTTCGTTGAAAATAAGAAAAATTTTGGGTGAGATTAACAAGTTAAGAAACCCCTAGAGAAAAAAAGGGAAATTTTGTCAGTTAAAAATAGGAGAGGGAGTTATTAAATGGAGGTTAGAGGTTTTGGGGAAATGGAAGGAATATTTTGGGGAAATTGTTAAATGTTATAAAGATAGGGAACTGGATTTCGTGTATAGGAAAGGAGGAATAAAATCTTTAAGGGGGGAGCCATTTGTGAGTGGGGGGGAAGTTCGTGGGGCATAGGAAAAAATGAAAGGGGAAAGGGCAGCCGGGATTGATGGGATAAAGATAGAAATGTTAAAAGCAGGGGGGGATAAGTTTTGGAGTGGTTGGTGCAATTTTTTAAAAAAAGTAGGGAAAGAGGGTAAGGTCCTGGGGTTTGGGCAGAGAGCATGCTAGTTCCTTTGTATAAAGGCAAAGGGGATAAAAAAGTGAAAAAATTATGGGGGGGGATAAGTCTGTTGAGTGTACCGGGTAAAGGTATGGTAGAGTTATAATTAAAGAATTAAAGTAAAGGGAGAAAAGGAAAACAGATAACAAGAGGTTTTAGGAAAGGTGGGGGGGTTTGGGGGGTGTTTAATAAAACTATAAGTGAACAGTATTTAGAAAAAGGCTAAAGAGGTCTTGGGGCTTTATGGTTTTGGGAAAGGGTATACGGGTGGTTTGGGGGGAAATTGGCAGATGTTGCAAGGTATGGTGTGGAGGTAGGTTACTGAAAGCATGAAGATTTTTTTTCGAGAAGTGAGGCCAATTAGAGTATGTGGGGAAAAAAGGGAAATTTTTTTCCCATTTAAATTTGCCTTAGACAAGGAGGGTTTTGATGTCACCGGGGTTTTTTTAAAATATTTTATAGAGGGGGTTGTAAGAGAAGTAAATGCGAGGGTCTTGGCAAGAGGCGTGGAGTTAAAAAAAAGAATCACACACAAAGTGGGAGTTGTCACAGTGCTCTTTTGAACCTTGCTTTTGGGGAGATTCTGAAGAGAAGTTGCAGAGATTGGTGGATGAATTTGGTAGGGTGTCAAAGAAAAAAATTTAAAGGGTGAATACAAAAGAGTAAGGTTTGGGGATAAAAAAAAAGATTAGGTGATGAAAGTTTAATATCAGTTTGGGGGGAGAATAGGGAGGAGGTGAACGTATTCAGATTTTTGGAGTGGACGTGTCAGGGGAGGGGTCATAAAAAGGGGTGAATCATAGAATTGAGGGGGAAAAAGAGTGAGGGTGCATTAGGATCTGGGAGAAAAAGAACTTTGCCCTTGAGGCAAGGGGGAATGTATGAGAGATGTTTTCCCAAACGCTTTTATAGGGGTGTGAAGGGGGGTAAAATGTTGCAGCGAGGAGAAGGCTGGAGGCAGTGGAGATGCCCATGTCTGGGGGGGCATGTGTGGGTGAATATAACAGAAATTCGTTTTTTGGGAATTAGGAGGAGGGGGGGGTTCCCAAAAACTGTTGCCAGGGGGGTGAGGAAGGGTTGTTGGGGTGGTTGGGACATGTAGAAAATGGAGCAAAAACAGAATGACTAAAGAGTGTATCAGTCTGTAGGGGAAAGGGAAGGGGGGGTGGGGGTCCCCTAGGAAGGGTTGGAGGGAGGGGGTAAAAGGGGGGTTTTTTGTTGCGGGGGTTTGGGACTTCCAGCAGGCATGCGTGAGCGTTTTTGATAGGAGTGAATGGAGACATAGGGTTTTTAAATACTTGCGTGCTGTTGGAGTGTGAGCAAAGTAACATTTATAAAGGGATTGGGGAAAACCCGGGCAGGCCGGACTTGAGTCCTGGAGATGGGAAGAAAGTGCCTGCACTCTAAGGAGGGGTGTTAATGTTGCAGTTTAAAAAATGTAGTGTAAAGCACCCTTTTTGCAAGACATGAGGAGTAATGATGGGGAAAATTTTTCTTTTTTTTGGGGCCCCCCTGCCTTGGGGGGAATCGGCCGGTGTGATAAAAAAAAAAAAAAAAAAAAAAAAATTAAAAAAATTATATGCAAAACAGCCACTCAAAAAAAAAGAGAAATTTCCCAAACCCTTTCGGATACTCACATTTTCAAAAGGGAAATTAGCTTGGGAATTTTTCTTTTTTTCAGAGTGGTTGTTTTTTCATATTTTGAAATCACCCGTTTTTCTGTGTTCTTGTTGCATTATATATTATATATATATTATAAATATATATTATATAATATTATATAAATATAATATATATATTTATATATAATATATATTTTTTTTTATTTTTATCACACCGGCCGATTTCCCCCCAAGGGAGGGTGGCCCGAAAAAAAAAACTTTTTACCACTTTCACTCCATCATGTCTTCCAAAAGGGGTTGCTTTACACTCAGTTTTTAACTGCAACATTAACACCCCCCTTCAGAGTGCAGGCACTGTACTTCCCCTCCGGGACTCAAGCCCGGCCCTCCCGGTTTTTCCTGAATCCCTTCAAAAATTTTACTTTGCCACACCCCAAAAGCACGTAAAGTTTTAAAAAACCATTTGTCTCCTTCCCACTCCTATCAAAAAACCTCACGCATCCCTGCGGGAAGCCCAACCCCCTCGACACAAAACCCTCCTTTACCCCCTCCCCCAACCCTTCCTAGGCCGCCCCCTACCCCGCCTTCCTTCCACTACAGACGATACACTCTTGAAGCTTTCTGTTTCTCTCCTTTCTCTCTACATTCCGAACCACCTAAAACAACCCTTCCTAAACCCTCGGACAACAGTTTTGGGTAACCCCGCACCCCTCCTAATTTCCCAAATACGAATTCCTGCATTAATTCACACCACACATTGCCCTCAGACATGACACTCCCACTGCCCCCAGCCTTCTCCTCGCGCAACTTTCATCACCACGCTTCCCCCCATATAAGAGCGTTGGTAAAACTATACTCTCATACATTCCCCTCTTTGCCTCCAAGGGGCAAAGTTTTTTTGTTCCCCCAGACTCCAAGTGCACCACTCACTCTTTTTCCCCCATCAATTCTTGATTCACCTCTCTTTCAAAGACCCATCCGCTGACACTCCCCCTCCCCAAAAATCGAATACGTTCACCTCCTCCATCCTCTCCCCCCAATCTGATATCAATCTTTCATCACCAATCTTTTTGTTACCTCATAACCTTTCTCTTTCCGATTCACCTTTTAAATTTTTTTCTTTTCACACCACCAAATTCCCACCAATCTCTGCAATTCCTTCAGAATCTCCCAAGAGCACGTGTCATCAGAAAGAGCAGCTGTGACAACTCCCACTTTGGTTTGATTCTTTACCCTTTTAACTCCACCCTCTTGCCAAGCCCCTTGCTTTACTTCTTTTTAAAACCCCCACTAAAATATATTAAACAACCAGGGTGAATCAAACATCTTCTAAGGCCTATTTTTACGGGGAAAAAAAATTTTCCCCTCTTTCCTAATACTCTAACTTGACCCTCACTACCCCTCGTAAAAACTTTTCACGCTTTCAGTAACCTCCTCCTACCCATACACTTGAAACATCTGCCACTTTCCCCCCCCTATCCACCCTTCAACCCCTTTTTCCCAAAATCCTAAATGCCCAAAACTCTTACCCTTTATCTAAATCTTTCCCTTAATTTTTCACTGAAAACACCTGGCCACACACCCCCTACCTTCCAAACCCTCCTTGTTCATCTGCATCCTTTCTCCGTCTTACTCAATTCTTTAAATTATAACCACCATACATTTTACGGGTACACCAACAGATTTATCCCCAATAATTTTTGCACTCTCTTTTACCCCTTTGCCTTTATACAAAGGAACAGCATGCTCTCTGCCAATCCCTAGGTACCTTACCCTCTTCCATACATTTTTTTAAATAATTGCACCAACCACCCCAAAAACTATATCCCCACCTGCTTTTAAAAATTTCTATCTTTTTCCCATCAATCCCGGCTGCCCTTTCCCCCTTTCATTTTACCTACTGCCTCACGAACTTCCCCCCCCCTCACAAATGGGTCTTCCTCACTCCACAGAAATTTTTTCCCCTTGCCCTAACACGAAATCACAGCTTCCCTATTCATCAAAATTTAAAAATTCCCCAAAATATTTCCCTTTCCCTCTTCCCAAACCTCTAACTTCCCTTTAATAACTTCCCTCCTATTTTAAATGACAAAAACCCTTTTTTCTCTAGGCTTTCTTAAATTTTTAATCTCACTCCAAAAATTTTTTTATTTTTAACAAAATTTGTTGATAAAATCTCAACCCCCTCTCTCATTTGCCTTTTTTAATTGCTTCACCACCTTTAACTTCTCTCTTTTTCTCCATATACTCTTTCCCCCCTTTTCATCACTTCACTTTTTAAAAACTTTTCATAGCTAACTTTTTTTCCCCTTTTAAATCTCTTTTCATCAATTTCCCCAATCGCTCCTCTTCCCCTGCACCCCTTTCCCGAACCACAAACTTCTGTGAACACTCTAAACTACATTTTTTAAACCCACCCCCTACTCTTGACCCCATTTCCCACCTATTAGCCATCTATCCTCCAATAGCGTTTTTTACTTACCCAACTGCCTCCTCTTTTAGTTTATAAAAACCTTCACCTCTTCTTTCCCCGATGCTTCATTCTCCTTTTATCCCATCTCCCTTTTACTCTCATGTAGCTACAACTAGAAAGGACTGATATATCTGTGGCCCCTCTAAAAAATTACATCCTGAAGTTACCAACAGTCTTTATCTACCAATACATAATCCATATATATATATAAAATTATTTTTAAATATATATAATATATAATTATATATATATATATTATAATATAAAATATAATATATTTACATATTATATATGTATATTATTCACCAAAACCAAGAAATTTCCCCTTGACCCACTGTTTTAAAAATATTACTCAAACAGATGACTAGCGTCAGAAAGTGTATCTGACGAAAAGATTCTTTTCAGCGATGATCCTTACTTTTCGAGGGGAAAAGTAGGATTTGCGAATAAATTTACTTCAAGACACTGGCATTTTCACGTTTTTAAGAGAAGATTACTGCCCATAACTGATGAACCTATTGCAAGATAGATGTATTTTTAGAAGCCTATGGTGGGGCTTTTTAAAAAAGTCCCTCTTACAAATTTTTAATTGAAACAAGCTTTTTAACTGGTTTTTTTCAGTGGGTAATCCAGTGGTTTTTTCCCCATCAGGTCAGTAGATTTGTTGATGGGGAACGATATTTTTCTGCGGGTATATGTAAAGAACCACTTTGATTGATAATAACACTGATGATAATTATGCCATTGAAGTTTGTAGAGAGGAACCATTTTTTTTTCCTCTCAGCGAAATTACTAAGCTATGTAAAAGATTCAACAACCATCTTTGTCTCCGTTAGTTAGGGATGCAATGTTTTGGGCTTGAATATGTTGTTTAGTGACGCTCGTCCCCGGACTTAACAAAAACTCCCCGTGT
This sequence comes from Cherax quadricarinatus, assembly GCF_026875155.1. NCBI lineage: Eukaryota > Metazoa > Arthropoda > Malacostraca > Decapoda > Parastacidae > Cherax > Cherax quadricarinatus. The sequence continues at coordinate 30,060,160 of NC_069405.1, forward strand.
CTTCAACCTAGCGGACACAACTGACGAAAAATTTTCTTACTCATGAGTTTTAAATAAAATTTCAGTTTTTTGACAGTCACGGGAAAGAGAGAGATATAGCAGTACTAAGGAAGAAAAAGGACTCGAAAAATTTTTAAATATTAAAGAAATATGCGATGGAAAAAAAATACATGTAATTGTCAGCTGATAGTGTTTCCCCCACAGCAAGCATCTCGTAGTTTTTCCCAGTTCATTTCGTGAACAACCATTGATTTTGCTCACAACATCCCATGGGAGGACATTTGGGTGTCATGAAGACACCTCCCCCGCACCTCTCACTGTTTCATTGTAGCAAAATTCAGTTCACTGGGGCTAGAATTGTTCAGACTCGTTCAAAGATTGAAGCACTGCTTTTCCCTTTCCCTGTTTAAGATCCAAATTTTAATTTCCCCTTTTTTTACATAAGATGCGATGGTTATGCAGTGGGCGCTGTGCGTTCCACAGTCAACATCCACTACATTCTCCATCCTATATGTACTATTCATCTAACTCAAACGACACCAGAAAAATTATGCCCCAATTTAAAAAAGGCTGTAGCTCTTGTGGGGTCCTTGGAACATTTTTACGGTATTTGGGACTTCCCCCTTTAAAAATTTAAAGTTTTTTCAGACCCCAACCACCCCTTATATTAACACTATGAAAAAATAAAAACTAGGTCATAGGTGGGGGACTCAGTCCAACCCTTTTTCATTATTTTAAAACATATAAGTGGGCATTGTAATGTAATTGCAGCGCTCTGTAAAGTCCTTAAAAATTTTCAGTTACATTTAAAATTAAGAATTTTTTTGCCCAAATACCTTTTTTTACTTTTCTAGTCAAATTCAGTAGAGTAACTTAAACCCTCCATCCCATATTAACTATATATACTCATGTCTAATTATTATATTAATATATTCACAGTATTGATATGTTTGAGGAGGAGACAGAAGCTGAGCGATGAGTGGGTAGTGTGGTGTGGGCGACGTACTGCGTGTGGCGCTACACTGTCCTGCCGCAGACCCCACCCCCACACTACACACCTTAAACTGTTTCATACTCAGATGTCCATGCTGCATAGCATTCCACAACCACTACTTAAGAGTGGAATGCTGTCTCCTGTCTATAGCACAAGACTATTTTGCTTGTCTACGCTATCCTGTCTCTACACTGATGTACATAACCACTAGTATGCAGAGATACGATACTGTGTACTGCCCTAGTACTAGGGGCAAAACTTATAGTGAAACAGACACTGTTAAATTATAGAAGTGCTTGGCACAAGAGTGCCTCTGATTAATGTTTATATTAATTTGTATTGATATGAGTAATCAGTAATAATGTGAAAGACATTAATGCAACTCCTAGTGTGACCGTTTGTCGTGTTGGGGGGGTGTTGCAACCGCTGAATGGGTTGCAATGTATATTATGTATATTACATGTATATTACCTTTTCATATAATTTTATATTGCTTTTATTTGCGATAATAGCTAAATCGTATATATATGACTTTATATTATTATTTGACTTAGTTATGTTGTTAGGTAGGATGTAACTTATTATGTGCTCAGTTCAAGTCTTGATTGCCTAACTACTGTAATTATCGCTTGTGGCTCGTTAGACTGCCGGCTTCTGTTTCTGAGCTGCAGCTGTCCACGGAGCTATCACGTGATCGAGGGGGGTGTCCTCACCTCGCCTGAAGTATTCAGTCTGGTCTAGACTCGCTGGGTGGTTGGACATATTCCAGACAAAGTGCCTAAATCTCCCTTATAGGCCCTTGTTGGAAGATCGTCCCTTGTCTCATTAATGTTAGTTCTGGAGACTCTGTTCACAGAACATTGTATAGACTTAGTGATTTTCGACGTTGTACTGAGGTTGTGTGTCGCATAGACACTCTAAACAACTCAGGTCCTGAGCTGTAGCTTATGACCTAACTTGTACTGGTATCTGTGTATTATCACAGTCGGGGATTTTCTTATGCTGAACTTAGATTCAGTAGTATGGGAGTTTTGTGACTCTTGTGGAGGATCTGCAGATGGTCCCTACTTAGTGTCGTTATATTATCTCCTTGTTCCTGATTCTGTGTCGCAGTTGCTTGTTATATTGCTATTGGGCTTAGCATTCTTTTTATTGTTCAAGCAGACTGTTCTGATTGCCAGTTGGTCAAGAAGTTAGTTTATTTGAGGACTTTGTCAGTCACTTGTTTAAGTCTAGTCGAGTCGTGAGACATAGCGAACTACTTAGAGAACTTACACACATACACAAACTTACTTGTACATATTTGTAATATCTTATTAAATGTTAATGTACCAGACGGTACTTTAGAATTATAAATGCGATATGTGCTTTCACCACAATAATACTGTACTCTAGAGAAGTGATTAATATTATTTTGATTACTGTGATTATTATTAATTTAATTTAATTTGATATACGCCTAGACAACTTAAATAATAAATTTATTAAATTTTAATTTCTCTAGTTAGTAGCCTACCAGTTGATATACCTCTAGACAATACTTAATAAATTTATTAAATTTTAATTTCTCTAGTTAGTAGCCTACCAGTTGTAATCCTGAAGCACTATTGAATCATACTGAATTCTAATGGATAATTGGACAAGGATACTGACTACTTGTTACAAAAACCCAGTAACAGGCTGGATGCTAGAAGGGCAGTCCTTTCTAGTATTCACTGGAGATCTCTAAGCTTTTAGAATCGCGTTTTTTGTAACAAATAGTCTTCTATACATTAAAAATTATAAATAGAGAGTAAATTTTTAGGTTACATATAAACCTGTCAAGAAAAATGAAGGCGTACCCTAAGATAGTCATAAAATAATTAAATTGTGACTGAAGGAGACGTTTGCTGGAGGATTATGCAGAAGATTATTATGCGTATAATTGTTGGAGATTTAGGCATTATTTAAAAGCTTGTGATCCATCTGTAAACCATCTGGGAATCTGATGTGAATTATTTGTGACCTTTATGCTAAGCAGCTGTAAAATAATAATAGTCGGGAACTTTTAAAGAGAATGAGCTGTAAGGAGAACCTAAAGCAACCGAACCAGGCGACATTATAGGGAAAATATCAAGGGAGATATAATAAATACGTATTAATTGATCAAAAAATTAGCAAGATATTCAGAAATGGATTGCGTTGAGAGTAACAGGTACACGGGAGCATAGTTGGAACTTAATGTTATATATTAGTTTTAGAGGTATCAGGCTGCGGGTGACAGCCTAGCGGCATTAACTGGAATGACCTTGATGAAGATATGTTAGATGCAGGCTCTGTGGTTTTTAAGAAATATTCGATAGGGCCCACGTGGCTAGGCGGGACCAGGAGGTGAGACTTAACACCCTTCAACCACATATAGGTAAATACGTACAAATAAGTACATGGTCTGTACGTACGTATCCACGTCTCATGGACATTTTTCGAGAAAATAAAACGTTACACAAAGAGAGACTAACTGATATTCCTTATTGGGGAAACAACTAATTTAACATTACCTCAAATATAGTAGAAGGAGGAACAGAAGTAAGTTATAGTTTAAGAATTCCAGTGTTGAGTTATGTCTTAAGGCAGAGTTCCAGTCATATATTAAGGGTGATGGAGTATCCAAAACCAGGTCACTTTTCAAAAACATTTTTATATCTTATTGATAAACATAAATTCTCGCTGCGTTGTGGGGAGTGTGGGTGTAATCCTGGTCTGTAATAATGTTCACGTATTAGGACACTACTGAAGGCAGCCACTGCTGGTGGAATTCACTTTAAATCGCCGATCTGTAGTCTTGACACAGCTAAGTCACTTCCAGTGCAGTGACTTCTTGCTGATAAAGGGCTCGCAATTTAGGGTCACTCTTTCTGTCTTTGGATTAAACCAGGTTACCTGCTATTCCCCAGGCTCTATATAACCCCTGCTGATTTCGTGATTCCCGGTGAATGAAAATAATAACTTCCTGGTTAAGGTTTTTCCATAGGGTCACTCGTCAAATTTGGCTCTTAGGTTTGAAGCCTAACAGACCGTCGCGTTAGCCACTGGCTAACGCGACGGTCTGGAGTTTTGAGACTCTATGATCGCGGGTTCTATCCCCGCCCGTGGTATGGTTTGTTTGCAATCGTGTCATTACGATTTCGTGAGCCACTAGCATACTCATACATGGTGGATGTAAATCCGTGTTGACAATACATATAAAAGCAAAGACGCCCACCCATCCCGTATATAACAATCAGCATTTCATTTTTGCAAAAGACCGTTAAATGAGTGACGAGTCTTAAACAGTGATTATCTGACATAGATAGTTTTAACGCGTTCAATGAGTCTCCATTGCAAAAATTCTAAATAACGTAAATAATAAAAAATGATAATAATAAGAAATATAAATTTCAAACGTGTGCATGCAATCTACCATCATCTACCCGAGAATTGATTATTCGCGAGTAGCAGTTCCTACTCTGATCACGAGACCGGTATTTTACCATCGGTAAAATGAATGACTTCACACTTGTTCTTTCCTGACAATAAATGATGCAAACGAGGCGTTTCAACAGCTCAGCTAAATTCCAGGCACTTTAACCCCTGAAGGAATTTACACCCAAGTAAAAGGTAAATAATTCTGCAGCTCAGAAAAGTCATTAAAGATGCAAGCAAAATATACAAAAGATTAAGAAGGGATCGAAAAGTTTGAAGTGTGAAGTTGAGTGAGCTGTAAGCTGCAGATATTTAGTTTTGTCTCCGTTTATTTTTCACTCGTGTTTTTTCTGCACAAACGAAGGAAAGATGTACTTTTTATTAGCGAATCAAATAATGAGCCACAACCAGTCATTAACTGAATACTTACGCGGGTTTAACGCCTAATTCATTTAATCTACTAGTGCTATTACTACTACTATAAATAACACTACTACTACTACTATTACTATTAATTCTATTACTACTACTACTAATACTGCTGTTCCACTACTACTACTACTACTACTATTAATAATAATGATAATAATAATAATAATATTATTATTATTATTATTATTATTATTATTATTATTATTATTATTATTATTACTATTAATGATAAAAATAATATCTGCATGAACATGAGTTGGTTCTGAAAGTTTTCAAACATTGACGTTATTACATCTTGTCCAGAAGCTCTATACATGGTATCATTATTATTTACGATACACTTCATCTATGATATCAGATGGATGGTAATACAATAATAGCTCCTTCAGCTGAAAATTTAATAACCCGGATTAGATACTTGGGCGGGTGGAGACGCTGGACATATTTCCTTACATTTGTTGCCCCTGTTCGCCTAGCAAGAAATAAGCACCTTGATGTTAGCCAACTGTTGTGAATGGCTTTCTATGGGGTTACAGTGTACGTAAGAGATGGCTGGGATTTAAACTAACTTGAGTTACCATACTCCTAGTTTCGAAATGAAGCAGTGTAAAATATACATAATATGTCTGGACATCGAGATAAATATTTCATATGGTAAGCACCGTGAATGGTATTATAAATGACAACACACCATCATTTGTCTACAGCCATGCGCGTCGCTATTGCTTATCTATGATATCCACACACTCCGTTATTGTTTATTAAATCACACTCACATCTTCCGTTAAAGCGCATTCCTTTACACCCCAAACCCTCGTTATTGCTTATTCCCCCACATACTCACAAAACACACACACACACACAAACACACTCACAAACACACACACACACACACACACACACACACACACACACACACACACACACACACACACACACACACACACACACACACACACACACACACACACACACACACACACGCACACAAACACACACACACACACACACTTCGTTATTGCCCATTCTGCCACACAAATTCGTGTCACCAACACACCATTTCTTGCCACGCTCACACATGTCCTCTGATTCTTCCCTTATTTTACTTCCCAAAACACTTCTCGAAAGCCCAATTTCGACTATCGCTGACGCAGTAACTCGCACGACATTCGTATGCAGAGTCCACTGTAGCCTCCCACTCACGCCAAGTTCCAAATATCACCAAAAAAGACCATGTCCGAATGACGCTGGACCGCAGCATGGCCAAGGACACTACAGTGCTGGGATCCTCTGTGCTTTTGTTCTGAATTTGGTGTGATGTCTATTTTTTTAGGCTGTGAACCAGTAAGTCAGCCGAAGCCCTAGGTCAAGTGACCAAATAGGCCTGCAGACCGCGTCATCATAGGCTCAAGACCCGAGACAGGGGAAATTTTTTCCATTTCTCCTGAAAAAAATATCACTGCCACCTGCATCTGCATAAGCGCGATTCACTCCGTGAAGCGCTAAAGCCGTAAGGGCCGTAAAGCGTGTGGTAAAAGAGGAGGTAATCAGGTATGAAAAAGGTAAGGGAAGGTGACTACAAGGCTTCGATCAAGGCACTTCACCAGCATCAAGACAGTTCCCTTGAAATACCACACGTGTGTTACTCAATTACGCATTCAATCGGCGAAGGCAAGGTCTACCCTCAATCCACAATCATTTCATCACACAACTAACCCATTATTACAGATAAATCAATGACTAACACTGTTAGAGAATAAATTTACTCCTCGTCTGAATGATTTATTCACGAGAAACCTGGCAGTAATTTTGCCTGAATGCTTCCTTTATATATATACATATATATATATATAATATATATATATATATAATATATTATATATATATATATATATATATATATATATAATATTATATATATATATATATAATATATATATATATATATATACGCAAGACACAAGGTCAACGACATCATTAAGAGAACCCTTGCTAAAGCTGGATGCCCAGCCGAGAGGGAGCCCCAACAATACCCACAACCCAGCAAACCTCTCCGACGGGATCACCATCTATCCTTGGAAGAATGGCAAGCTCTTAGCATGGGACTATACTTGTGTGTTCACACAGTCTGACACCTATATCCATCACAGTGTGGGGCGACAGGAAGGAGCTGCTGACCACAGGAAGGAGTACAAGATCAGCAAGTACAGGGACATAAGCCAACAGTATCAATTTGTTCCAGTGGGATCAGAGACCTTGGGATCATGGGGAAAAAATGCCACACGTTTCCTTAAAGAATTGGGTTCCAGACTCATCGACACCACCAGGGACCCAAGGGCAGCCACTTTCATGATCCAGCGCCTCAGCGTAGCTACCCAGAAGGGAAATGCTTGCTGCATACTTGGCTCGCGTCTAGCCTCGGAGGAGCTGGAGGAAATTCATGACCTTTGATACATTGTGCCATTGCATTCATGTAAATGTTTTTCTGTAAATGTATTCTGTTTATTAATAAATGTTCACATAGAATATCTAATATAGAGAGTGGTAGGAGAAGAAAATATTCAAACAGCTCCGGGGAGAACCTTGAGTTTTCCCTGAGGTACGTTTATTGTCTTCTCTGAGGATGAGGGTCCCCATTCCAGCCATAGAGGTGGTACTTCCCTATAATTATATATATATATATATAATATATATATATAATATATATATATATAATATATATATATTATATATATATATATATATATATAATATATATATATATATATATATAATATATATTGGGTTAGGTTAGGTATGATAAACCCGCTCTGAACAAACACTACTTTTATAACAGTGTTCCAGGCGGTTCATTGATTTACTCGTTATTGTAGTGTCACTTGCTAAACATGTTGTAAATGAGAACATTTCTAGACTCCAGTAGAATTACTTCTCATCGTAGGGGATTGTTTACGAAGTTCGTATGTGTGTGTGTGTGTGTGTGTGTAAACGTATGCATACACCTCCCATCTTCCAGGATTGCTGCTCAATCTCTCTCTCTCTCTCTCTCTCTCTCTCTCTCTCTCTCTCTCTCTCTCTCTCTCTCTCTCTCTCTCTCTCTCTCTCTCTCTCTCTCTCTCTCTCTCTCTCTCTCTCTCTCTTTCTCTTTCTCTTTCTCTCTTTCACTTGCTCTCTCTTTTGGGGCCATGCATTCCATGTGTTTCTCAGTTTAAATTCTCTCCAAATTAGTCACATAACTGAGGGAAACATACAGTCAGACAGTAGGCATCTTTATAACACAGCCAAAAAGAATAAGGGCGCCATTGGTACACTAAGGAAAAGCAACATAAGTGTCCGGGGCCCAAGACTGTTCAACAGCCTCCCATCAAGCATTAGGGGAATTGCCAATAAACCCCTGGCTGCCTTCAAGAGAGAGCTGGAGAGATACCTAAAGTCAGTGCCGGATCAGCCGGGCTGTGGCTCGTACGTTGGACTGCAGTAACAGCCTGGTTGATCAGGCCCTGATCCATCGGGAGGCCTGGTCATGGACCGGGCCGAAGGGGCGTTGATCCCCGGAATAACCTCCAGGTAACCTCCAGGTTACGTAAGAAAAGTTTTACTGATTTTTATTTCTAACAAGGGCATTTTTTCCTGTACATTCTCGACCAATTTGCGCTGATCTTGAAATTTTGGGGGGAAAAAGACGCAGGAGTGAATGGAAATTTAAAAAAAGGAATGAAAAGAAAAACACAGGAAAAAAAGGAATAAAGAAACAATCATAAAAATCAGTTTACTCATATGATGCAAGAAAAATCAAGAGATAATTAGGACTTGTGAGACAAAAACGCACAAAGAATACTGCGAAGGAAAATAATACCTGTCATTAAAAAATAAAAATGAATAAAAAAGAGGTCAGAAAAAATGCATACGCATCAGAGGGGCAGGAATGTCAGGAGGTGAGAGGAGGAAGGCGGGGTGAAAGGGGGGGGGGAAAGAGGGAAGGAATTTATGGTACGAACAGTGTAGGAAAGCCACAGTGGTGAAAATCTTCACTGGGAGACCTTCCATTGATTGCTAATACGTAATCATATATATATATATATATATATATATATATATATATATATATATATATAAATATATATATATATATATATATATATATATATATATATATATATATATGGAGGGCAGGCTGGCTTCAAAACGCTGCCTTCCTCTGAGAAAACTTCCCTTCTACCTGTTGCTGCAACATTACATAGCTCCTGATGACGCACGGAGACGTGTGAAAGTTCTTGAGCTAAAGATTTCCATCCCCTGTGGCTTGTCTTGCTACTGGAAACATCGTTCATAACTACAGGTCGTTTACAACATTAAAGAAAATCAATAGGAACTAGATCTAAACATGTGCTAAACATTATTTCAATATATAAGTAACAGATGAGAGAAAAAATTACAGCATAGAAATTAGAAAGGCAGTAACTATTCTGACCGTGGTTATTACACAGGTAAGGTTTGTATCTAATGTTGTGGAGAGATTCCACTGTGTCCAGTTCAATGGTACTGGATCAACCAGACTATACAGTCTATAGCGTGGTTTCTAGCTTCACAACACTGACGCATGACACTAAATATGCGCGCGCAAGTGTGTGTGTACTCACCTATTTGTACTCACCTATTTGTGGTTGCAGGGGTCGAGTCATAGCTCCTGGCCCCGCCTCTTCACTGATTGCTACTAGGTCCTCTCTCACCCTGCTCCATGAGCTTTATCATACCTCCCTTAAAACTATGTATGGTTCCCGCCTCCACTACGTCACTTTCTAGGCTATTCCACGGCTTGACTACTCTGTGACTGAAGAAATACTTCCTAACATCCCTTTGATTCATCTGAGTCTTCAACTTCCAATTGTGACCTCTTGTGTCTGTGTCCCATCTCTGGAACATCCCGTCTTTGTCCACCTCGTCTATTCCGCGCAGTATTTTATATGTCGTTATCATGTCTCCCCTGACCCTCCTGGCCTCCAGTGTCGTCAGGCCGATTTCCCTCAACCTTTCTTCGTAGGACAATCCCCGAAGCTCTGGGACTAGTCTTGTTGCAAACCTTTGCACTTTCTCTAATTTCTTGACGTGCTTGACTAGGTGTGGATTCCAAACTGGTGCTGCATACTCCAGTATGGGCCTGACGTAAATGGTATACAGAGTCTTGAACGAATCCTTACTGAGGTATCGGAACGCTATCCGTAGGTTTGCCAGGCGCCCGTATGCTGCAGCAGTTATCTGATTGATGTGCGCCTCAGGAGATATGCTCGGTGTTATACTCACCCCCAGATCTTTTTCCTTGAGTGAGGTTTGCAGACTTTGGCCATCTAAACTATATTGTGTCTGCGGTCTTCTTTGCCCTTCCCCATCCCCAATCTTCATGACTTTGCATTAAGCAGGGTTAAACTCAAGGAGTCAGTTGCTGGAACAGGCTTGTAGCCTGTCCAGGTCTCTTTGTAGTCCTGCCTGATCCTCATCCGATTTGATTCTTCTTATTAACTTCACATCATCTGCAAACAAGGACACTTCTGAGTCTATCCCTTCCGTTATGTCATTCACATATACCAAGAGCAGCAGAGGTCCTAGGACTAACCCCTGTGGAACCCCACTTGTCACAGGCGCCCACTCTGACACCTCGTGTTACAAGAAACGCGATTCTAAAAGCTTAGAGATCTCCAGTGAATACTAGAAAGGACTGCCCTTCTAGCATCCAGCCTGTTACTGGGTTTTCGTAACAATTAGTCAGTATCCTTGTCCAATTATCCATTAGAATTCAGTATGATTCAATAGTGCTTCAGGATTACAACTGGTAGGCTACTAACTAGAGAAATTAAAATCTAATAAATTTATTAAGTCTAGAGGTATATTATCAAATTAAATTAATCACAGTAATCAAAATATTCACTTCTCTCGTGTACAATAGTATTGTGCTGAAAGCACATATCACATTTATAATTCTTAAGTACCGTCTGGTACACTAACATTTAATAAGATATTACAAATATGTACAAGTGTGTATGTGAGTAAGTGCTCTAAGTAGTTTGCTATGTCTCACGACTCGACTAGACTTAAACAAGTGACTGACAAAGTCCTCAAATAAACTAACTTCTTGACCAACTGGCAATCAGAACAATCTGCTTGAACAACAAAAAGAATGCTAAACCCAATAGCAATATAACAAGCAACTGCGACACAGAATCAGGAACAAGGAGATAATATAACGACACTAAGTAGGGACCATCAGCAGATCCTCCACAAAAGTCACACATCTCCCATACTACTGAATCTAAGTTCAGCATAAGAAAATCCCCGACTGTGATAATACACAGATACCAGTACAAGTTAGGTCAGAAGCTACAGCTCAGGACCTGAGTTGCTCAGTGTCTATTCGGCACATAACATCAGTACAACGTCTAAAATCACTAAGAATATACAATGTTCTGTGAACAGAGTTCTACAGAACTAACAAGAATAATAAGACAGACAATCTGTCCAACCACCAAGAGAGTCTAGACCAGACTGAATACTTCAGGCGAGGTGAGGACACCCCCCACCTCTCGATCACGTGATAGCTCCGTGGACAGTACTGCCCAGCAACAGAAGCCGGCAGTCTAACGAGCAAAGAGCGATAATTACAGTAGTTAGACAATCAAGACTTGAAGTGAGCACATAATATGTTACATCCTACCTAACCAAAGGAAGCTAAGTCAAATAACAATATAAAGCAACACATTTACTATTTAGCTATTATCGCAAATACAAGCAATATAAAATTATATGAAAAGTAATAATTATATATATATATATATATAAAATATATATATATATATATATATATATATATATATATACATATTAATCATTGCAACCCATTCAGGGGTTGCAACACCTCGTCACGTACCATGACTCGTTGTTGCCTCCCTGTCAGGTATTCTCTGATCCATTGCAGTGCCTTTCCTGTTATGTGTGCCTGATCCTCTAGCTTTTGCAGTAACCTCTTGTGAGGAACTGAGTCGAAGGCCTTCTTGCAGTCCAAAACAATGCAGTCGATCCACCCCTCTCTCTCTTGTCTTACTTCTGTCACCTTGTCATAAAACTCTAGTAGGTTTGTGACACAGGATTTTCCCTCCCTGAAACCATGCTAGTTGTCAATTATACACTTGTTTCTTTCCAGGTGCTCCACCACTCTCCTCCTGATGAACTTCTCCATGACCTTGCATACTATACACGTTAGTGATACAGGTCTGTAGTTTAGTGCCTCATGTCTGTCTCCCTTTTTAAAAATTGGGACTACATTTGCCATCTTCCATACCTCGGGGAGTTGCCCAGTTTCAAATGATGTGTTGAAGATCTTTGTTAACGGTACACACAATATCTCTGCTCCCTCTTTAAGGACCCACGGAGAGATGTTGTCTGGTCCCACCGCCTTTGAGGTGTCAAGTTCGCATAGCAGCTTCTTTACCTCCATGGTTATATGTACCTCATCCAGCACTTGCTGGTGCACCCCCCTGCTCTGATTTCCTGGAGTCCTACTGGTTTCCACTGTAAATACTTCTTTAAATCTTGTGTTGAGAACCTGACATACCTCCCGGTCGTTTCTTGTGAATTCCCCATCACCCTTCCTCAGTCTGATTACCTGGTCCTTGACTGTTGTTTTCCTCCTGATGTGGCTGTACAACAGCTTCGGGTCAGTCTTGACTTTCGATGCTATGTCATTTTCGTATTGCCGCTGAGCCTCCCTTCTTATCTGTGCATATTCGTTTCTGGCTCTTCGGCTAATCTCTTTATTTTCCTGAGTTCTCTGTCTTCTGTACCTTTTCCATTCTCTAGTACACCTAGTTTTTGCCTCCCTGCACCTTTGGGTGAACCAGGGACTCGTTCTTTTCTTCCCATTATTTCTGTTTCCCTTGTGAACAAACCTCTCCTCTGCCTCCTTGCACTTTGTTGCCACATAGTCCATCATTTCTTGTACTGGTTTTCCTGTCAGTTCCCTCTCCCACTGAATGTCTTGAAAGAAGTTCATCAAGCCTGAGTAGTTCCCCCTTTTGTAGTTTGGTTTTTCCCACCCTATTCCTGCTGCTCTCTCCACTTGGAGCTCAACTATGTAGTCGAAGCACAGAACCACATGATCACTAGCTCCCAGGGGCCTTTCATACATGATATCCTCGATGTCAGAACTACTCAAGGTGAATACAAGGTCCAGTCTTGCTGGTTCGACCTCTCCTCTCTCTCTGTTAGTGTCTCTAACATGTTGATGCATGAGGTTTTCCAGTACCACATCCATCATCTTGGCTCTCCATGTTTCGGGACCCCCATGGGGCTCCAAGTTTTCCCAGTCAATCTCCTTGTGATTGAAATCACCCGTAATTAGTAACTTTGCTCCCCCCATGTGTGCTCTCCTGGCCACCTCGGCTAGTGTGTCGACCATTACTCTGTTGCTCTCATCGTATTCTTCTCTTGGCCTCCTGCAGTTCTGTGGTGGGTTGTACATTACTGCAATTATCACCTTATGTCCCTCAGACTGGATTGTTCCACTAAGTATGTCCCTTTCACACGTGCCATCCATTCTTCCATTTTCTCAAACCCCACTGGTTTTTAATGAGCCTGTGCAATTCCTCCTACCCCTCTCCTCCCTCTGTCTTTCCTGAGTTTGATATCCAGGTGGAAATGATGAAATATGTTTTTATTCTGGTGAGTTTTGTTTCTGTGAGAGCTATTATGTCTGGGGATATGATCATCCTTGATTCTCTTTCGTGACCACTCCTCATAACTTATTTGTGTATTCCATCTGCATTTGCTTTATACACTCTTCAACTTCTTTTCTAAGATTGTGGTCTGGGAGGTGTATTGGGGGTTGGGTGAAGTGGGGAGACCTGATATAAGGAAACTATTTGGTGGTTGCTGGGGGGTGGAGTTTGTATTGCAGTGAGTGGGGGGCATTGGATGCTGGCATGGGTGTTTTGGTTTAGAAGTGTTTGGTTGACTGGGTTGACCTGGTTGATTTAGGAGGCTTCTATAGGAAGTTGTGGAGGGAGGCTGTATTTGATCTTCCTGTGTCTGGGATCTCCTGTCTGTCTTATCCATCCCTCTCTTTCCTCCTTTCGGCCTTTGTACCATCTCTCTCTGTTTTGCCTTTCTGCTTGTGTTCTGTCGCGGTCGTGATACTCCTCCTGTATGCCGGATGTCCCTTAATCGTGCTTTCTCCTGCAGGATTCCTTTTCGAAGTCGATTCTGCCTTGAAGGTCACTTTCACTTGCCGGGTTCTTTTTTTACTATCCCCCCTATTCTCGAAAATTTTCTTGCTGGGTCAGTCCGTCTTCTCCTATTGCATTTCATGATGCTTTTCAAATGCTTTTTTTTTCCCCTAGTTTTCTTGCTTCATATGTTTCCCCTTCAATTCCTGGAGCCCTACACAAATGACTGACCTCACCCTTTCCATTCTCACTGCAATCCTTGTTATCCCCTCATTCAATTTGATTTCCATCCATTGCGGCTTTCCTTTTCTTCATTTTCACTAGCTAATGTACTTGGGCTCAGTGGCCTGTCATTTTCCCTTCTCGGCTTTCCCTGGGCTATCGCTAGTGGTCTGTTAGGGCATCACATATAGCTTTATCTCTTTCATTTACTACAGTCTCCATGATTGGGCTCTACACTGCAGTTTTGCTCCTTCTTTCCTACGTCACCTTATTTGTGGCTGATGGTAGCTGTTTGTTGTCAATCCCAAATGTTCTTTCAGTTTTTTAGACTGTTTCTGATTTTTCAGTTCCTCTTCTAAACTCTGTATCCGGCCTCTGTGCTCTTGACTTCTTGCCTGACCCACTTCCTTGCTTTCCATGGTCTATACTCTCTTCCATTTCATGCTAAGTTCTTCTAGTTTTCTTTTCACATTCATGCTCCTTTTTGTGAGCTCATGCTGCCCAATCTTCCTTTGCAGTTTCCGTCCTCCTTGTCCCTTGTTTTTCTTGTTGCCTCTCTCGGCAACCCATTTATTTTTGTTTTATCCTGATTGCCTCAGAGTGGGAAACGCCTATGTAATTCCTGTATGTTAGGTTAGTAAAAATTGTGTATATCAGAGTGTGGGGGGAGGAGGTAGTGGAGGAAATGTGCTATGGGGGGAGATTAGTGGGAGGGGGGAGTGGAAGGGAGGAGAAGCAAGTGGGTGAGTGGGAGGAGAGGGGGGAAGGAGGGGAGAGGGTGAGTGAATGAGGGAGGGGAGGGATCAGGTGACAGGAGTTAGGATGTCGGTGGGGGGGGGGGGGAGTGTAAGTGGGAGTCTGGCAATGTGTGTGTGTGATATGTGTGTGTATGCTGATGTGTGTGTATGTGTGTTGTGTGTGTGTTGCATGTGTGTGTTGTGTGTGTGTTATGTGTGTGTGTTATGTTTACACTGTGTTCGTGTTTTGTGTAGGGTGTGTTGTGTGTTGTGTGTCGTTTGTGTGTTGTGTGTGTGTGTGTGTGTGTGTCGTGTTTGTGTGTGTGATTGTGTATGTGTGTGTGTGTGTGTGTGTCGTGTATCACCTATTTGTACTAACCTATTTGTTGGTTGGCAGGGGGTCGAGTCCTGGTCTGGGCCCCGCCTCTTCACCGGTTGCTACTGAACCATTTCTCTACGCTCCATGAGCTTTATCAAACCTCGTCTTAACAAACTGTGTATGGTTCCATGCTCCACTACGTCATTTTCTAGGCTATTCCACTGCCTTACGCTCTATGACTGAAGGAATTTCTTCCTAACTATCTCTTGACTATTTGGTTTCAACTTCCAATTGTGGCCTCTTGTTTCTGTGTCCCCTCCCTGGAACTATTCTCGTGTGTGTGCTTGAGTGTGTGTGTGTGTTATGTGTGTGTGTGGTGTGTGTGTGTGTGTGTGTGTCAGTGGTCCTTGACTTGCCGCAACTTCTTGTGGGCTGCTCCACCTCTCCTGGGGGCTTGACCCCACTACTTACACTGTTGCTCTTAAAAGCTGTATGTGTGTGTGCGTGTATACGTGTGTATTCGTGTGTATTGGGGAGGTATGAGGGGTAGATACCGTTAATACATACCAGTAATTCAGGGTTGTAAAAGTGGAATTGCTACTAGGGGTCTAATGCTTCTATGAGTGTCTGCCTTGTGTGTGTGTGAGAGAGGGAAATGGTTAGGTGGGGGGGGGTAGATGGTGTGGTTTAAAGATCTGTTTACCTCTCTGTTCCAACTGTCTTTTCTAGAAAATGTACTCTCTCCACTTATTGCACCTTTTCTGGATTTAAAGTATCAAATTATTGCTGGTCTATTATCCTAGTCCATGTTCACGTTGAGAGGGACTTCTAGCTTCTAAGTATTATTACTACTAATAAACATACTGTAAGTAGGTTGCAGGGGTGAGTTGACCTGTATCTAAACAGCTATGCAAGGCCAGAACAAGCCTGCAACATGGCAAACCACAATATAGAGTGAGTGATACTTGCGCTGGCAACGGTTCGTGACCAAGTTGCCAGACTGCTGATGACGAAGGTCGTCGTACGTAGTCCTTAAATCCCTATTTATTAGATCCTTCCCCGTGTTGATTATAGCCGCATGCGTCATAACATCCCTCGTTCCTCACGCGATTTCCAACTTTTATCTTATGATAGTATACACTTCACTTTATATGCACTTCACTTATATGTATAATGTGCACACAACGTGTCGTGGCGTCAATGCTTAAGCAGGCCCACTTGTGCCACCCTTCCCTTGTTATATATTTTATTTTTCCTTTTTTCCCCTTTTGCTATTATCTTTTTACACTCTCACTGTATGGTGCCCCACATTTCACTTGTTAGCCAACAGTGATAATTCTTGAACAGCCGCTTCCACACTCACTTTGATCTTTGTATGTTTGAATCTGTGCGGCAACAGCGCCTATAAACCCACAACGGCTTGGGCGCTTTGAATATTGATAATTTCAGCTTCCCTCTCGAATCTTGTATACTAATAACTTTAGTTATCTACTCGTATTAATTGTTCATTGACGATGTCACTACCACTGATTACTGCTAGCATTTACTGCACGCCTTAAAAAACACTAGGGTTATCGGAGCCTTGTGCACTCACGTCTGCACCCCACGGACCCACGCGTGCGTTAGTTACCATTTTGTCCTAGGCACATGTTGATTAGACACTAGGCCTGTTGTATGTGTGTGTGTGTGTGTGTGTGTGTGTGTGTGTGTGTCTGTACTCACCTAGTTTTACTCACCTATTTGAGGTTGCAGGGGTCGAGTCCAAGCTCCTGGCCCCGCCTCTTCACTGGTCGCTACTAGGTCACTCTCCCTGAACCATGAGCTTTATCGTACCTCTGCTTAAAGCTATGTATGGATCCTGACTCCACTACATCGCTTCCCAAACTATTCCTCATAGGACATACCTCTTAGCTCTGGGACTAGTCTTGTTGCAAACCTTTGCACTTTCTCTAGTTTCTTTACATGCTTGGCTAGGTGTGGGTTCCAAACTGGTGCTGCATACTCCAATATGGGCCTAACGTACACGGTGTACAGGGTCTTGAACGATTCCTTATTAAGATGTCGGAATGCTGTTCTGAGGTTTGCCAGGCGCCCATATGCTGCAGCAGTTATTTGGTTGATGTGCGCTTCAGGAGATGTGCCTGGTGTTATACTCACCCCAAGATCCTTTTCCTTGAGGGATGTTTGTAGTCTCTGACCCCCTAGACTGTACTCCATCTGCGGTCTTCTTTGCCCTTCCCCAATCCTCATGACTTTGCACTTGGTGGGATTGAACTCCAGGAGCCAGTTGCTGGACCAGGTCTGCAGCCTGTCCAGATCCCTTTGTGTTTCTGCCTGGTCTTCGATCGAATGAACTCTTCTCATCAACTTCACGTCATCTGCAAACAGTGACACCTCGGAGTTTATTCCTTCCGTCATGTCGTTCACAAATACCAGAAACAGCACTGGTCCTAGGACTGACCCCTGTGGGACCCCCTGGTCACAGGTGCCCACTCTGACACCTCGCCTCGTACCATTACTCGCTGCTGTCTTCCTGACAGGTATTCCCTGATCCATTGCAGTGCCTTCTCTGTTATTCCTGTTTGGGTCCTCCAGTTTTTGCACTAATCTCTTGTGTGGTACTGTGTCAAACGCCTTCTTGCAGTCTAAGAAAATGCAATCCACCCACCCCTCTCTCTCTGTCTTACTGCTGTCACCATGTCATAGAACTCCAGTAGGTTGTGACACAGGATTTCCCGTCTCTGAAACCTTTGTTGTCTGCTGGTGATGAGATCATTCCTTTCTAGATTTCCACCATTCTTCTCCTGACAATCTTTTCCATGATTTTGCATACTATACATGTCAGTGACATGGTCTGTAGTTTAATGCTTCATGTCTGTCTCCTTTTTTAAAGATTGGGACTACATTTGCTGTCTTCCATGCCTCAGGCAATCTCCCTGTTTCGATAGATGTATGAATATTGTTGTTAGGGTACACATAGCGCCTCTGCTCCCTCTCTCAATACCCATGGGGAGATGTTATCTGGCCCCATTGCCTTTGAGGTATCTAGCTCACTCAGAAGCCTCTTCACTTCTTCGGTTGTGTGCACTGTGTCCAGCACATGGTGGTGTGCCCCACCTCTCCGTCTTTCTGGAGCCCCTTCTGTCTCTTCTGTGAACACTTCTTT
Organism: Cherax quadricarinatus; assembly: GCF_026875155.1. Classification (NCBI taxonomy): domain Eukaryota; kingdom Metazoa; phylum Arthropoda; class Malacostraca; order Decapoda; family Parastacidae; genus Cherax; species Cherax quadricarinatus. The sequence continues at coordinate 30,078,683 of NC_069405.1, forward strand.
GAATCTCTTGTTGAGTTCCTCACATACTTCACGGTCATTTCTTGTTGTCTCTCCTCCTTCCTTCCTTAGCCTGATTACCTGGTCCTTGACTGTTGTTTTCCTCCTGATGTGGCTGTACAACAGTTTCAGGTCAGATTTGCCTTTCGCTGCTATGTCATTTTCATATTGTCTTTGGGCCTCCCTTCTTATCTGTGCATATTCGTTTCCGGATCTACGACTGCTCTCCTTATTCTCCTGGGTCCTTTGCCTTCTATATTTCTTCCATTCCCTAGCACACTTGGTTTTTGCCTCCCTGCGACTGTGGGTAAACCATGGGCTCATCTTGGCTTTTTCATTATTCATGTTACCCTTGGGTACATACCTCTCCTCAGCCTCCTTGCATTTTGTTGCTACATATTCCATCATCTCATTAACTGTCTTCCCTGCCAGTTCTCTGTCCCACTGAACCCCGTTCAGGAAGTTCCTCATTCCTGTGTAGTCCCCTTCCTGTGTGTGTGTCTGTGTGTGTGTGTGTACTCACCTAGTTGAGGTTGCAGGGGTTGAGTCCAAGCTCCTGGCCCCGCCTCTTCACTGGTCGCCACTAGGTCACTCTCCCTGAACCATGAGCTTTATCGTACCTCTGCTTAAAGCTATGTATGGATCCTGCCTCCACTATATCGTTTCCCATACTATTCCACTTCCTGACTACTCTGTGGCTGAAGAAATACTTCCTAACATCCCTGTGATTCATCTGCGTCTTCAGCTTCCAACTGTGTCCCCTTGTTGCTGTGTCCAGTCTCTGGAACAACCTGTCTTTGTCCACCTTGTCAATTCCTCTCAGTATTTTGTAGGTCGTTATCATGTCCCGCCTATCTCTCCTGTCCTCCAGTGTCGTAAGGTTAATTTCCCTTAACCTCTCCTCGTAGGACATACCTCTTAGCTTTGGGACTAGTCTTGTGGCAAACCTTTGCACTTTCTCTAGTTTCTTTACATGCTTGGCTAGGTGTGGGTTCCAAACTGGTGCCGATACTCCCAAAATGGGCCTAACGTACACGGTGTACAGGGTCCTGAACGACTCCTTATTAAGATGTCGGAATGCTGTTCTGAGGTTTGCCAGGCGTCCATATGCTGCAGTAGTTATTTGGTTGATGTGCACTTCAGGAGATGTGTCTGGTGTTATAACCCACCCCAAGATCTTTTTCCTTGAGTGATGTTTGTAGTCTCTGGCCCCCTAGACTGTACCCTC
>NC_069405.1:30080407-30085407 GCF_026875155.1 Cherax quadricarinatus
AAAAAAAATAAAATAAAACAGTTATTGCCAAGGTACGAAAGAGGAGGAGAGGGGAGAGAGAGGAGAGAGAGAGAGAAGAGAGAGAGAGAGAGAGAGAGAGAGAGAGAGAGAGAGAGAGAGAGAGGAGAGAGAGAGAGGAAGAGTGATGTGAGTAAATGGTGTTTTAAAAAGCGAGCCGAGTAAATAAGTAAGCGCTTGAAAAATTTCAGAGGAATATGAGTGACCTAGTGAATGAATGACTGAGTGAATCATCTAGTGACTGACTGAGCCGGCTAGTGAATGAGTGAATCAGCTAGTGACTCAGTTTGTAATGAGGGAATCAGCTTGTGAGTGAATGAGTGAATCAGCTCATGCGTTTTCAGTTCTCTCTTACTTGGAAAGAAAAATACGCAAGCAGACTGTTTTCTTGTTTTTTTGACTTATCAGGAAACCAAGCAAAGTGTATTTGTTTGGGCCCCTAAAGGAGAGCAGGCAAACTGTATTTATTTTGGCCCCTAAGACAAGAGCAAGCAAACTGCATTTGTTTGGGCCCCTAAAGGAAGAGCAAGCAAAGTGTATTTGTTTCAATTGTCATTTGCTGAAAGAGATTCGTATCTGCCGGAGATTTAGGGTAAGGGGAGAAGGATTCTCTCTCTCTCTCTCTCTCTCTCTCTCTCTCTCTCTCTCTCTCTCTCTCTCTCTCTCTCTCTCTCTCTCTCTCTCTCTCTCTCTCTGTCTTTCTCTCTCTGTATTTGCCAAGAGGTGTGTGTTTCAGTGTATATTCACAGAGAGGTATATTTGTGTGTGTGTGTCTGTGAGTGCATCTTTCACTGTATATACAGTGAGTGCTTACCTTAATCCCTAATTTTTGGACTAAACTAATTTTATTGTTAGTGTAGAGGTGATTTACAACCTTAATGACCCTCGTGCAGTCGATAGACTATATAACTCGTAAACTAATTAAAAGTCAATTGCTGCTTGTGCGTGTCCGAGCCTGAATGTTTACTCGTCTCCATCAACCATCCTTACCTCCTCATTCTATCCTGTCTCAACATTCTTCCCTGCTTCCTCATTCTTTCCTACTTTCCTCCCCACTGTTCCTTCCCTCCTACCTATCTTTTCCTGCCTCCTTACCAGTGTCTCTCTCGTTCCTGGTCATATTTTTCTGCCTCTCTTTTGGTCTCTTCCCTACCCATCTCTTCCTCTCCATTTTTTTTTACCATCCATTTCTTCCTTTCACCCTCCTTTCCTTCCTCCCAAACTCTTTCTCTTCACACTTCTCTTCTTCCCCACCCATCCCGTTCCCTTTCCTCCCCTTCCTCTATTCCCATCTCTTCCTACCTCCTATAGTTCCCCTTTTATCTTTTACCCCAACACTCTCCCTCCTCCACACCCATTTCTTCCTACCCTACCCTTCCTAACCCCACCCATCCCTTACCCCTACCAACCACAGCCATCCTACCCCTCCCTCTCTTCCGCCTACTTCCCTGTGGCACAAACAGACTGCTTGCATCTAGCTGATCTGCAATTCAACTTCAACTTGAGTTTGGCTGCAGCTTCCCTGGTTACCCCGGTCTTACTTGGACCATTTCTCAAAGGTTTCTTTGCATATACAGTACAACATTTGATGCTAAAACACTGATTCTTTAGTCTATTGTTTATAACTTACTAATATATATATATATATATATAAATATATAATATATATATATTATATATATATATATATATATATATATATTATATATATATAATATCTTATAGATATTATATATATATATATATTATATATTATTATATATATATATTAGATTTATTAATATATATATAATATTATAATATATATATATAATATTATATGATATATATATAAGTATATATATATATTATATATTATATATATATATATAACTCAACTCCAAATTCTTCGTAGCACGGTTACTACACCAGATTCCTAGTCATTCCAATACGACATGCAGCTTCTGCCTTAGAAAAGACACAGAAAATACATTATCTTGCTGAGATCGATTCAAGGCACGAAGCAAGAGACACACATCGAAACACAGCTTAATATAATTCAAGATACAACGGAAGATCAAATACAAGACACAGCTCGCGACAACAACAACTCAAGACACACCAACTCAAGACACAATTCAAGGAACAATTCAAAGCAGATTGGTACCAAGGGCTTTAGAACGGCCGTTCATCAGAGACATTTAATTATACAGCGAATAATCGATAGTGAAACAGCTTCGGGGGTGCCGTGACAAGACAAATGAAGCCTCCTTGTTGTTTCATTACTGTAATGCACAGGTTGTGGGAGAGAGGGAGGGAGGGAAGGAGGGAAGGAAGGAGGGTAGAATGATAGGTGATGCATTCTCAAGAAACAAATCTCACATATCGCTTGTTTTTCCTTGATTGGTTTTTCCTTTAAAATATTATGTATTCGCTTATGCATGCTAACATATTCCACTTACCTCTAGCTTCTCCTACATAGTTTAATATTGAAGGGAAGAGGGGAAAAAGAGTGAAAAGCTTTTAATTCAAGGAATTAGAGATAGCCTCGCATTTCTTGGATCAATTCTGATTCTCTCGTATGACCTAGGCTCTACATTACCCTTAGAATTCAGCGCTTCCCTAAGAACAAAATAATAATAATTACAATAAAAAATAATAATATTCATAATAATATTACGCAGATGCTTTACGATGCATCAAAAGTGTCTTTACAGCCTAGTTTTCCACTTTGTCAATTACCTGTGAGGGATTGTGTCGATGGCCTTCTGACCGTCTGGGAATATGAAATCTACACATCCTTCTATTTCCTGCTTGATCTCTGTCATCTCTTCGTAGAACCCACTTAGTTAGGCAGGATTTTTTCTGTTCTGACTCATACTGGTTTTCCATAAATGTGGAATTTCCAAGTTGGTTAACTAAATGTTGTTGACATTTACGAGTATGGAACTTCGAAGCTTTATATTATGTACTAGAGTATTGATGGTAGGACTTGGGAGTATATGGAAACACAGATAGCAGTGTACTTGGAAGTCCAAACTGAGGCTATCTGGGGCTATCTGTGTAGTGTAAGGACTAATGTCTATTATCTAAGAGTCAGACGAGAATATACAAGCAAAAGGGCCTCTTTTTGGGTTCCGAAATGCTGTGGGATGGATGATTAGAGGAGAGAAGGGTATGTGTGGCTTAGATATGACTGTGGGGAGATAATTGTAACAGGAAGTGTGACGGAGGGGGGGAGGTGGGATGGATGTTGGAGGCTCTGGTTGGGGTACTGAGTTAGGGAGAAGGATGGGGTTGGATACAGGTTCATTATTCACTATGTGTGACCTGTCTCCCCCACCCTCGTTGAAGAGTTTGTTTTATGTTCACGTTTCTCTTACCTGTCGCTGTCCTCTCTTGTTCTGTAATTCCTGTCAGTCTCTCACTTTAGGCTCTCGTTGAACTCGCTGCACGCCGTTAATATTTCTTCATGTTTTCTCTCATTTGCAATAGAAAATTGCAAATGAGAATATTGCAATGAAGAAAAATATTCAGTATTTGTCTTTATAATGCCAACGTATTTTCTTTACAGATTTTTTACAATATCGTTGGTTGTGTACGTGAGTACATTAAAAGAAGGATAGTAGGAAACTTGGGAGTCCAGGCCGAAGCTGTTAGAGAGAAGAATTATCTAGTTCTCTCTAGAGTAAGAATTATTGTGTATTATCTAGAAATATGAGACAAAATAACAAGTATAAAGCTCTTTTATTCAGTTCCGAAAGTGTGGAGTGGGGAGGAGATTATTAGATATGTATTATCCAGATGTGGATTATCTAGGAGTGTATTATCTAGGAATATTCTAGGTATGTGTTATTTATCATAGACACGGAGTCCGGGTCGTGTCCAAACTGTAGTCATTGATACATTAAAATAAATAGGGTTTTTTCGAGTGCAGGAGATTTGTTTTTTTCTTTCTACCATATTTATTATTAAATTTGTTCGACTATTCTTGAATTTTATTTAATATTTAGTGTTTGCCTCTCATCACGGGTGGTGTGTGTGTGTGTGTGTGTGTGTGTGTGTGTGTGTGTGTGTGTGTGTGTGTGTGTGTGTGTGTATGTGTGGTGTGTTTGTGTTTTGTGTGTGTGTGTTTTTGGTGCGTGTGTGTGGTGTGTGTGGGTGTGTGTGGTGTGTGTGGTGTGTGTGTGTGGGGTGTGTTGTGTGTGTGGGTGTGTGTGTGTGTGTGGTGTGTGTGTGTGTGTGTGTGTGTGTGTGTGTGTGTGTGTGTGCCCGCATCTGCCTCTGCTTGACCCCTAAAGCAGTAGCCATGTGTCTCAGGGCTTTATAGCGCCATAACAAAACATGACAAAGATATTATATCGAAAAACCTGAACGCCGGTGCTTTACCGTAACAAGAGTGTATCACAGCTGCCCACTGGTGACGGTGATCTGCTGGCCACCTCCTTGTGACAGTGATCATGTGCTAAAGTCTCTCTTTTTGGCAGTGATCGGTTCGTGTGGGTGCGTGCGTGCGTGTGTGTGTGGGGTGTGTACTCACCTAATTGTACTCACCTAATTGGGGTTGCGGGGGTCGAGACTCAGCTCCTGGCCCCGCCACTTCACTGATCGTTATTTGGGTCCTCTCTCTCCTGCTTCCTGAGCTTTGTCATACCTCTTCTTAAAACTATGTATGGTTCCTGCCTCCATTTACTTCATTTGCTAGGCTATTCCACTTGCTGACAACTCTATGACTGAAAAAATTACTTCCTAACGCCCCTGTGACTCGTCTGAGTCTTCAGCTTCCATTTGTGCCCCCTTGTCCCTGTGTCCCCTCTCTGGAACATCCTATCTCGGGTCCACCTTGTCTATTCCCCGCAGTATCTTGTATGTCGTTATCATGTCTCCCCTGACCCTTCTGTCCTCCATTTGTCGTCAGTCAGTGTGTGTGTGTGTGTGTTTTGTGTGTGTATGTGTGTGTGTGTGTGTGTGTGTGTGTGTGTGTGTGTGTGTGTGCGTGTAGA
>NC_069405.1:30100407-30103836 GCF_026875155.1 Cherax quadricarinatus
TTTTTTCCTTCATCTAATTTGTCGCCAACAACAACCCTTCGGAAACCAGGGGTTGGATTATGCAAGGCAGCAGCAAAGCTGTGTAAGAGCGGATAGTAAGATTGGTTTTTAGTAGAAAGGAGATGAGAGTGTAGAAGTGTGAAATAGTGGCAAGTGGAAAGATTGTAGGCGATTGGTGATATGGGATGGTAGGGATAAAGGGATGGAGAGAGGGAATGGAGGTACGCCGTTCGCTCTAGGCAGGAACAAGAATGGTGAGTCTGGTTGGGATGGTGTGAGGGTGAGAGTGGTCAGTGATGAAGGGGGTAAAGGGGATAGATGGAGGGGGATGGAAGAGCTTTGAGTTGATTTGGCTGCTCTGGTAGAGCTGGTCGGAAGTAATGGTCTTTTAGGGTTCTCATCTCTCTCTCTCTCTCTCTCTCTCTCTCTCTCTCTCTCCGCCCTGGTCTACGAATAAAACCATCACGAATATTTTGGGGAGAATTTCAGAGTTTTTTCTTAGGGCTTAGGGCTCATTCTCTTTTGGTCTCGCTTTACAAAAGGACCTTTATGGCTCGATATCTTAACTCAGACTCGGAGAGTTCAGGAAATGACTCCTGATAAAGACCTCGAGCTCAGTAGTATACGTTGAGTTGACAACAGAAAGGACTCAGGTTAATCCCGGGAGTGGCAATATGTATGAAAAGTCACACGCCACACGCACACACACACACACCACACACACAGAGAGAGAGTGACCTAGTAGCATCAGTGAAGAGGCTGGCCAGGAGCTCGGACTCGACCCCGCAACTCACTAGGTTGAGTACACACACACACACACACACCACACACACACACACACACACACACACACACACACCTCAGACCATTCGAATATAACCGTATCGGCAGCTGCACTTGGCCGGGCGCCTTGCTTGTCAAAAATGGACCACACTGCACTCTGGTACAATATCAGTAACCCTAGTCACTCTCACGCCCACAAGGTCCACCCCACTCCTCGTGTCGACGTGCTATTCTCTCTCTCTCTTCTCTCTCTCTCTCTCTGCTCTCTCTCCCCTCACTCTGCATATACTATACCTACTACACTACTATACTCACATACTCACTACCACTCTGTTCCATACCTCTCAGTTTAGCTACTACCCCCACTCACTACATAAGAACCACAGTTCCCACTACCATCAGCCACAACCACCCTCCGCACCTAGCATCTACTACTACACACAACTCGTTGCTTCACTTTACTCCCTGCACAAAATACTGAGTTTATCATCTACATACTACTATCACTTAGCCAGTAGAAGCACTTACACACCCTCAACATCTGTCAACTTAGCAGTGGCCCCCCCAAACCCATTACCACCCTCAAATCTGTCAACTTTAGCAGTGGCACTTACCACCTAACATCTGTCAACTTAGCAGTGGCACTTACCATCCTCAACATCTGTCAACTTAGCAGTGGCACTTACCACCCTCAACATCTGTCAACTTAGTGGCACTTACCATCCTCAACATCTATCAACTTAGCAGTGGCACTTACCATCCTCAACATCTATCAACTTAGCAATGGCACTTGCCATCCTCAAACATCTATCAACTTAGCAGTGGCATTTACCATCCTCAAACAAGTTAATTTTGAAGTGGCACCCACAGTAATATTGTAATAAATTCCAATCGTAACAGTACCACCTTTCCCTCAAACTACCTTAAAAGACACTTGTAAATATAATTATGGAAAAAATGATGGTATTTTTATTATTATTGTTGGTAATACCAGTAGCAGTAGTAGTAGTATTAGTAATAGTAGAAGCAGCTGTAGTAGTAGTAATGGTAGTAGCAGTAGTAGCAGTAGTGACAATAGTAGTAGTAGTAGTAGTAGTAGTAGTAGCAGTAGTAGTAACAATAGTAGTAGTAGTAGTAGTAGCAATATTGTTGTTGTTCTTGCGTCAGGATTATAATCTTAGATAATATCTAATGTTAGATTATGAAGTAAATGGTATTTCTTATAACTTAATGATTTATAATAAAAATTGGACTATATCACTTATATAGCATTTTGCTCTCAAGTACATGCCTTTAGTACGTAAACATAGACACGTGCATAAATACGAAGATACATACGTACAGGCGGCCATTTTAAAAGACACTTGTCAAAGCCGTTAGCGTTTTTGAGTTGATAGAAATAACACGAATATTGATTTTGTTTTTACTCCCAAGGCTCAGGTCTTTGCAGTAACCGCCCAAGCCTTTGAAGTCACAACTCAGGCCTTTGTAGTCATCACTCATGCCTCTGTAGTCACTTAACACCTTCGTGGTCACTGCCAACGCCCTTTGAAGTCATCGGATTGCTCAAGATTCATTTCAAATATAATTAATTTAGTTTTCAGTCCGTATTCGGAAGCCTCATGCTCGGCTTGCTGCTTGAGTGCGTCGTTCTTGTTTCTGGAACTCTGAGCTCTTTGAGTGCATCGTACCCTTTTGTCTCAAACTTTGAACTCTTGAACGCGAATCTTTCTCGCCTCTCCGAGAAGCTGAACGCCCGACTGCGTTCAGGTGTTCTTCCTGAGGATCTAAAGACTCTCACACATCATTCAAGAAGAGGACAACATACATCATTCAGGTACACAAAACACAACATTCAGGCAGACAATAACACATAACATTCAAGCAACACAACTTTCACATACGCATCTACACGTCCACTAAAAGTCAGTAAAATATGTAGAAGCTAATATAATACAGTATAGTAAATGACTAGGTAAGAAAGCAAAAACATAGAGATAGATATTTCGATAAATATTAGTAATAACGATAATAAAGCAATAATAACAATAACAACAACAATGATAACAACAACAACAACAACAATAATAATAATAATAATAATAATAATAATAATAATAATAATAATAAAATAATAATAATAAAGTAGTCGCATACTCTCCACACAATTACTTACAAGAAGACAGATGAGATGCTTAAACCTGCCAGTATTTCGAGAAGAGAGGAGGTAGCCAATACGGTGATAAAAATAAGAGTAGCAGAGACGGTGATGGAGACAGTGAGGGAGAAAGAGGTAGCAGAGACGGTGATAAAAAGAGTACAAGGTAGTGGAGATGGTGATAAAGAGAGTAAGAGAGAAAGAGGTAGCAGAGACGGTGATAGAGAGAGTTAGCAAAGTTACAAGTGGGAGATTACTTTTAGACCAAGGGAGGATTCTCCTCAGGAAACTTGATTTTGGAGGAAAAGGGGAAGAAATGAAATTTTTATGGCCAGAACAGCCTCCATGGGAGTGTCTAGACCGAACAGCAGTCCATTGGTGCCTGGGTAAAGCAGCCGTCCACGAGAGAGAGAGAGAGAGAGAGAGAGAGGAGAGAGAGAGAGAGAGAGAGAGAGAGTAGAGAGAGAGGAGAGAGAGGAGAGAGAGAG
>NC_069405.1:30104336-30141836 GCF_026875155.1 Cherax quadricarinatus
ATTTTATATATTATATATAAAAAATATTTATATATAAAATATATAAATATATTTTAATATAAATATATATATAAGATATAAATATAATAAATATATATATAAAACCTACTATAGCTAAAGCTGGATCCCATCCGAAGGAGCCCCAACATATACCCAAAACCATCAAACCTCATCCGACGGGATCAACATCTATCCTTGGAAAATAGCAAGCTCTTAGCATGGGACTATACTTGTGTTTCACACAGTCTGACACCTATATCCACGATCATCAGTGTGGCGACAGGAAGCGCTTGCTAAGCTGGAGCCACAGGAAGGAGTACAAAATACACAAGACAGGACATAAGCCAACAGTATCACATTTCCATGGGAATCGAGACCATGGATCATGGGGAAAAAATGCCACACTATATCCTAAGTTGGGACAGCAGACTCATCGACACAAAGGAGACCACAAGAGCAGCCACATATCAATCCTGCCCCATGGATAGCACCAGAAGGGAAAAACATGCCAACTTCCTAAAGATGGTTCCAGACTCATCGACACCACCAGGACTCCAAGAGCCACTTTCATGATCACTGCCTCAGCGTAGCCATCCAGAAGGGATTGCTTTCTGCAATACTTGTCGCGTCTGTTTATTAAAAATGTTCACATAGAATATCTAATATAGAGAGTGGTAGGAGAAGAAAATATTCAAACAGCTCCGGGGAGAACCTTGAGTTTTCCCTGAGGTACGTTTATTGTCTTCTCTGAGGATGAGGGTCCCCATTCCAGCCATAGAGGTGGTACTTCCTATAATTATATATAATATATATATATATATAATATATATATATAATATATATATATAAATATATATAATATATATATAATATATATATATATATATATTGTTGTATATGGGTTAGGTTAGTAGGATAAACCCGCTCTGAACAAACACTACTTTTATAACAGTGTTCCAGGCGGTTCATTGATTACTCATTATTGTAGTGTCACTTACTAAACATGTTGTAAATGAGAACATTTCTGGACTCCAGTAGAATTACTCTCATCGTAGGGGATTGTTTACGAAGTTCGTATGTGTGTGTGTGTGTGTGTGTGTGTGTGTGTGTGTGTAAACGTATGTATACACCTCCCATCTTCCAGGATTGCTGCTCAATCTCCTCTCTCTCTCTCTCCTCCTCTCTCTCTTCTCACTCTCACTCCTCTCTCTCTCCTCTCTCTCCTCTCTCTCTCTCTCTCTCTCTCTCTCTCTCTCTCTCTCTCTCTCTCTTTCTCTTTCTCTTTCTCTCTTTCACTTGCTCTCTCTTTTGGGGCCATGCATTCCATGTGTTTCTCAGTTTAAATTCTCTCCAAATAGTCACATAACTGAGGGAAACATACAGTCAGACAGTAGTCATCTTTAAACACAGCCAAAAAAATAGGGCGCCATTGGTACACTAAGGAAAAGCAACATAAGTGTCCGGGGGCCCCAAAACTGTTCAACAGCCTCCCATCAAGCATTAGGGAATTGCCAATAAACCCCTGGCTGCCTTCAAGAGAGAGCTGGACAGATACCTAAAGTCAGTGCCGGATCAGCCGGGCTGTGGCTTGTACTTGGACTGCAGTAACAGCCTGGTTGACAGCCCTGATCCATCGGGAGGCCTGGCCATGGACCGGGCCGAAGGGGCGTTGATCCCCGGAATAACCTCCAGGTAACCTCCAGGTTACGTAAGAAAAGTTTTAACTGATTTTTATTTCTAACAAGGCATTTTTTTCCTGTACATTCTCGACCAATTTGCGCTGATCTTGAAATTTTGGGGGGAAAAAGACGCAGGAGTGAATGGAAATTAAAAAAAAGGAATGAAAAGAAAAACACAGGAAAAAAAGGAATAAAGAAACAATCAAAAAAATCAGTTTACTCATATGATGCAAGAAAAATCAAGAGATAATTAGGACTTGTGAGACAAAAACGCACAAAGAATACTGCGAAGGAAAATAATACCTGTCAATAAAAAATAAAAATGAATAAAAAAGAGGTCAGAAAAAATGCATACGCATCAGAGGGGCAGGAATGTCAGGAGTGAGAGGAGGAAGGCGGGGTGAAAGGGGGGGGGGAAAGAGGGAAGGAATTTATGGTACGAACAGTGTAGGAAAGCCACAGTGGTGAAAATCTTCACTGATTGCTAATACGCAATCATATATATAATAAAAATATATATATATATATATATATATATATATATAAAATATATATATATATATATATATATATAATATATATATATATATATAGGAAGGCAGGCTGGCTTCAAAACGCTGCCTTCCTCTGAGAAAACTTCCCTTCTACCTGTTGCAGCAACATTACATAGCTCCTGATGACGCACGGAGACGTGTGAAAGTTCTTAGCTAAAGATTTCCATCCCCTGTGGCTTGTCTTGCTACTGGAAACATCGTTCATAACTACAGGTCGTTTTTCAACATTAAAGAAAATCAATAGGAACTAGATCTAAACATGTGCTAAACATTATTTCAATATATAAGTAACAGATGAGAGAAAAAATTACAGCATAGAAATTAGAAAGGCAGTAACTATTCTGACCGTGGTTATTACACAGGTAAGGTTTGTATCTAATGTTGTGGAGAGATTCCACTGTGTCCAGTTCAATGGTACTGGATCAACCAGACTATACAGTCTATAGCGTGGTTTCTAGCTTCACAACACTGACGCATGACACTAAATATCGCGCGCACGGTGTGTGTACTCACCTATTTAAACCACCTATTTGTGGTTGCGGGGGTCGAGTCATAGCTCCGGGCCCCGCCTCTTCACTGATTGCTACTAGGACCTCTCTCACCCTGCTCCATGAGCTTTATCATACCTCGCCTTAAAACTATGTATGGTTCCCGCCTCCACTACGTCACTTTCTAGGCTATTCCACGGCTTGACTAACTCTGTGACTGAAGAAAACTTCCCTAACATCCTTTTGATTCATCTGAGTCTTCCACTTCCAATTGTGACCTCTTGTGCTGTGTCCCTTTCTCTGGAACATCCCGTCTTTGTCCACCTCGTCTATTCCGCGCAGTATTTTATATGTCGTTATCATGTCTCCCCTGACCCTCCTGGCCTCCATGTCGTCAGCCGATTTCCTCAACCTTTCTTCGTAGGACAATCCCCCCTACTCTGGGACTAGTCCTTGTTGCAAACCTTTACACTTTCTCTAATTTCTTGACGTGGGTTGACTAGGTGTGGATTTTCCCAAAATGGTGCTGCATACTCCCAGTATGGCCTGACGTAAATGGTATACAGAGTCTTGAACGAATCCTTACTGAGGTATGGGAACGCTATCCGTAGGTTTGCCAGGCGCCCGTATGCTGCAGCAGTTATCTGATTGATGTGCGCCTCAGGAGATATGCTCGGGGTTAACTCACCCCCAGATCTTTTCCTTGAGTGAGGTTTACAGACTTTGGCCATCTAAACTATATTGTGTCTGGGTCTTCTTTGCCCTTCCCCACCCCAATCTTCATGACTTTGCTTTAAGCAGGTTAAACTAAAGGGATCAGTTGCTGGAACAGCGTAGACGTCCAGGTCTCTTTGTAGTCCGCCTGTCCTCATCCGATTTATTCTTCAAAATTAACTTCACACACTGCAAAAAAGGACATTTCTGATCTATCCCTTCGTTATGTCATTCACATATACCAAGAGCACAGAGGTCCTAGGACTGCCCCCCTTGGAACCCCGCTTGTCACGGCCCCACTCTGACACCTCGTGTTCAAAACCGTTTTCTAAAAGCTTAAGCTCCAGTAATACAAAAAGGGACCCCTTCCACCACCCATTACGGGGTTTTTCGAAACAATTATCAGTACCCTTTGCCCAATTATCCATTAAACAATATATTCAATAGTGCTTCGGGATTACAACTGGAGGTAACAATAAGAAATTAAAACTAAAAATTTTTTAAAGTCTGGGTATATTATCAAATTAAATTTAATCACAGAATCAAAATTTCATTTTCTCCCCTCTGTTACAAAGTTTTTCTAAAAGCACATATCACATTTATAATTCTTAATACCATCGGGTACATTAAAACCATTTATAAAAATTTTCAAATATGTACAAGTTGTATGTGATAATGCTCAAGTTTTTGCATTCTCACGACTAGATTAAACAAGTGACTGACAAAGTCCTCAAAAAAACTAACTCTTTACCAACGGGAACAGAACAGTCTGTTTTGAACAAAAAAAGAATCAAGCCCAATACAATATAACAACAACGCACACAGAACAGGAACCCAAGGAGATAAATAACGAAACAAAGTGGGGACCATCAGCGATCTCCACAAAAGCCCACCACTCCCATACACTGAAATCTAATTTCACATAAAAAATCCTCGACTGGATAATACACAGATCCATACAAGTTAGGTCGAAGCTACAGCCAGGACCTATTCTCAAGTGTCTATTCGGCACATAACATCAGAAAAAAACGTCAAAAAACCTAAAAATATACAATTTTCCCCGTGAACAAGTTCTACAGAACTAAAAAGAATAATAAAGACAGACAATCTGTCCAACCACCAAGAGAGTCTAACCAGACTGAATACTTAGGCGGGGTAGGACACCCCCACCTCTGGGTCACGTGATACTCCGGGGGGACAGTACTGCCCAAAACAGAAGCCGCATCAAACGGCAAAGGCGAAAAATTTACAGAGTTAGACAATCAATTTTAAAGTAGCACAAAATGTTCTCCTACCAAACCCAAAAGGAAGCTAAGTCAAATAACAATATAAAGCAATACATTTACTTTTACTATTATCGCAAATACAAAAAATATAAAATTAAAGAAAAGGAATAATTATATTATATATATATATAAATATTATATATTATATATAAAAATAAAATTTTATATAATATATATAATATAAAAATTATATATAATATAATATATATACAGAATTAATATATATATATATATATATAAATAATATAAATATACAATTAATATTGCAACCCTTTCGGGGGTTGCAACACCTGTCACGTCCCATGACTCGTGTTGCCCCCCGTCAGGTATTCCTGATCCTTTGCAGTGCCTTTCCTTTTAGTGTGCCGACCCTCTATTTTGCAGTAACCTTTGAGGAACTGTGTCAAAGGCCTTTTTGCGGGAAAACAAGCAGTCGTCCACCCCCTCTTCTTTTTACTTCTGTCCCTTGTCATAAAACTATAGGTTTTGACACGGTTTTTTCCCTCCCTGAAACCCCCTGGTTGTCAATTATCACTTTTTTTCTTTCCAGGCTCCCCCACCTCCTCCTGATGAATTTCTCCAGACCTTGCATACGTTAGTGATCAGGTCCTTAGTTTAGTGCCTCTGTCTGTCTCCCTTTTTAAAATTGGACACATTTCCCATTTTCCCCCTCCCTGGGGGATTTCCCATTTTAAAATGATGTTTGAAGATCTTTGTTAAGGGTACACACAAATCCTGCTCCCTTTTTAAGGACCCATGGAGAGATGTTGTCGGGCCCCCACCGCCTTTGAGGTCAAGTTCGCATAGCACTTCTTTACCTCGTTTTATATGTACCTCATCCAGCACTTGCTGGTGAAACCCCCCGCTCTGTTTTTCCTGGAGTCCTACGGGTTTCCACTGAAAACTTTTTTTAAAATCTTGTGTTGAATCCTGAAAACCTCCCGGTCGTTTCTTGTGAATTCCCCATCCCCCTTTCCTTAGTCTGTTACCGGTCCTTGACTGTTTTTTTTCCTCCGATGTGCTGTAAAACAGCTTGGGGGTCACTTGACTTTCGATGCAGTCATTTCGTATTGCCGCTGACCTCCCTTCTTATCTGTCAATTCTTTCTGGCCTTCGCAATCTCTTTATTTCCTGTTTTCCCTGTCTTCTGTACCTTTTCCATTCTCTATACACCTATTTTTTCCCCCCGCCCCTTTGGGTGAACCAGGACTCGTTCTGTTTTTCCCATTATTTCTTTTTCCCCTTTGGGAACAAACCTCCCCTCTCCCTCCTTGCTTTTTGTTGCACATTCCATCATTTCTTGACTGGTTTTTCCTTCATTTCCCCTCCCACTGAATGTCTTAAAGAATTTCATAAAGCCGATAGTTCCCCCCCTTTTGTATTTTGGTTTTCCCACCCAAACCCTGCGCTCTCCCACTTGGATCAACTATTAGCAAAGCACAGAACCACAGAAAGCCCCCGGGGGCTTTTCATACATGATATCCTCGATGTCAGAACTACTCAAGGTGAATACAAGGTCCAGTCTTGCTGGTCGACCTCTCCCCTCTCTCTGTTATGTCTCAACAGTTATGCATGGTTTTCCGTACCACATCCATCATTTTTCGGGCCCCCCCGGGGGCTCCAAGTTTTCCCAGTCAATCCCTTGTATTGAAATCACCCATAATTAGTAATTTTGCTCCCCCCTTGTCCCCCGGGCCACCTCGCTGTGTTCGACCTTTGTCTGGCTCTCATCGTTTTCTTCTCTGCCTCCTGCTTCTGGTGGGTTGTACTTACTGCAATTATCACCTTTGTCCCTCAACTGGATTGTTCACAAAGTAGTCCCTTTACACGTGCCATCCATTCCCCTTTTTTCTAAAAACCCCCACGTTTTTAAGAGCGTGCAATTCCTCCCCCCCTCCCCTCCCTCTGTCTTTCCTGAGGTTTGATACCAGGGGGGAAAGATTGAATCGGGTTTTTTTTCGGGTGATTTTGTTCTGTGAGAGCTTTTATGTCGGGGGGATGTCCCTTGTTTTCTTTCGCCACTCCTCATCTTATTTGTTTTTCCCATCTCATTGTATCCCACACCTTCAACTTCTTTTAAGATTTGTGGTCTGGGAGGTGTATTGGGGGGGAAGTGGGAGACCTGATAAGGAACATTGGGGGTTTCTGGGGGGGGAGTTTGTAATGCATAGGGGGGGCTTGGGATGTGCAGGGGTGTTTTTTTTTAGAGTGTTGGTTGCAGGGGGGTTGACCGGGTTTGGGGAGGCTTCTAAAAGGAAGTTGTGAGGGAGGCGTTTTATCTTCCCCTTTCTGGATCTCCTTCTGTCTTCTCCACCCCTCTTTTTCCCTCCTTTCGCCTTTTTACCACTCTCTCTGTTCTGCCTTTCTTTGTTCTGTCGCGTCGAGATACCCCCTTCCTTATCCCGGGCATGTCCCTTAATCGGCTTTCTCCTCGGATCCTTTTCCAGTCGATTCCCCTTAAAGGGTCACTTTCACTTGCCGGGTTTTTTTTTTTACAACCCCCCCTTTCTCCAAAAAATTTTCTAGCGGGGTCATGTCGCCCTTCCCCCTATTGCTTTCATGTTTCAATTCTTTTTTCCCCCCCTTTTTTTCCCTTGCTTCATATGTTTCCCCTTCAATTTCCCGGGACCCCAACACAAAGACTGACCTCACCCTTTCATTCCCCACGCATTCCCGTGTATCCCCTCTTTAAATTTATTTCTCCATTTCAGCTTTTCCTTTCTTCATTTTCACTAGCAAAGTACTTGGGTCAGTGGCCTGTCATTTTTCCCCTTTTCCCCTTTCCCGGGGTCTGCTGTGGCTGTAGGCCTCCACATATACTTACTCTTTCATTTTCTACAGTCTCCACTGATTGAGCTTTTAAAATGCCCGTTTTGCCCTTCTTTCCCCACAGTCCCCTTATTGTGCTGAGGTAGCAGTCTCGTGTCAACCCAAAAAAAGTTTTTTAGTTTTTTAGACTGTTTCAGATTTTTCAGTTCCCCTTCTAAACTCTGTATCCGGGCCCCTGCTGCTTTTACTTTCCCCCCCTTCCGCTTTTCCCTGCTATCCTCCTTCCCTTTCCATGCTAAGTTTTTCTAGTTTTTTTTCCCTTCATCTCCCTTTTTTTTGAGCTCTGCTGCCCAATCTTTCCCTTTTCAGTTTCCTCCCCGTCCCCTTTGGGTTTTTTGTTTTCCTCGGCAACCCATTTTTGTTTTTTCCTGATTTCCTCAAGTGGGAAACCTATGTAAATTCTGTATTTTTGGTTAGTATTGGTAATCAGAGGGGGGGGGAGGAGGTAGTGGAGGAACTGTGGGTATGTGGGAGAGTATGGGGAGGGGGGTGGAAGGGGGGAAAGCAAGTGGGTGAGTGGGGGGAAGGGGGAAAGGAGAGGTGAAAGAGGGAGGGGAGGGGTCAGGGAAAGGGGTTAGATGTGGGGGAGGGGGAGGTATGGATCTGCAATGTGGGTTTTGTGTGTGTGATGCTGTGTGGTTTTTGTGGGTTTTTTGTGTGTTTTTCATGTGGGGTGTGGGGTTTATGTGTGTGTGTTATTGTTGTGTGTTATTTTATGGGTGTGGTTGTGTGGGTTTTGTGTGTGTTTTGGTGTTTTGTGTTGGGGTGTGTGTTGTGTGTGGGTGTGGTGTGTCGTGTCTCACCTATTTGTACTCACCATTTGTGGTTGCAGGGGTCGAGTCCCAGCTCCTGGGCCCCCCCCTTCACCGGTTCTACTAGACCCACTCTCCCCGCTCCTGAGCTTTATCAAACCCGTCTAAAAATGTGTAGGTTCCTGCCTCCACTACGCATTTTTTAGGCTTTCCCCCTGCCTTTTCAACTCTATACTGAAGAAATACTTCCCACATCTCTCGACTCATTTGTGTCTTAACTTCCAATTGTGGGCCTCTTTTTTTCTGGTCCCCCCCCCTGGAAATCCTGTGTGGTGGTGGGGTGTGTGTGTTGTGTGTGGGTGTGTTGGGGTGTGGTTTATGGCCTTGACTGCCGCAAATTTTTGTGAGCTGACCCCCACTCTCCTGGGGGTTTACCCCCCCACTTACAAAGTCTCTTTAAAAACGATGTGTGTGTGCGTATACGTGGATTCGTGT
This sequence comes from Cherax quadricarinatus, assembly GCF_026875155.1. NCBI lineage: Eukaryota > Metazoa > Arthropoda > Malacostraca > Decapoda > Parastacidae > Cherax > Cherax quadricarinatus. Next base: position 30,113,134 of record NC_069405.1, read on the forward strand.
TATTGGGAGGTATAGGGGTAGATACGTTAATACATACCAAATTCAGGGGGTAAAAAGGGAAATTGCTACTAGGGTCTAAAGCTCATATGTCTGCCCTTGTGTGGTGGAGAGGGATGGGGTTTGGGGGGGGGGTAGATGGTGTGGTTTAAAAATCTGTTATACCTCTCTGTTCCAACTGTCTTTTCTAGAAATGCTACTCTCCCCCCTTTTTGCCCTTTTCTGGTTTAATATCAATTATGCTGGTTATTACCTATTCCCCTTTTTCACGTTGAGAGAGGACTTCCTACTTTCCCAAGATTCTTTCTACTAAAAACACTGTAATAGGGTTTCAGGGGGAGTGACCAATCAACAGCTATGCAAGGCCAAAAACAACCGCAACATGCAAAACCCCAAAATGGGAGTGATCTTGCCTGGCAACGGGCGGACAAGTTGCCAGATGCTGATGCGAAGTCGTCGACGTATCCCTTTAACCCATTTATTTAAACCTTTATGGGTTGGTTATACCCAGAGCTCATACATCCCTCGTTCCTCACGGATTTCACTTTTTACTTATGATAGTATACCTTCCCCATTATATGCACTTCATTATATTAAATGCACACAACTTGTCGGGGCGTCACTGCTTAACAGGCCCCTGCTGCCACCTTCCCCTTTTTAATATTTTTTTTTTCCTTTCCCCCTTTGCTTATTAACTTTTTTACTCCACTGTAGGGCCCCACATTTCCTTTTAGCCAAACGCGAAATTCTTGAACAGCCCTTCCCCCACTCCTTTTTACTTTGTAGTTTGAAAACGTGCGGGAACAGCGCCTATAAACCCACAACGGGTTGGCGCTTTTAAAAAATTTAAATTCGCTTTCCCCTCACATTTTAACTAATAACTTTTGTTTCACTCGTATTAAATTTTTTCATTGCGATGTCACACCACTTATTACGCTAGCATTTACGCACGCCTTAAAAAACACTAGGGTTTTTCGGAGCCTTTTGCACCACGTCTGCACCCCCCGGACCCACGCGGCGTTTGTTACCATTTTGTCCTAGGGACATGTTTATTGCACTAGGCCTGTTGTATTTTGTTTTTGTTGTGTGTGTGTGTGTGGGTGCTGACCACCTAGTTTTACTCACCTATTGAGGTTGCAGGGGGCGAGTCCCAAACCCTGGCCCCGCCTCTTCACGGTCGCTACAGCACTCTCCCTGAACCAAGCTTTATCGACCTCTGCTTAAAAGCTATGTATGGATCCTGACCCCACTACATCGCTTCCCCCAAAATATTTCCCATAGGACTACCTCTTAGCTCTGGGGCTAGTCTTTTTTGGGAAACCTTTGCACTTTCTCTAGTTTCTTTACATGCTTGGGTAGGTGTGGGTTCCAAACTGGTGCTGCATACTCCAATAGGGGCCCTAACGTACACGGTGTACAGGTCTTGAACGATTCCTTATTAAGATGTCGGAATGCTGTTCTGAGGTTTCCCAGGCGCCCATATGCTGCAGCAGTTATTTGGTTGATGTGCGCTTCAGGAATGTGCCGGGTGTTATACTCCCCCCAAGACCCTTTTTCCCTTTGAGGGTTTGTTTGTAGTCTCTGCCCCCCTAGACTGTACTCCATCTGCGGTCTTCTTTGCCCTTCCCCAATCCTCATGACTTTGCACTTGGTGGATTGAACCCCAGGAGCCAGTTGCTGGACCAGGTCTGCAGCCTGTCCAGATCCCTTTGTGTTTCTGCCTGGTCTTCGATCGAATGAACTCTTCTCTCAACTTCAACGTCATCTGCAACAGTGACACCTCGGAGTTTATTCCTTCCGTCATGTCGTTCACAAATACCAGAAACAGCACTGGTCCTGGGAAATGACCCCTGTGGGACCCCGCTGGTCACAGGTGCCCACTCTGACACCTCCCCTGTACCATTACTCGCTGCTGTCTTCCTGACAGGTATTCCCTGATCCATTGCAGTGCCTTCTCTGTTATTCCTGCTGGTCCTCCAGTTTTTCACTAATCTCTTTGGTGTGGTACTGTGTCAAACGCCTTCTTGCAGTCTAAGAAAATGCAATCCACCCACCCCTCTCTCTCTTGTCTTTCTGCTGTCACCATGTCATAGAACTCCAGTAGGTTTGTGACACAGGATTTTCCCCTCTCTGAAACCATGTTGTCTGCTGGTGATGAGATCATTCCTTTCTAGATGTTCCACCATTCTTCTCCTGACAATCTTTTTTCCCTGATTTTGCATACATTTCAGTCAGTGACATGGTCTGTAGTTTAATGCTTCATGTCTGTCTCCTTTTTTAAGATTGGGACTACATTTGCTGTCTTCCATGCCTCAGGCAATCTCCCTGTTTCGATAGATGTATTGAATATTGTTGTTAGGGTACACATAGCGCCTCTGCTCCCTCTCTCAAAAACCCATGGGGAGATGTTATCTGGCCCCATTGCCTTTGAGGTATTTTAGCTCACTCAGAAGCCTCTTCACTTTTCGGTTGTGTGCACTGTGTCCAGCACATGGTGGTGTGCCCCACCTCTCCCTCTTTTGGAGCCCCTTCTGTCTCTTCTGTGAACACTTCTTTGAATCTCTTGTTGAGTTCCTCACATACTTCACGGTCATTTCTTGTTGTCTCTCCTCCTTTCCCTTTCCCTTTGCCTGATTACCTGGTCCTTGACTGTTGTTTTCCCTCCTGATGTGGCTGTACAACAGTTTTCAGGTCAGATTTGCCTTTCGCTGCTATGTCATTTTCTATTGTCTTTGGGCCTCCCTTCTTTTCTGTGCATATTCGTTTCCGGATCTACGACTGCTCTCCTTATTCTCCTGGGTCCTTTGCCTTCTATATTTCTTCCATTCCCTAGCACACTTGGTTTTTGCCTCCCTGCGAATGTGGGTAAACCATGGGCTCATCTTGGCTTTTTCATTATTCATGTTACCCTTGGGTACATACCCTCCTCACCCTCCTTGCTTTTGTTGCTACATATTCCATCATCTCATTAACTGTCTTCCCTGCCAGTTCTCTGTCCCACTGAACCCCGTTCAGGAAGTTCCTCATTCCTGTGTAGTCCCCTTCCTGTGTGTGTGTCTGTGTGTGTGTGTTGTACTCACCTAGTTGAGGTTGCAGGGGTTGAGTCCAAGCTCCTGGCCCCGCCTCTTCACTGGTCGCACTAGGTCACTCTCCCTGAACCATGAGCTTTATCGTACCTTGCTTAAAGCTATGTATGGATCCTGCCCCCACTATATCGTTTCCCATACTATTCCACTTCCTGACTACTCTGTGGCTGAGAAATACTTCCTAACATCCCTGTGATTCATCTGCGTCTTCAGCTTCCAACTGTGTCCCTTGTTGCTGTGTCCAGTCTCTGGAACAACCTGTCTTTGTCCACCTTGTCAATTCCTCTCAGTATTTTGTAGGTCGTTATCATGTCCCGCCATCTCTCCTGTCCTCCCGTGTCGTAAGGTTAATTTCCTTAACCTCTCCTCGTAGGACATACTCTTAGCTTTGGGACTAGTTTGTGGCAAACCTTTGCACTTTCTCTAGTTTCTTTTTCATGCTTGGCTAGGTGTGGGTTCCAAACTGGTGCCGCATACTCCAATATGGGCCTAACGTACACGGTGTACAGGGTCCTGAACGACTCCTTATTAAGATGTCGGAATGCTGTTCTGAGGTTTGCCAGGCGTCCATATGCTGCAGTAGTTATTTGGTTGATGTGCACTTCAGGAGATGTGTCTGGTGTTATACCCACCCCAAGATCTTTTTCCTTGAGTGATGTTTGTAGTCTCTGGCCCCCTAGACTGTACTCCATCTGCTGTCTTCTTTGCCCTTCCCCAATCTTCATGACTTTGCACTTGGTGGGGTTGAACTCCAGGAGCCAATTGCTGGACCAGGTCTGCAGCCTGTCCAGATCCCTTTGTTGTTCTGCCTGGTCTTCGATCGAATGAATTCTTCTCATCAACTTCACGTCATCTGCAAACAGGGACTCCTCAGAGTTTATTCCTTCTGTCATGTCATTCACAAATACTAGAAACAGCGCTGGTCCTAGGATTGACCCCCTGTGGGAACCCACTGGTCACAGGTGCCCACTCTGACACCTTGCCACCTACCATTACTCGCTGCTGTCTTCCTGACAAATATTCCCTGATCCATTGTAGTGCCTTCCCTGTTATCCCTACTTGGTCCTCCAGTTTTTGCACTAATCTCTTGTGTGGAACTGTGTCAAATGCCTTCTTGCAGTCCAAGAAAATGCAATCCACCCACCCCTCTCTCTCTTGTCTTACTGCTGTCACCATGAAATAGAACTCCAGTAGGTTTGTGACACAGGATTTCCCATCCCTGAAACCATGTTGGCTGCTGTTGATGAGATCATTCCTTTCTAGGTGTTCCACCACTCTTCTCCTGTGTGTGTGTGTGTGTGTGTGTGTATGTGTGTACTCACCTAATTCACCTAATTGTAGTTGCAGGGGTCGAGACTCAGCTCCTGGCCCCGCCTCTTCACTGATCGCTGCTGGGTCCTCTCTCTCTCTCTGCTTCCTGAGCTTTGTAATAGCTCTTCTTAAAACTATGTATGGTTCCTGCCCCCACTACTTTACTTGCTAGGCTATTCCACTTGCTGACGACTCTATGACTGAAGAAATACTTCCTAACGTCCCTGTGACTCGTCTGAGTCTTCAGCTTCCAGTTGTGACCCCTTGTCCCTGTGTCCCCTCTCTGGAACATCCTATCTCTGTCCACCTTGTCTATTTCCCGCAGTATCTTGTATGTCGTTATCATGTCTCCCCTGACCCTTCTGTCCTCTAGTGTCGTCAGTCCGATTTCCCTTAACCTTTCCTCGTACGACATTCCCTTGAGCTCTGGGACTATCCTTGTTGCAAACCTTTGTACTTTCTCTAACTTCTGACGTGCTTGACCAGTGTGGGTTCCAGACTGGTGCTGCATACTCCAGTATGGGCCTAACATACACAGTGTACAGTGTCTTGAACGATTCCTTATTAAGGTATCGGAGCGCTATTCTCAGGTTTGCCAGGCGCCCGTGTGTGTGTGTGTGTGTGTGTGTGTGTGTGTGTGTGTGTGTGTGTGTGTGTGTGTGTGTGTGTTTGTGTGTGTGTGTGTGTGTGTGTGTGTATGTGTGTTTGTGTGTGTGTGTGTGTGTGTGTGTGTATTTTGGCAAAACTGATTCTACCTGACACTGATATTCTTGTCACCTGCGTCCTCAACCCACTCCGCGAACTTCGTCAACCTCACGAACTTCGCTTTAACCTCTATGTAACCTCATGCTCTGCTCGACCCTGTATGAATTGATAAAGTCTCTAGCGGGTGAAACTTCCCTTAATCTCTTAACTCGCACATTGTACCATAATCATCATTATGTCCGTAAATTCTACCATTTTTTTTTTTTCAATATACTACCATAGTAGTATATTGAAAAAAAAATTGATCAATTAAAATACACACTCGTTTAAATTCTTATGAAGTGATATTGAAAATAAAAATGTGTACTTGGTGGAAGTGTCCACGGATGTACACTGACATATTGACACGCGACATCGAGTTCCTTCAACAGAGTTAATCCTTCATGTTTTAGTCCATAACCTGCCGTGTCTCCAGGGAACCGTGCTACACGGATCACGGCTTCTGGATTAATATCAAGGATGCATCAAGGGAGGTCAGAACTAGGTCAGGGAAGGTCAGAAAGGATTAGTAAAAGCGAAGATTAGTCAGCAGAGGTCAGGAAGTTCAGGAAAGATGAAGGTTAGTAGAGACGACTGAGAATAAAAAGAAGAAAAGGTTATAGTCAGGATAGGTCAGAAATATTCATGAAAAGTTGGAGTTAGTCAAGAGCTGTCAAAAAAGTGAAGAAAATGTCAAGGTTAGTCAGGAGGTTTCAGGAATGTACAAACAGAGGACACAACTACATTACGAAAGGTCAGTACTTGGGCGGGATGGAGCAGAAGAGGCCAGATCCACATCAGGAAAGGTCAGGAAGCTTCAGGGAAGGAACAGGACAGGACTAATTTAAGTCACGATAAATCAGGAATTGAACAGGAGAGAACAGAGATTCGTCACGAATGGTCAGTAAAGGTCAGGAATAAGATAGGATTGCACTCAGAAGTATGTCAGGAGATTCCAGCTTATGCATATACAAGTAATATAATTAGATTGATTAGTTTGGTAACTGGACAACATACATGTTTATCTTCCCCAGGAAGAGGAAGATAAACATGGAGGAATCTTTTGTAACATACTGTGTTGCATTGTAGTATGTTTTATTTCACGTGATATCTTTATATGGTATTGCCCTGCTTTGTGTCGCATTTAATTACATTTTTAGTATTATTCTTTTTATATTGTAGTGCACTGTATTAATGCTCAGTATTGAACTGTATGTATTTCTTGGATGTATTTTGTGTTTCATACACTAAATTGTATTGAAATATACTGTATTATATTGTATGCACGTAGTTCATGCTTAGGAGGCTCTTACCTGAGAAAACAAACTCCAAATCACAGGCTATTGCATTTATAACTTCAGCTAACAAATTTGCCCTATAACAGATGACATTATAATAATTGATGAAGAATTAGAAAAATGTGCAACATCTAGGTATCTTTGTTTGTAGATGTTTCGCCATCTAGACTGCGGTGCTCTTCACCTACTCCATGACTGAAGGACTGATTGCGTCGTCTTCTGTATTAGAGTTCTACAATCTTCCCATTATGTCTTTGAATTTGTATTGTTAAAGCCATTGGATGCGAAACGTCAACAAACACAGAATCCAGATGTTGCACAGGCATCTAATTCTTAATATTATCGTTGTTATATACCATTTATTTACATTATGATAACTGAAGTGACGCATCTCGTATGACTCAATAATATTTTCACTTCAAGTGTGTTGTGACTATTTCATTATTATAATAGAGTTATCGAGGATACAAACTCTCGGTGACACAAATATGAGCATAAATGAGAAAGGGTGACAAGATTAACCGTATGAGAGAAAGAGAGGAACAGATAAGAGTTTCGTGGATAAGAGTAGTCTCAGCCTATCTCACAAGTCACACATCTCAGCCTGTCTCACAAGTCACACATCTCAGCATGCTTCACAAATCACACATCTCATCCTGCTTCACAAATCACACATCTCATCCTGCTTCACAAAACACACATCTCAGCCTGTCGCACAAGCCACATTCACAGCCTGTCTCACAGGTCACACGTCTCGCCCTGTGACGAGACGCTCAAACAAAACAAGTTAAAAGTTTGCTAGACTCTCTGTGTGTTGATGACAGAGTTTTAATGGGAGTCTTAGTATCTGGGCAGCGAAGCTCATTCCTCGTAAATTTTCAGACTAAGATTTTTTTTATTTGCGAAGTGAAATTTTGTTGGAAATAGTAGTTGCCCCAGAGAATGAGTCGATTTTTTTTACCACGTTCGATGGTGTCGGGAAATTTTGCGAGAAAATATATACAATCGAATTTGCAAGGCTAATTCGTATTTTTCCTCTAGAGCTATTTCTATTTCTGCTAGAAATTGTTGTATATATTCGTTAGAAGGGATTCTGTTTTTGCTAAAAGATTTTATATTTCTGCCAGTATGTTTTTTATGTCACTTAGAATGATTTGTATTCCCCAATGAATGATTTCAGTATATGTTAGAATTTTATGGATTTGTGTCAGACAAAACGAAAAGAATTTTTGAAAAGATAATTATTAATAAAGAATTATAAACACACACACACACACAAAATATTATTCAATGGTTAAAGGCGTCATCTTAAGAGTCATTGACAAAGACGGAAGCAAGAAGAGTTATCTTTGCACTGCCAAGTTTAAAGCTTATCTACTACACGAAATCCACCTGCGCACCACTAGTCTAAGAAATCTTGAATCCCTGTTATAGGAATTAAAGTAAAAAGTATGTGTATGCTCACTGAGATATACACTCTTCGGAGAGTATATACACTACTGCTCTCAGTAAATACTCATCAAGAGAGAAATACTTCTCAAAATATATATAACGTATCCTGTATGTGAGCGATGACCTACATGACCTTCAGGAAGATTTTTTAGCATGGATCTTTAAGCCACGATCTGGCAGGGATCGTCAGGCAACACTCTTGCGGAGACCTTCAAGCAGCTCTCTGTTTAAACTTTATTCATTAGTTTCTCATAAATATTAGCAATTTTTATTAAATTCTCTCCTCAATGCTTTATTCCTCTATTCTTCATCCCATGTTTCTTTCAGAAAAACAATGCTACACACGGAAATTCAGTGGGTTTCTGAAAGAATGAATTCCTTGAGAAACATGTGTCTTGCCAAAGAGAAGAAACACTAACAGACCCAGACAGAATTCAAAACAGTGACAGTGTACGCAGATGACGACTGTTATATGTGTCGAGGGAGAACACGGGATACAAAGTAAATACTTTGACACGCTACTCTCTCCTTAAACTGTATTTAATTGGATCGCAAATTTTATACACGAAGCGAGAGTGGAAAAGAGAGAGAGAGAGAGAGAGAGAGAGAGAGAGAGAGAGAGAGAGAGAGAGAGAGAGAGAGAGAGAGAGAGAGAGGGAGACAGAGAGAGAGACAGAGACAGAGACAGAGACAGACAGACAGACAGACAGAGACAAAGAGAGAGAGTATTCTTTTTGATGTTGCTTTTTTGTTTCTGCATTCATTTTGGTATGACTGCATTATGTGTCTTTGTACTTGAGCTTGTGTGTAGAGACCTATTTGTAGCCACATGATCACTCACAGCGATGCTCGTGCTGCCCCGTTTTTATCAGTTATCAAATTATAAAAGCATTCTAGTGATGCTGACTTTAACTAGCTCCTCCATTCTTCGGGCGTGTACTTACCTATTTCTACTCGCCTGTTTGTGGCTGCAGGGGTCGATTCATAGCTCGTACCTCACCTCTTCGCTGATCGCTGATAGGTCCTCTCTGTCCCTGCTCCTAGAGCTTTATCGTACATTTCCAAAAGCTATGTATGCATCCTGTCTCCGCTACATCACTCCAGATTCTTCCACTTCTTGACAACTCTGTGGCTGAAAAAATATTTCCTAACATCCCTGTGATTTATCTGGGTTTTTAACTTCGAGTGGTAACCCTTTCTTGCTGTGTCCCATCTCTGAAATAATCTGTCCCTGTCCACTGTTCAGTGTGCGTGTGTGTGTGTGTAAGTGTGTGTGCGCGCGCGTACGTTTGTGTGTTTGGGTATATGTTTTATGATAGGTGTCATGATATGTGAAAATAACATTCCGTTGACGTCATGTAGAAGGACATGTTACATCTAGTGTATTTACGTTGCTATAGCAATGTTTATGCATTACTATTTGAATGTTCGTCATGTAAAATGAATTCTTCATGTTACGGGAACTGTTCTATTGTGATTCTATATTGTATCCGGCATGTTGCTGATTGCAATATGGATGCTGTATCTGATACAAGTATGTATAAATAAATAAATAAATACATAAATAAATAAAAAAATATATATTTTTTATAGGTCGTGCCGAATAGGCAAAACTGGTCAATTAGCAAGAACTCATTGAAAATTAAGCTCTTCCAAAAATTGTCTCTTGTACGTTTAAAGATATTTTTTTTCATTTATGTTAATGTAAAAATTAATAATTTTATACCAAAAGAGCCTTAGAAAACTTACCTAACCTTATCATAACAAGCGCAATTTAATTTAGCCTAATCCAACTAAATATATTTCAGATAAGTTTAAAATAATTTAATAATAAACAATGAAATATATTTTTTTCGTTAGGGTCAGAATTATTTTTACGAAATTATTGCATACACAAATTTTCCCTTGCCTTATTCGGAAAGAAGAGCGTTCCTATTTAAGCGAAATTCACAAGTTTTACCTATTCGGCACGACGTGCAGAAAATACAGACCTAATAAAGGAGAAAATTAAAGAGAAAATAAAGGCCTAATAAAAGAGAATGATGACAGCCCATACTTATATGTTAGCACTCTTCTGTACCGCCAAAACAATTTGCATTGAAGAGCCATTTACAAGATTAACTTCAGAAGTAAGTGGCGTTGTACTTTATAATATATCTTTACACTGTCAATGTTATTGTCATTGAGAGGACGTTTACTGGATTAGTTTTCGAAAACGAATAAGTAATATCACACTTTCTCTCTCTCGCTATGTTTACATGTATATATATTATATATATATATATATATATAATATATATATATATATATTATATATATATATTATATATATATATATATATATATATATATATATAAAAAGTATAATATATATATATTATATATATTATATATATATTTATATATATATAAAATATATATATATATATATATATATATATATATATATATAGTATATAGTATGTGTGTGTGTGTGTAGGGGATGATTTCCATCTCTAGGACAAACTGATGGATCCTTTGCCTCAGAGAATATTAGAGAGCATCGAGGAAATACACATACTATTAACGCTTTGTTATCTACTTGTCAAGTCATAAAACGGTTCATAAATTAGAAAGGTACCTAACAAAGGACAATAAAACCCATATCTTGACTAAGTTATTTAGATTATATTTATGAGGGTGCCTTAAGCTCACGAGAATGAGAGATAATCAGGGATGATCAGAATAATTAGAGTGAAGGTTCAGTTTCTTGAGTCTTCATCACGAAAACGAAAACTCCCTGAAATTCACATTTTCTCACTTAAAGAAAAGGAGACTAATGTCTCTTGCATCTCGGATCCGAATGGTAAACACGAAATAAAACAATTTGACTCGATTACACAGCAGAATGAATCTCCGAGGAAAGAGATGCACAACAAGTGTAAAACGATATTTTGATAACGTAAGTTACAGCACAATGAAATAAATGTTATTCTGATTCTGTAATCGCCTAACCAATTCAATAGTTTAAAACGCCGGTTGGATAAGCTCGTTCTCAATACAGTATTGAACTAGAAACACAAAAGGGACTGCCTAGATACAATGCAGTGGTTGACTAGTGCAGTAGCTGACTGTAGTCATTGGAATACCAATCTTATTCCAGCAACTATTTCAGGACGTCTGCTAAGGCACTGGTAGAGAAGGGTACAGTGGCAGTGGTTGCGTAAAGTTGTAGTAATAGTAGTAATGATGGAAGTATTTGTAGCTACCACTTTAGTGGTATTCACTGTAATAGTAGCAGTAGTATTATTAGCATAATGACTGGAGCAACTAGCCGACAAGTGTGTTGAACCACACCTAATGCAAACCAAACCTTATTTTTCTGACGTTTCACTCAACAGTGAGCTAATAAAGCTCAATCTTGGACAAAACCTCATCTGATAGCCTTTTGCTTCGTCACCTGTCATTACACCCAGTAGTATTGATAGCTGTAATAATCGAGCGTTTAATTTCATTTTATCTTTTTCGGTACGGAATGGCTACTTCACTCTGTGTGTCAAGGTAAGGGGAGAGCCTTCTGCTATACGTGTTTCACCTATCTAAAAAAAAATTTAGAGGCAGTTGGACTATGCTTGGTTTGACTCAGTATGTAGTCTCGATGTGAAATGTAAAGTGTTCAATGCTGTTTCCACGTACATTCACGTGTTTCCTTACTGGAGCAGGGATACTGTTGGAATGTGAGCATCTGTAATATAGGTGAATGTATCTTAAGTAAAGCAAGTCTTGTGAGATGAATCTGGAGGTGGGAAGTACTGTGCATCCTCTTGGTGCGCCAGGTATAATTGGTGCTTTGGAAAAAATGCTTATTGGGAGGGAATCCAAGGGGCGAAAGTTGGGAGGGAAGGGAGGGCCTGGAATGATAAAAGAAAGAGGGTAGGGGTAGGAGAGGCTAGACCATTAATGAATATGTCTTCACTCTAGGTCTTTCTTTAAGGAAGGTTCCTTAATCCCTGACCTCTACTCAGATTCCCTGAAACGAACCTATGAATGCCTTCGTCACATATCCCCCTTCTCCCCCAATCCTCCTGTATGACCCCATGAATGTAGTAATTATAACAGTTCACTCTAGGTCGTATTATATTTGCCAAAATAAAAAAAAATATTCATTCCTCTTTGCACCTTTTTTTGGTAACATTTGTATCTTGGTATGTTAGACGTAGTTTGAGCTGAGACAGGTGTGAAGGAGCAGTAATGAGGCACTTACTGAGCAATAACATCCTCACGCTTACACCTGTTGTCCAGGTGCTCGAGAAAGGCCAGAGAGAGAGAGAGAGAGAGAGAGATGAGAGAGAGAGAGAGAGAGAGAGAGAGAGAGAGAGAGAGAGAGAGAGAGAGAGGAGAGAGAGAGAGAGAGAGAGAGAGAGAGAGAGAGAGAGAGAGAGAGGGTGAGAGAGAGTGAGAGAGTGAGAGGCGGAGTGAGAGAGAGGGGGAAGTGAAAGAGAGAGGGAGTGAGAGAGATAATTATTATTATTATTATGATCAAGGGGAAGCGATAAACCCGTAGGATTATACAGAACCTATGGGAGATGTGGAAGGTATTCAGGGCTTAATTCAAGGAACTGGAGCACAGATTCAATTCCCTAGACCTAGAGCCCCTCAGCAGCGTCAAGGAACCTTCCTTGAGGGAAGTGAGAGAGAGACAGAGAGACAGACAGAGAAATATGCAGAAATAAGGGATTACAGACGGAAAAGAGGTGAGTAAATATATGAAGACACAAATCAGCAATGTCGACGGAGACAGACAGAAAGACAGACAGACACAGACAGACAGACAAGCAGACATGAAGAAGAGACATTAAAAGAAATATTCGTGTGATGCATTTTTCATTCACGTCATTGAGTGCGACATTCTTTAAGAAGTAGAGACGAGTATAAGGCTCCATCTTTCCCATCTTTCAAGACTTTCATCTGGTGAATATGTTTTCCAGGATAGGTGGTGAGGGAGAGAGAGAGAGAGAGAGAGAGAGAGAGAGAGAGAGAGAGAGAGAGGAAAAATTTGTCAAAAGAATGTGAATGAGAAGGGTGGGGAAAGAATGAAAATAATTATAAAAAAGGTAAGAAGGATAGGAGCCAAACAGGATCATAAAACGATCAGTTTCAGAAATGGTCACTCTACCGCTGACCTGATGAGCCGGACCATCACTCAGTGTGAGATGAATTCATTCCTCTACTGATTCACATCTCTGGTGAATCATTCCTCCACTGACATACATGTCTGGTGAATTATTCCACTACTGACTCACATCTGAGATGAACCATTCCTTCACGAGATTCACATCTGGGATGAATCATACCTCCACTGATTCACATCTGGGATGAATCATTCCTCCATTAGAGAAGCAAAGTCAGCAAAGGTTTAAAAAATGTGAATCAATGTGCCTCCCCTGGCAGGCTCCTTCTTGCGCTCTCCATCGTTACTTAGAATGACCTTTGCAATATGAAAGTGAACTTGAATGACCTCTGCACTATTATTATGACCTTGAGCGACATCCACATTAAGAACATGTCCTGTAGTTACTTTTGCACTATGAAGGTGACCTAGTGACCTCTGCACTTTGAAGGTGACCTGGAATGACCTCTGCACTGTGAAGGTGGAGTGACCTCAGCACTATAAATGTGGCCTAGAGTGACCTCTGCAATATGAGGTGACATAGTGACCTGTGCACTATGAAGGCGACCTAGTGACCTCAGCACTATGAAAGTGACCTGGAGTGACCTCTGCACTATGAAGGTGATCTGGAGTGACCTCTGCACTATGAAGGTGATCTGGAGTGACCTCTGCACTATGAAGGTGACATGGAGTGACCTCTGCACTATGAAGGTGACATGGAGTGACCTCTGCACTATGAAGATGACCTGGAGTGACCTCTGCGCTATGAAGGTGACTTAGTGACCTCTGTTCTGTGAAGGTGACCGAGTGACCTCTGCATTATGAAGGTAACCTGGAGTGACTGTACTAAGATGGTGACCTAGAGTGACCTCTTCACTATGAAGGTGACCTAGAGTGACCTCTGCACTATGAAGGTGACCTGGAGTGACCTCTGCACTATGAAGGTGACCTGGAGTGACCTCTGCACTATGAAGGTGACCTAGAGTGACCTCATCACTATAAAGAAGACTTAGTGACTTCTGCACTATGAAGGTGACCTGGAGTGACATCTGCACTATGAAGATGACCTAGTGACCTCTGCACTATGAAGGTGACCTGGAGTGACCTCTGCACTATGAAGGTGACCTGGAGTGACCTTTGCACTATGATGGTGACGTGGAGTGACCTCTGCACTATGAAGATGACCTGGAATGACCTCTGCACTATGAAGGTGACCTGGAGTGACCTCTGCACTATGAAGGTGACCTAGAGTGACCTCATCACTATAAAGAAGACTTAGTGACTTCTGCACTATGAAGGTGACCTGGAGTGACATCTGCACTATGAAGATGACCTAGTGACCTCTGCATTATGAAGGTGACCTGGAGTGACCTCTGCACTATGAAGATGACCTGGAGTGACCTTTGCACTATGATGGTGACGTGGAGTGACCTCTGCACTATGAAGATGACCTGGAATGACCTCTGCACTATGGTGACCTGGAGTGACCTCTGCACTATGAAGGTGACCTGGAGTGACCTCTGCACTATGATGGTGACTTGGAGTGACCTCTGCACTATGAAGGTGACCTAGTGACCTCTGCACTATGAAGATGACCTGGAGTGACCTCTGCACTATGAAGGTGACCTAGAGTGACCTCATCACTATAAAGAAGACTTAGTGACTTCTGCACTATGAAGGTGACCTGGAGTGACATCTGCACTATGAAGATGACCTAGTGACCTCTGCACTATGAAGGTGACCTGGAGTGACCTCTGCACTATGAAGGTGACCTGGAGTGACCTTTGCACTATGATGGTGACGTGGAGTGACCTCTGCACTATGAAGATGACCTGGAATGACCTCTGCACTATGGTGACCTGGAGTGACCTCTGCACTATGAAGGTGACCTGGAGTGACCTCTGCACTATGATGGTGACTTGGAGTGACCTCTGCACTATGAAGGTGACCTAGTGACCTCTGCACTATGAAGATGACCTGGAGTGACCTCTGCACTATGAAGATGACCTAGTGACCTCTGCACTCTAAAGGTGACCTGGAGTGACCTCTGTACTATGAAGGTGACCTGGAGTGACCTCTGCACTATGAAGACCTGGAGTGACCTATGCACTATGAAGGTGACCTGGAGTGACCTCTGCACTATGAAGGTGACCTGGAGTGACATCTGCACTACGAAGGTGACCTGGAGTGACCTCTGCACTATGAAGTTGACCTGGAGTGACCTCTGCACTATGAAGTTGACCTGGAATGACCTCTGCACTATGAAGGTGACCTGGAGTGACGTGTACACCATGAACGCCACACTCTCACCGCAGCTGTCGTCCTTCCCTTTCGTCTTGACAGGTAAGTTTACATAAGTTATTTTCTCTCAATGTTATCCCTTGCCATATCCATTAACTTCTAAATTCTATTACATTCCAAGTATGGGCAAATTTACTCAGAAAGCTAAGTGAACATTCCCATTATCCCCTCTTCTTTCTCTTCTCCACTCTCCTTCTTTTCATTTGTTTACATCCTCTTGCTCTTCTTCCTTTTGCTCTTTCCATTCTGATCCTCTTCCTTCCGCTGCATTTTTTTCTGTTTTGCTCCTCTTCTTGTCGCATGATCCTCTTTTTCTGTTGCTGTTCTTCTCTCCATTCTCTCGCTCCGCTTCATATTTTAGTCCTCTTTACTCCCTTTCTTCTCTTTTTCTGCTACCTTTCTTATTTACTCCCCTCTCATCTCTTCCTCTTCCTCCTCTTCATCTTTTGCTCTTCTCTATTTACTTTTTATCCTATGAAGCACCCACCTCTTAGCTCGTCTTCCTTTTCTTCTTCTGTTCTTTTTCTTCCTCCTTCTCTTCCTCGCATTACACCTCCACCTCCTCCACTTCCTCCTCCTATTCTTTACCAAGCACTACCATCTCTTAACAAATTTTGGCAATAATGAGCTAAATGAAATCGTAGCGGTTGCCTGAGTGGTTGTGAAAGTTCAGCAGTCCTAACAGACCCTCAAAGAGTATTTGGTAAGGCTGGTTCTTCCTTATGGAAGTCAATAGAGAAATCAATGATAACATAATGAGATAAACAATTATATTAATAATAAGTAAAACTGGTAAGGAATATAAGAAGTAAAGAATTATAAGAAGAGTATCAGTAAAACTAGTAAACTAGTAAACTAGCCAAACATGGGGTATTTAATGTTATTTTGGGATGCAGCAGTCTGTGAAATAATTGCCGGCAATATGATTTCTTAAGATAAGGCAAACAGCATAAACAAATACAAACATTAATAGACAGAAATTGTTACGTTTGCTGGAAAACACTGTATTAGGCTAAGTGAATCTCCAATCACCGGGGAGTCGCCAAGTAAACAAGAAAGTAAAAAATGAAAATGAAGAAATCGGGGAGACCTCCAGAATACAGGTGAAAATAATTATAGCTGAAGAACTGGATAAGAGATGGCGCTGAGTGAGGGACCCGCAGTGAACGAAAATAGGAAGATTCACTCAGAAAGACGCTTATCCACATATCTACGCTATCAAGTAAGGCTTTCCCTGACACTCTATCCAGCAGTCTGTGTTTTCTATTCCAGGCCAGCGTTTTCAGCTATGTTCTGCGAATTTCAACCGTCTATACCTAACATGTTTGTTCATTACTGCCCTTTGGCTCTTTTACTCACCCTAAGATGCACACAAATATTTGCTCGCTGCTTGTGATAATTGTTTGTGCATGAATATTTTCTCCCCGGCAGTGAGCCAGTCGTATCTGTGAGGGTATTTCAACTGGGGACGAATTCGAAGGGCGTGTGTGTGTTTGTTTGTTTGTTTGTGTGTGTGTGTGTGTGTGTGTGTGTGTGTGTGTGTGTGTGTGTGTGTGTGTGTGTGTGTGTGTGTGTTTACTTGAGTATCTTCCTAGTAAAAATTTAATCAATTTCTTTATAGTAATTTAACCTTCCATTGCTAAGTTGCGGCTTCTGTTGACAAGTTATCTAATAATTACTTAAATATGCTTAGTACGCTCAAAGATTTAGTTGTCAGTAATCGGTAATGATTTGTGACTTGTACTGAGCAATCTGTTATTGTTATTTTTTTTATTATTAACACACTGGCCGATTCCCACCAAGGCAGGGTGGCCCGAAAAAGAAAAACTTTCCCCATCATTCACTCCATCACTGTCTTGCCAGAAGGGTGCTTTACACTACAGTTTTTAAACTGCAACATTAACACCCCTCCTTCAGAGTGCAGGCACTGTACTTCCCATCTCCAGGACTCAAGTCCGGCCTGCCGGTTTCCCTGAATCCCTTCATAAATATTACTTTGCTCACACTCCAACAGCACGTCAAGTATTAAAAACCATTTGTCTCCATTCACTCCTATCAAACACGCTCATACATGCCTGCTGGAAGTCCAAGCCCCTCGCACACAAAACCTCCTTTACCCCCTCCCTCCAACCTTTCCTAGGCCGACCCCTACCCCGCCTTCCTTCCACTACAGACTGATACACTCTTGAAGTCATTCTGTTTCGCTCCATTCTCTCTACATGTCCGAACCACCTCAACAACCCTTCCTCAGCACTCTGAACAACAGTTTTGGCAATCCCGAACCTCCTCCTAACTTCCAAACTACGAATTCTCTGCATTATATTCACTTTACGCATTGCCCTCAGACATGACATCTCCACTGCCTCCAGCCTTCTCCTCGCTGCAACATTTATCACCCATGCTTCACACCCATATAAGAGCATTGGTAGAACTATACTCTCATACATTCCCCTCTTTGCCTCCAAGGACAAAGTTCTTTGTCTCCACAGACTCCTAAGTGCACCACTCACCCTTTTCCCCTCATCAATTCTATGATTCACCTCATCTTTCATAGACCCATCCGCTGACACGTCCACTCCCAAATATCTGAACACATTCACCTCCTCCATACTCTCTCCCTCCAGTCTGATATCCAATCTTTCATCACCTAATCTTTTTGTTATCCTCATAATCTTACTCTTTCCTGTATTCACTTTTAATTTTCTTCTTTTGCATACCCTACAA
This sequence comes from Cherax quadricarinatus, assembly GCF_026875155.1. NCBI lineage: Eukaryota > Metazoa > Arthropoda > Malacostraca > Decapoda > Parastacidae > Cherax > Cherax quadricarinatus. The sequence continues at coordinate 30,131,196 of NC_069405.1, forward strand.
AATTCATCCACCAACCTCTGCAACTTCTCTTCAGAATCTCCCAAGAGCACAGTGGCATCAGCAAAGAGCAGCTGTGACAACTCACACTTTATGTGTGATTCTTTATCTTTTAACTCCACGCCTCTTGCCAAAACCCTCGCATTTACTTCTCTTACAACCCCATCTATAAATATATTAAACAACCACGGTGACATCACACATCCTTGTCTAAGGCCTACTTTTACTGGGAAATAATCTCCCTCTTTCCTACATACTCTAACTTGAACCTCACTCTTCATTACTTTCAGTAACCTACCTCCTACACCATACACCTGTAACATCTGCCACATTGCCCCCCTATCCACCCTGTCATACGCCTTTTCCGAATGCATAAATGCCACAAAAACCTCTTTAGCCTTATCTAAATACTGTTCACTTACATGTTTCACTGTAAACACCTGGTCCACACACCCTCTACCTTTCCTAAAGCCTCCTTGTTCATCTGCTATCCTATTCTCCGCCTTACTCTTATTTTTTTCAATAACTCTACCATACACTTTACCAGGTATACTCAACAGACTTATCCCCCTGTAATTTTTGCACTCTCTTTTGTCCCCTTTGCCTTTATGCAAAGGAACTATGCATGTTCTCTGCCAATCCCTAGGTACCTTACCCTCTTCCATACATTTATTAAATAATTGCACCAACCACTCCAAAACTATATCCCCACCTGCTCTTAACATTTCTATCTTTACCCGATCAATCCCAGCTGCCTTACCCCCTTTCATTTTACGTACTGCCTCACGGCCTTCCTCCAAACTCACAACTGGCTCTTCCTCACTCCTACAAGATGTTACTCCTCCTTGCCCTATACACGAAATCACAGCTTCCCTATCTTCATCAACATTTAACAATTCCTCAAAATATTCTCTCCATCTTCCCAATACCTCTAACTCTCCATTTAATAACTCTCCTCTCCTATTTTTAACTGACAAATCCATTTGTTCTTTAGGCTTCCTTAACTTCTTAATTAATCTCACTCCAAAACTTTTTCTTACTTTCAACAAAATTTGTTGATAACATCTCACACACTCTCTCATTTGCTCACTTTTTACATTGCTTCACCACTCTCTTAACCTCTCTCTTTTTCTCCATATACTCTTCCCTCCTTGCATCACTTCTACTTTGTAAAAACTTCTCATATGCTAACTTTTTCTCCCTTACTACTCTCTTTACATCATCATTCCACCAATCGCTCCTCTTCCTTCCGACACCCACCTTCCTGGAACCACAAACTTCTGCTGAACACTCTAGCACTACATTTTTAAACCTACCCCATACCTCTTCGACCCCATTGCCTATGTTCTCATTAGTCCATCTATCCTCCAATAGCTGTTTATATCTTACCCTAACTGCCTCCTCTTTTTAGCTTATAAACCTTCACCTCTCTCTTCCCTGATGCTTCTATTCTCCTTGTATCCCATCTACCTTTTACTCTCAGTGCAGCTACAACTAAAAAGTGATCTGATATATCTGTGGCCCCTCTATAAACATGTACATCCTGAAGTCTACTCAACAGTCTTTTATTTACCAATACATAATCCAACAAACTACTGTCATTTCGCCCTACATCATATCTTGTATACTTATTTTTCCTCTTTTTCTTAAAATATGTATTACCTATAACTAAACCCCTTTCTATACAAAGTACAATCAAAGGGCTCCCATTATCATTTACATCTGGCACCCCAAACTTACCTACTACACCCTCTCTAAATGTTTCTCCTACTTTAACATTCAGGTCCCCTACCACAATTACTTTCTCACTTGGTTCAAAGGTTCCTATACATTCACTTAACATCTCCCAAAATCTAACTCTTTCCTGTACATTCCTCTCTTCTCCAGGTGCATACACGCTTATTATGACCCACTTTTCGCATCCAACCTTTACTTTAATCCACATAATCCTTGAATTTACACATTCATATTCTCTTTTCTCCTTCCATAACTGATCCTTCAACATTACTGCTACCCCTTCCTTAGCTCTAACTCTCTCAGATACTTCAGATTTAATCCCATTTATTTCCTTCCACCGAAACTCCCCTACCCCCTTCAGCTTTGTTTCGTTTAGGGCCAGGACATCCAACTTCTTTTCATTCATAACATCAGCAATCATCTGTTTCTTGTCATCCGCACTACATCCACACACATTCAAGCATCCCAGTTTTATAGTTTTTCTTCTTCTCTTTTTTAGTAAATGTCTACAGAAGAAGGGGTTACTAGCCCATTGCTCCCGGCATTTTAGTCGCCTCATACGACACACATGGCTTACGGAGGAAAGATTCTTTTCCACTTCCCCATGGACAATAGAAGAAATAAAGAAGAACAAGAGCTATTTAGAAAAAGGAGAAAAACCTAGATGTATGTATATATATATATATAGCATGTGCGTGTCTGTGAAGTGTGACCAAAGTGTAAGTAGGAGTAGCAAGATATCCCTGTTATCTAGCGTGTTTATGATATTTTTCTTCTCTTTCCTTCCCTGTTTTTTCTTCATTCGGTTTTGACTCCCATTTCTTCTTCAAATCGTTTCTTTCTCATTTCTCCGATAAACTCTCATATACTCGTTTTCATGTTTCTTTTCTACTCACTCTTCCTCACTCTCTAACCTCTTCCTCCTTTTCCTCATTTTGCTTTGCCTCTTCATCTTTATTTTCAGCTTCCTTCTCCGTCCACTACTCTCCTGCTTTCTCCTCCCTCTGCTCTTCAACTACTTCCTTTTCTTCTTCTTCCTCAAGTTTTCCCTTCGAAAGTTCGTCTCCTTTTCCTTTTCTACCTCCTCTCCTCCTCTTTCTTCTTCTGTTCCTTGTATCCTTCTATATTTCTTTCTCCATTTCACACTACCCTATGCTCAAGTAGTTTCCATTATTTAATAGTCATTGTTTATCATTACCACCTTCCAATCTTCTCGCCTTCCTTTTTGTCTGTCTTCCATTCGCTGACTCATTTTGCTATTTCTGATAATTTTAGATGTTAACTGTGCTTTGCAAACATGCAGAGTTTTTTTTTATTCCCAGGAGGGAGAAAATGCATTACTCTTTGGAGAATCCTCTTTTCATATTTTTTTTTTCAGTGTGGAAATAAGGTTGCATTTTTTGCCTGCGGGAAGGTGGGTGTGTCATGACGTCTGGGTACAGAATTGCTTTCCTTTCATATTCCATGTCTTTCATTCTGTGTGAGGTGGGATATACACGCTCACGCAAACTCACACACACACACACACACACACACACACACACAACACACACACACACACACACACACACACACACACACACACACACACACACACACACACACACACACACACACACACACATACAGGTAAATCTAAGTATGTATTTAGCTGAACTTCAAATATATATATACACACTGAATGAGTTTTTAGCAGAATTGGAACCACCGGAGAAAATAATAAAATAAAAACTTATTACGAAAGAAGTAACAAGAAATTTATTCAGAGGAGGTAAAGACACAGCTTTTGGATATTCCTGCAGCAAAGTAATATTCCCAGATGAGATATCTGCTTGGGTTCTGAGAGAATTTACAGAATATTTTTTTTAATTCACTGGAAAAAAATTGTCAGACCAACGTAAAATAAAACTATAGTGATTATATAGTTTTTAAAAAGTATGGATATCATCTTATAGATGGACTTCGTTAGTAAGTTTCGTTGTGGACAAAATAGAAAAAAATATATTGCAGTTAAATGGATAAAATATACTGTAAAAAAAATTTAACATGCCAAAAATGAGGAATTATCAAAGTATTGTGATGCTGATGTATATGTACGTGTGTGAGGCGAAGGTCTTGAGTCATGCAGCGAGGAAGACACCACAGACTGAGGAAATGTGTTTGAAATCAATGTTTGGTGGAAATATGTTGGAAGGAATGTTGGAGTCAAGATTAATAATTGACGGACGGTGTGGCGGTGTAAAAGGTACAGTTTGCTGAACGAAAGAAGTGTGTTTAAGTTGTCTTTATTAAGGAAAATGATTATATTATTATTATTATTAATATTATTATTATTATTGTTATTATTACTAAACTCGCAGGGGTTATATAGAGCCTGGGGAATGGCAGGCAATCTGGTTGAATCCAAGAAAAAGGAAGGATCTAGAACCCGTCAGCAGTATCATGGCAACTCCTTTGAGGGGATGTGAGTGCTGGAAATTTAAAGAGTAAACAAGGGATGTATCAGCATACTTGTGTTTTATATGACGTGTCTGAGAGCCTAAGCAAATTAATGTTTAACCGAACCCACAAATACCCTCTAAAAGGCGATAAAAATAGACGGAGTGTCGGTCCGTCCAGGGCCAATATTACTCGGGAATTGATGATGGCTGATGGAGAACCGAAACATTAAATTTTATTTTCTGAACAGTGGGTTAAATGTGAATTGTTAAGTTAGGTAAGATTTGTCAGGAAACAGTTCAAGCGTTTTCTAATGAGGGACTTTGTCATATGACCAAGCGCCTCTGGAGCTTTTGATTTTGCATATGACCGAAGCCTTCTGCTGGCTTACCTGTCCACCCCTTTAAAAATTATGGTTATGTTTATTAACCATTTAATTTTTAGTAGGGTATGTCGGGTTTTAGTCTCCATTGAACTAAACTGTGTTAAAACCCAACCCTCCCTCCAAATAAGGCGGTTGTTTTGATGGATAGTCAGTTTGGCTTACAACCTATGGACACACGAGGTTCATTAAGACTGCATGACCTCTGTTCATCACTAGTCGAAAATACTTTTATCTGGAAAATGGGCATATTAAAGTAATCTCTACGTGTAATCTCTATCAATCAACAGATGATCCAGAATATTAGCGCCGTTTTACCAGGAGCACCAGCCACTGATCCAGCCAATAGCACTCTCCTTGGTGCTCCTCTTGGGTCCAATGCCATCGATCTGATCCTAGAAAAAAATCTCAGACCTCCGGACGATGGAAAGCAGGATGAAAGACATTGGCACACACCATGCCTTCTACCTACTCACCAGGTGCCTGTCAATCCCAAAACTTACCTACTTTCTGAGACGCTCCCCAGCCTTCAGCAGTCCAAAACTCAAGGAATATGACTCTCTCCTAAAGACCATGCTAGAGAGTATACTGAATCTTTCCCTTGAAGATGGACAGTGGTTGCAAGCCTCACTTCCGGTCAGGCTAGGGGGACTAGGAGTACCCAGATCCTCCCAGATTGCTCTACCAGGTTTTCTATCCTCTTCCATAGCATCAAACGAGTTGATAAGACAAATTCTTCCTGATAACCTCAGTGACTCAGCAGGAATACAGGACCCTAGCTACGCCAGTGCCATCACTGAATGGGAGACTCTTGCTGCTCCAGCACCCACCCCTATTGCAACGCTGGCTCACAAACAGTCAAGCTGGGATGGCCCGATCGCTGAAAAGGTGCTTGCCAACATGCTCAGGGCTGCAACATCAGATAGGGAGACTCCCCGTCTCCAGGCTGTTAGCGCACCTCACTCCGGGGACTTCCTCAAAACAGTTCCCATATCGGCAATGGGAACGCGACTCGACCCTAAGACCCTCCGTATTGCAGGGGCTCTGCGCCTTGCTGCCCCAGTTCACACAGAATATATGTGCATTTGCGGTGAAGCGCAAGCAGACCAATACGGTCTACATGGTCTTAACTGTTCTAAAACCAAGGGCTGGCATGCAAGACACAATGAGGTCAACGGCATCATAAAGATAACCATTGCTACAGCTGGATGCCCAGCTGAAAGGGAGCCCCTATTACTAGCAGCCAACAATACCCACAACCCAGTAAACCGCCCCGACGGGATCACCATCTATCCTTGGAAGAATGGCGAGCTCTTAGCATGGGACTTTACCTGTGTGTCCACACTGGCTGACACCTACGTCCATCACAGTGTGGGGCGACAGGGAGGAGCTGCTGACCACAGGGAGGAGTACAAGATCAGCAAGTACAGGGACATAAGCCAACAGTATCAATTTGTCCAAGTAGGATCAGAGACCTTGGGATCATGGGGAAAAAATGCCACACGTTTCCTCAAAGAATTGGGTTCCAGACTCATCGACACGACCAGGGACCCAAGGGCAGCCACTTTCATATTCAAGCGCCTCAGCGTAGCCATTCAGAGGGGAAATGCTTGCTGCATACTTGGCTCGAGTCCGGCTTCGGAGGAGTTGGAGGAAATTCATGATCTTTAATACATTATATCATTGTATTCACGCTTGTGTTTTGTTTATCAATAAATGTCCACATATAATATTAAATATATAGGGGGTGGTAGGAGAAGAAAATATTCAAACAGCTCCGGGGAGAACCTTGAGTTTATTGTCTTCTCTGAGGATGAGGGTCCCCATTCCAGCCATAGAGGTGGTACCTCCCTATATGTATAATATATATATATATATATATATATATATATATAATATATATATATATATATATATATATATATATATATATATATATATATATATATATATATATGTATATATATAAGGTAGTAGGTTTGTAGACAGCAACCACCCAGGGAAGTACTACCGTCCTGCCAGATGACTGTGAAACAGAAACCTGTAACTGTTTTGCATGATGGTAGGATTGCTGGTTTCTTTTTCTGTCTCACAAACACGCTAGATAACAGGGATATCTTGCTACTCCTACTTACACTTTGGTCACACTTCACAGACACGCACATGCATATATATATACATACATCTAGGTTTTTCTCCTTTTTCTAAATAGCTCTTGTTGTTCTTTATTTCTTCTATTGTCCATGGGGAAGTGGAAAAGAATCTTTCCTCCGTAAGCCATGTGTGTCGTATGAGGCGACTAAAATGCCGGGAGCAATGGGCTAGTAACCCCTTCTCCTGTAGACACTTACTAAAAAAGAGAAGAAGAAAAACTTTATAAAACTGGGATGCTTAAATGTGCGTGGATGTAGTGCGGATGACAAGAAACGGATGATTGCTGATGTTATGAATGAAAAGAAGTTGGATGTCCTGGCCCTAAGCGAAACAAAGCTGAAGGGGGTAGGAGAGTTTCAGTGGGGGGAAATAAATGGGATTAAATCTTGGAGTATCTGAGAGAGTTAGAGCAAAGGAAGAGGGTAGCAGTAATGTTAAATGATCAGTTATGGAAGGAGAAAAGAGAATATGAATGTGTAAATTCAAGAATTATGTGGATTAAAGTAAAGGTTGGATGCGAGAAGTGGGTCATAATAAGCGTGTATGCACCTGGAGAAGAGAGGAATGCAGACGAGAGAGAGAGATTTTGGGAGATGTTAAGTGTATGTATAGGAGCCTTTGAACCAAGTGAGAGAGTAATTGTGGTAGGGGACCTGAATGCTAAAGTAGGAGAAACTTTTAGAGAGGGTGTGGTAGTAAGTTTGGGGTGCCAGGTGTAAATGATAATGGGAGCCCTTTGATTGAACTTTGTATAGAAAGGGGTTTAGTTATAGGTAATACATATTTTAAGAAAAAGAGGATAAATAAGTATACAAGATATGATGTAGGGCGAAATGACAGTAGTTTGTTGGATTATGTATTGGTAGATAAAAGACTGTTGAGTAGACTTCAGGATGTACATGTTTATAGAGGGGCCACAGATATATCAGATCACTTTCTAGTTGTAGCTACACTGAGAGTGAAAGGTAGATGGGATACAAGGAGAATAGAAGCATCAGGGAAGAGAGAGGTGAAGGTTTATAAACTAAAAGAGGAGGCAGTTAGGGTAAGATATAAACAGCTATTGGAGGATAGATGGGCTAATGAGAGCATAGGCAATGGGTCGAAGAGGTATGGGGTAGGTTTAAAAATGTAGTGTTAGAGTGTTCAGCAGAAGTTTGTGGTTACAGGAAAGTGGGTGCGGGAGGGAAAAGGAGCGATTGGTGGAATGATGATGTAAAGAGAGTAGTAAGGGAGAAAAAGTTAGAAATATGAGAAGTTTTTACAAAGTAGAAGTGATGCAAGGAGGGAAGAGTATATGGAGAAAAAGAGAGAGGTTAAGAGAGTGGTGAAGCAATGTAAAAAGAGAGCAAATGAGAGAGTGGGTGAGATGTTATCAACAAATTTTGTTGAAAATAAGAAAAAGTTTTGGAGTGAGATTAACAAGTTAAGAAAGCCTAGAGAACAAATGGATTTGTCAGTTAAAAATAGGAGAGGAGAGTTGTTAAATGGAGAGTTAGAGGTATTGGGAAGCTGGAGGGAATATTTTGAGGAATTGTTAAATGTTGATGAAGATAGGGAAGCTGTGATTTCGTGTATAGGGCAAGGAGGAATAACATCTTGTAGGAGTGAGGAAGAGCCAGTTGTGAGTGTGGGGAAGTTCGTGAGGCAGTAGGTAAAATGAAAGGGGGTAAGGCAGCCGGGATTGATGGGATAAAGATAGAAATGTTAAAAGCAGGTGGGGATATAGTTTTGGAGTGGTTGGTGCAATTATTTAATAAATGTATGGAAGAGGGTAAGGTACCTAGGGATTGGCAGAGAGCATGCATAGTTCCTTTGTATAAAGGCAAAGGGGATAAAGAGAGTGCAAAAATTATAGGGGGATAAGTCTGCTGAGTATACCTGGTAAAGTGTATGGTAGAGTTATTATTGAAAGAATTTAGAGTAAGACAGAGAATAGGATAGCAGATGAACAAGGAGGCTTTAGGAAAGGTAGGGGGTGTGTGGACCAGGTGTTTACAGTGAAACATATAAGTGAACAGTATTTAGATAAGGCTAAAGAGGTCTTTGTGGCATTTATGGATTTGGAAAAGGCGTATGACAGGGTGGATAGGGGGGCAATGTGGCAGATGTTGCAAGTGTATGGTGTAGGAGGTAGGTTACTGAAAGCAGTGAAGAGTTTTCACGAGGATAGTGAGGCTCAAGTTAGAGTATGTAGGAAAGAGGGAAATTATTTTCCCAGTAAAAGTTGGCCTTAGACAAGGATGTGTGATGTCACCGTGGTTGTTTAATATATTTATAGATGGGTTGTAAGAGAAGTAAATGCGAGGTCTTGACAAGAGGCGTGGAGTTAAAAGATAAAGAATCACACACAAAGTGGGAGTTGTCACAGCTGCTCTTTGCTGATGACACTGTGCTCTTGGGAGATTCTGAAGAGAAGTTGCAGAGATTGTGGATGAATTTGGTAGGGTGTGCAAAAGAAGAAAATTAAAGGTGAATACAGGAAAGAGTAAGGTTATGAGGATAACAAAAAGATTAGGTGAAAGATTGAATATCAGATTGGAGGGAGAGTGTATGGAGGAGGTGAATGTATTCAGGTATTTGGGATTGGACGTGTCAGCGGATGGGTCTATGAAAGATGAGGTGAATCATAGAATTGATGAGGGAAAAAAGAGTGAGTGGTGCCCTAGGAGTCTGTGGAGACAAATAACTTTGTCCTTGGAGGCAAAGAGGGGAATGTATGAGAGTATAGTTTTACCAACGCTCTTATATGGGTGTGAAGCATGGGTGATGAATGTTGCAGCGAGGAGAAGGCTAGAGGCAGTGGAGATGTCATGTCTGAGGGCAATGTGTGGTGTGAATATAATGCAGAGAATTCGTAGTTTGGAAGTTAGGAGGAGGTGCGGGATTACCAAAACTGTTGTCCAGAGGGCTGAGGAAGGGTTGTTGAGGTGGTTCGGACATGTAGAGAGAATGGAGCGAAACAGAATGACTTCAAGAGTGTATCAGTCTGTAGTGGAAGGAAGGCAGGGTAGGGGTCGGCCTAGGAAAGGTTGGAGAGAGGGGGTAAAGGAGGTTTTGTGTGCGAGGGGCTTGGACTTCCAGCAGGTATGCGTGAGCGTGTTTGATAGGAGTGAATGGAGACGAATGGTTTTTAATACTTGACGTGCTGTTGGAGTGTGAGCAAAGTAACATTTATGAAGGGGTTCAGGGAATCCGGCAGGCCGGACTTGAGTCTTGGAGATGGGAAGTACAGTGCCTGCACTCTGAAGGAGGGGTGTTAATGTTGCAGTTTAAAAACTTTAGTGTAAAGCACTATTCTGGCAAGACAGTGATGGAGTGAATGATGGTGAAAGTTTTTCTTTTTCGGGCAACCCTGCCTTGGTGGGAATCGGCCAGTGTGATAATAATAAATAAAAAAAACATATATATATATATATAATATATATATATATATATATATATATATATATATATATATATATATATATATATATATATATATGTATATATATATATAATATAATATATATTATATATATATATATATATATATATATATATATATATATATATTATATATATATGTGTGTGTGTGTGTGGGTGTGTGTGTGTCTTTGTCTGTGTGTGTGTGTGTGTGTGTGTGTGTCTGTGTCTGTGTCTATGTGTGTGTGTGTGTGTCTGTGTCTGTGTGTCTATATGTGTGTGTGTGTGTGTGTGTGTCTATCTGTGTCTGTGTGTCTATGTGTCTGTGGGTGTGTGTGTAATGTTCGCTTGAAACAGGAAAATCGGACAGGACCTGAACCCCCAGGCTACGCGTGCCCGGGACCTACTCTCTACCCATACCCACTGTAGTGGTTACAATAGAAAGGAACAATCTGCCTTAGAAAATGCTATCAGGAGCCATTGCTGCATCATCAACTGCCTGTATTTAACAGCTCCTTCCCCCGTTA
>NC_069405.1:30146836-30149336 GCF_026875155.1 Cherax quadricarinatus
GTCAATAAAGCTAGGGATCCTTAACCTTGTCAAACCCTGTGTAAAAAGAAAAAAAAAAAAAAAAAAAAAAAAAAAAAAAAAAAAAAAAAAAAAAAAGGAGTTTGAGGTAATTAGTCGTTCAGCGACTAATTATTATTATTATTATTATCAATTAATGTATTTATTTATTTATCCACATTGCAAGACAGTGAAAGTGTGAATGATAGTGGAAGTGTTTCTTTTCTTTTTGAGGTCACGCTGCCTCGGTGGGAGACGGCTAACGTGTTAGAAACAATTACGGAACGCACATTAAAGGTAGATAATTTGTGGGTAGTGCGTGGATAGTGCGTGGGTAGTGCGTAGGTAGTGCGTGGGTAGTGCGTGGGTAGTGCCTGGGTAGTGCTTGGGTAGTGCCTGGGTAGTGTCTGGGTAGTGCGTTGGTAGTGCCTGGGTAGTGCGTGGGTAGTGTCTGGGTAGTGCGTGGGTAGTGCCTGGGTAGTGCGTGGGTAGTGCCTGGGTAGTGCGCTGTTATAATTGTTCAGCAGTGTCTCAGTGCCTGAAGAAAGAGGAGAGGTGTAGGGGGTAGGAGAGTTGTATGTGGATAGGGAGAGAGAGGGAGTGGGTGTGATAAGAGGGGAGAAGGGTGCACGAGAGGGACGGGAGGGATGGGGAGGGGGGATCCAGCAGTTACGTGAGGCACAGTGATGATTGGCACTAATAAGCTAGTGACCTTCTTCCTGAGGGGGAAAATGGAGACCAGAAATTACTGTTTCTTCCCCTTAGCTTCATTTTTCACCCCTTCATTTCAGTGTCTTAAGCACGGAATTTCTCATTTATGTAAATTCTCCCTTTTATTTCTCTCTATCTCTGTCAGTCTGTCTATCTGTCTATGTCTCTGTCTCTGTCTTTCTCTCTCTGTCTCTGTCTCTCCCTGACTCTCTCTCTCTCTCTCTCTCTCTCTCTCCCCTCTCTCCTCTCTCTCTCTCTCTCTCTCTCTCTCTCTCTCTCTCTCTCTCTCTCTGTCTCTCTCTCTCTCTCTCTCTCTCTCTCTCTCTCTCTCTCTCTCTCTCTTTTTACACAGAGTTTGACAAGGATCTCTAGTTTTATTGACAAGCTATTTGCAGGTTAAGGATTCCTAATTTTATTGGCAAGCTAAGAGCTGATACCTACATCAACTCATTTGAAAGCATTTTTATTGTTATGAGACATAAAAGTAGGGAACAGGATGAAGTTGGAGCCATCTGTGGGCCAGCATTTTCATTTGATCAACTGACTTTATCTCGTTGACATCATTATGCTGTACGAATGTGTTCCATACGGGACGGGAGGGATGGGGAGGGGGGATCGAGCAGTTACGTGAGGCACAGTGATGATTGGCACTAATAAGCTAGTGACCTTCTTCCTGAGGGGGAAAATGGAGACCAGAAATTACTGTTTCTTCCCCTTAGCTTCATTTTTCACCCCTTCATTTCAGTGTGTTAAGCACGGAATTTCTCATTTATGTAAATTCTCCCTTTTATTTCTCTCTATCTCTGTCAGTCTGTCTATCTGTCTATGTCTCTGTCTCTGTCTTTCTCTCTCTGTCTCTGTCTCTCCCTCTCTCTCTCTCTCTCTCTCTCTCTCTCTCTCTCTCTCTCTCTCTCTCTCCTCTCTCTCTTCTCTCTCTCTCTCTCTCTCTCTCTCTCTCCCCCTCTCTCTCTCTCCTCTCTCTCTCTCTCTCTCTCTCTCTCTTTTCTCACTCTCTCTCTCCCCTCATCTCTCCTCTCTCTCTCTCTTTACACAGGGTTTGACAAGGATCTCTAGTTTTATTGACAAGCTATTTGCAGGTTAAGGATTCCTAATTTTATTGGCAAGCTAAGAGCTGATACCTACATCAACTCATTTGAAAGCATTTTTATTGTTATGAGACAAAAGTAGGGAACAGGATGAAGTTGGAGCCATCTGTGGGCCAGCATTTTCATTTGATCAACTGACTTTATCTCGTTGACATCATTATGCTGTACGAATGTGTTCCATACTCGAGTCATCCTGGGCATATATGATCTCAGATGGAGTGATGTTCTGGAGAAGGGTACAGCCAGAGTAAAGTTGCTGCTTTCTGCTTGTCTTGTGGCATAAAAGCTTGTTTCAAGATGTCCTCGAAGTGGATCCAAGTGGGGTACTTTGACAATATTGGCCTTGCACATAACAGTAAGGCCACCCACATCCCTCCAGTGTCGAAGGCTCTGCTGAAATGACAGATCTATCCAGGCTGGGTCCAGGCGAGAGATGAGACGTCTTGCTCTGTTCTCTACTCTGTCAAGCAGTCGCAGATGAGAGGGGGGCAGGCAAACCAAGAAAGTGGAGCATACTCAAGGTGTGAGCGTACTTTTGCCTCGTACAGAATCTTGCAACCCCTACTGTCAAGCAGATGCGAGATACGGCGAAGTGCTGTAAGCTTCCTGGCTGCCTTGTTTGCAAGATTTACAACATGGTTCTTCATGGTTAGTTTGGAGTCAAATTTCACCCCAAGGATATCAAC
>NC_069405.1:30156836-30171836 GCF_026875155.1 Cherax quadricarinatus
ATTCTCCATATATATAAATAACATACATACATTTATATATAATATATATATATATATATATATATATATATATATATATATATATATATATATATATATATATATATAACAAGCGTAATTAAATTTAGCTTAATCCAATTAAATATATTTTAGATAATTATTATTAACACGCTGGCCGATTCCCACCAAGGCAGGGTGGCCCGAAAAAGAAAAACTTTCACCATCATTCACTCTATCACTGTCTTGCCAGAAGGGTGCTTTACACTACAGTTTTTAAACTGCAACATTAACGCCCCTCTTTCAGAGTGCAGGCACTGTACTTCCCATATCAAGGACTCAAGTCCGTCCTGCCGGTTTCCCTGAATCCCTTCATAAATGTTACTTTGCTCACACTCCAATAGCACGTCAAGTATTAAAAACCATTTGTCTCTATTCACTCCTATCAAACACGCTCACGCATGCCTGTTGGAAGTCCAAGCCCCTCGCCCCCAAACCTCCTTTACCCCCTCCCTCCAACCTTTCCAAGGCCGACCCCTACCCCGCCTTCCTTCCACTATAGACTGATACACTCTTGAAGTCATTCTGTTTCGCTCCATTCTCTTTACATGCCCGAACCACCTCAACAACCCTTCCTCAGCCCTCTGGACAACAGTTTTGATAATCCCGCACCTCCTCCTAACTTCCAAACTACGAATTCTTTGCATTATATTCACACCACACATTGCCCTCAGACATGGCATCTCCACTGCCTCCAGCCTTCTCCTCGCTGCAACATTCATCACCCATGCTTCACACCCATATAAGAGCGATGGTGAAACTATGCTCTAATAAATTCCCCTCTTTGCCTCCAAGGACAAAGTTCTTTGTCTCCACAGACTCCTAAGTGCACCATTCACCCTTTTCCCCTCATCAATTCTATGATTCACCTCATCTTTCATAGACCCATCTGCTGACACGTCCACTCCCAAATATCTGAATACATTCACCTCCTCCATACTTTCTCCCTCCAATCTGATATCCAATCTTTCATCACCTAATCTTTTTGTTATCCTCATCCTGTATCCTGTATTCACTTTTAATTTTCTTCTTTTGCATACCCTACCAAATTCATCCACCAACCTCTGCAACTTCTCTTCAGAATCTCCCAAGAGCACAGTGTCATCAGCAAAGAGCAACTGTTACAACTCCCACTTTATGTGTGATTCTTTATCTTTTAACTCCACGCCTCTTGCCAAGACCCTCGAATTTACTTCTCTTACAACCCCATCTATAAATATATTAAACAACCATAGTGACATCACACATCCTTGTTTACAATAATTCAATAATAAATAAACTTTGGTGCTCTTTTATTATAAAACAAATATGATAGAATTCCGAATATATTTTCAAGCACATCTTTACATACAGCTGCTTAATATATCTATTTCAAGGATTTATGCAAAACTTTAATTTCGTGTTTTTTTTATTTTTTTGTTTTCTCCGATATATTTATTTACATTACACTGAAGGCTTTCTTTAATCATTATTAAATAAATATATAATTACAATAAAGATTGTGGAAATTAATATAAGAATAATATTAATGACAGTACTAAAAAGGACGGCACTACTACTACTACTACTAATAATAATAATAATAATAATAATAATAATTTCAATAATAATACTTTTGAAGAAATATCGAATCAAGTAATACAGAGAGAAAATATAGTCTTCAGATTTCAAATTTAAAATAAAAAAAATAGAATAGGAAGGGAGAGGATTTAATTAATAAGAAGCCAAATTGTGGTCTGGAGAACCTTGTGGTTCCTGAGTAATCACTCCTTATTAGTAATGAATTTTTTGCTAATCAAGAAGAAATTAGCATATGGGATCTCTAGCAATATTGAGCCTGCTTTAGGGACGAGTTTGCCGTCTCTTTCTTCCTACTTTCGTTTCGTTTACAAATGTCATGCCAAAGACGAATAATTAATGATGGTGGGGTTGACTGATTATGACTGATGATTATGCTTGATGGTAATGATTATTAATGATGATCGATGACGATGATGATAAACATTGATTCTGAAGTCAGATAATTTCTTATGATTATTGGGCTAGTTATGATTATTGATGTTTATGAATGATAGTGATTATTAATGAGGATCGATGATTTTGACAATTAGGGAGGATTAATTATAATTATGGGTATTATATTATTATAATAAAAGTAATGCCTTTTTTAGTCTTTTTTTTTTAAAGTTTTGACTGATTCAATCAGACTAAAATAAGCACACACACGCACATACACACACACATACACACACAGCTATGACTCGACCCCTTCAGCCACAGTTAAGTGAGTACGTCTCCGAGAAAGCGAATCAAACTATATTAATTATTTCATCTTTTTCCAGGATCTATTTAAAATACCCACCCGAAGATGCTAAGCCACTTAATTCGTCTTGCCTTTTTATCCTGTTGCGACCCAGAAGACATTAACTGTTAAATAATTACTCAGGTTACATACAGCACACTCCTCCACTATTCAGAAGTGTAAACTCACCCTACAAAATATACACACCTACTGTCTGTCTATCTATCCCTCTCTCTGTCTGTCTGTCTGTCTGTCTGTCTGTCTGTCTGTCTCTCTCTCTCTCTCTCTCTCTCTCTCTCTCTCTCTCTCTCTCTATATATATATATATATATATATATATATATATATATATATATATAATATATAAAATATATATATATATATAATATATATATATATTATATATATATATATATATATAAAATATATATATATATCCTGTCGAAGGGCAATGTGTGGTGTAAATATTATGCAGAGAATTGGGAGTGTGGAAATTAGGAGGAGGTGTGGAGTTACTAAAACTATTAGCCAAAAGGCTGAATAGGGGTTGAGGTGGTTTGGTCATTTAGAGAGAATATATCAAAGTAGAATGACTTGGAGAGAGTATAAATCTGTAGGGGAAGGAAGGAGGGGTAGGGGTCGTCCTCAAAAAGGTTGGAAGGAGAGGGTAAAGGAAGTTTTGTGAGCGAGTGGCTTGAACTTCCAGCAAGCGTGTGTGAGCGTGCTAGATAGGAGTGAATAAAGACGAATGGATTTCGGGATCTGACGAGCTATATATATATATATATATATATATATATATATATATATATAAATATATATATATATATATATAATATATATATATATATATATATATATATATATATATATATATATATATATGTATATATATATATATATATATATATATATATTATATATATATATATATATATATATAATATATATATATATATATATATATATATATATGCAAAACAACCACTCTGAAAGAATAGAGAAATTCCAAGCGCTTTCGTGACTACTCACATTATCAAGGAACTATGAAAGTAAAGCATCCAAGGAAGCTATATAAGGGGTCTGGTCGGCACCTCACTATCAGATCCCACAAACGGTTTAAACACGTGACGCGCGGCGAGCCAACTTGGAAAGGTCCTTGGCACAACTCACCCCACAAACTATTCTACCCAAGAAATAAGAAATTTTAAAGATTATTTGTCCAGTGTATTATTAAATTCTTCCCAAATTCTATTATTATAAATGGATCTAATTTATATAAACCAAAGGAAATATTCATATTATTGTCAAAACTGCTTTTTATGAAACAAGATTCAATTATATTCCTGTCGACCATGGACTTGCTTGATACTACTTTCTCAACTTTTTGAAAATCAATTGGATGGTTAAAATCTCTTACATGAATAAATAGAGCATTGGAATCTTGTCCAGTTCTAATGCTATATTTATGTTGATTTAATCTTAGTTCGAGATTTTTACCAGTTTGACCGTAATAAACTTTATCGCAAATTTTACAAGGAATCTTATAACACATCCATCAGCATTTTGGGGGGAATTCTTTATCAAAAGTTTTTACTGTATCGAGATTTTTGAATACAACTTTAATATTAAAAGTCTTAAGAAGAGAAGGCATATCAACCAAGTTTTCATGGTAAGGGAGAACCAACATATTTTTATTTGAATAAGGCTGGTTGTCCCTTTTTGGATTGTAAAAAGTATTTCTGGCAACTTAAAAGATTTATCAATTACATTTCTTGGGTATTTTAAATCATTACCTATTTCATAAATTTTGGATATTTCCTCATCTATGAACTCAGGACTACAAATTCGTAAAGCTCTCAGAAACATTGATGAGAAAACAGACAGTTTGACTCTATCTTGATGCGAGGAATAATAGTGGACATAGGAACAGTTATTAGTAGGTTTTCTGTAAATTTTAAATTTGAATTCATTATTACCCTTAATAATTAAAACATCTAGAAAAGGCAATGAGTTATTTTCTTCAAACTCAACAGTAAAGTTTATTGAATGGGCTAAGCTATTTAATTTTCCAAGGAAATGGTGTATATCTACATTTTTGGGCATAAGACACAAAATATCATCAACATATCTGAACCATTTAGCTCTATTAGGGAGGATTGTGTTAAACGCGCGTCACGTGTTTAAACCGTTGTGGGATCTGATAGTGAGGTGCCGACCAGACCCCTTATATAGCTTCCTTGGATGCTTTACTTTCATAGTTCCTTGATAATGTGAGTAGTCACGAAAGCGCTTGGAATTTCTCTATTCTTTCAGAGTGGTTGTTTTGCATATTCTGAAATCACCTGTTTACTGTGATCTTATTGCATATATATATATATATATATATATATATATAATATATATATATATATATATATATATATATATAATATATATATATATATATATATAATGAAGGAATTTAGGGAAACCTGTTTGCCGGACTTGAGTCCTATAAATGGGAAGTACAATGCCTGCACTTTCAAGGAGTCGGTTTGGGGTATTGACAGTTTGGAGGGACTATCTAAACTGTTGTATCTGAGTGCCTCTGCAAAGACAGTGATTATGAGATGAAAGTGTTGAAAGATGATGAAAATATTTTGTTTTGTGGGATTTTCTTTCTTATTGGGTCACCCTGCCTAGGTGGGAGACGGCCGACTTATTGACATATATATATAATATATATATATATATATATATATATATATATATATATATATATATATATATATATATATATATATATATATATATATATATATATATATATATATATATATATATATATATATATATATATATATATATATATATATAATTTATATATATATATATATATATATAATATATACATATATATATATATATATATATATATATATATATATATATATATATAATATATATATATATATATATATATCAATAAGTCGGCCGTCTTCCACCTAGGCAGGGTGACCAAAAAGAAAGAAAATCTCCCAAAACAAAATACTTTCATCATCATTCAACACTTTCATCTCATACACTGTCTTTGCAGAGGCACTCAGATACAACAGTTTAGATAGTCCCTCCAAACTGTCAATACCCCAAACCGACTCCTTGAAAGTGCAGGCATTGTACTTCCCACTTATAGGACTCAAGTCCGGCAAACAGGTTTCCCTAAATTCCTTCATTACATATATATATATATATATATATATATATATATATATATATATAATTATATATATATATATATATATATATATATATATATATATATATATATATATATATATATATAATTATGGGGAATAAAATACAATATAGGAATTGACACAGTTACTTTTTGCTGATGATACTGTGCTTATGGGACATTCTGTGGAAAAATTGCTGATGTTAGTGGACGAGTTTGGGAGCGTGTGTAAAGGTAGAAAGTTGAAAGTGAACATAGAAAAGAGTAAGGTGATGAGGGTTGCAAATGATTTAGATAAAGAAAAATTGGATATCAAATTGGGGAGGAGTATGGAAGAAGTGAATTTTTTCAGATATTTGGGAGTTGACGTGTCAGCGGGTGGATTTATGAAAAATGACCTTAATCATAGAATTGATGAAGGAAAAAAGGCAAGTGGTGCATTGAAGTATATGTGGAGACAAAAAACGTTGTCTATGGAGGCAAAGAAAGGAATGTATGAAAGTATAGTAGCACCAACACTCTTATATGGGTGTGAAGCTTGGGTTGTAAATGCTGCAGCGAGGAGACGGTTGGAGACAGTGGAGATGTCCTGTCTAATTGCAATATGTGGTGTGAATATTATGCAGAAAATTCGGAGTGTGGAAATTAGGAGAAGGTGTGGAGTAAATAAAAGTATTAGTCATAGGGCTGAAGGGGGGTTGTTGAGGAGGTTTGGTCATATAGAGAGAATGGATCAAAGTAGAATGACATGGAGAACGTATAAATCTGTAGGGAAAGGAAGGCGGGGTAGGGGTCGTCCTCGGAAAGGTTGGAGGGAGGGGGTAAAGGAGGTTTTGTGGGCGAGGGGTTTGGACTTCCAGGAAGCGTGCGTGAGCGTGTTAGATAGGAGTGAGTGGAGACGAATGGTATTTGGGACCTTACGAGCTGTTGGAGTGTGAGCAGGGTAATATTTAGTGAAGGGATTCAGGGAAACCGGTTATTTTTATATAGCCGGACTTGAGTCTTGGAAATAGGATGTACAATGCCTGCACATTAAAGGAGGGGTTTGGGATATTGGCAGCTTGGAGGAATATGTTGTGTATCTTTATACTTATATGCTTCTAAACTGTTGTATTCTGAGCACCTCTGCAAAAACAGTGATTATGTGTGAGTGAGGTGAAAGTGTTGAATGATGATGAAGGTATTTTCTTTTGGGGGATTTTCTTTCTTTTTTGATTCACCCTGCCTCGGTGGGAGACGGCCGACTTGTTGAATGATATATATATATATTATATATATATATATATATATATATATATATATATATATATATATATATATATATATATATATATATATATATACATATATATATATTTATATATATATATATATATATGTATATATATATATATATATATATATATATATATATATATATATATATATATATATATATATATATATATATATATATATATATATATACATATATATGCAAAACAACCACTGTGAAAGAGCAGTGAAATTCCAAGCGCTTTCGTGACTACTCACATTGTCAAGAACTATGAAAGTAATACAAACAAAGGAAGGCAATTAAAGGGCTTAGACTACACCTCACAGTCAACCCCCACTGTGAGGTGTAGATTAAGCCCTTTAATTGCCTTCCTTTGTTTGTATTACTTTTATAGTTCTTGACAATGTGAGTAGTCACGAAAGCGCTTGGAATTTCACTACTCTTTCACAATGGTTGTTTTGCATATATATATATTATATATATATATATTTATATATATATATATATATATATATATATATATATATATATATATATATATATATATATATATATATATATATATATATATATATATATATATATATATGATACTTAGTAAAAACTTCATTCCAACGCTCCGACTCTTTCTGGAGAGCTGCAACAGAACACCTTGTGATCAACTCAAATTACTTAAAAACTCCATTCGAATAAAGGGTCCTAAATTTTTTATTCCGATTCAGAATATGCCGCCACCTAAAAATGTTATAAAACACCACCTTCACCTGAGGTAAATACTGCCTAGACTAATTAGGCTAAAACCCACTTTATCACCATTATCCCTGCTTATCTAATTCATATTAGCAGTCTTACTGTTGTTATCGCCATCACGAACTCTTAAGTGAAAGTGTTAGAGTTAATGTCAGAAACTGTAAACTTTATCATTCAGCTAAACTAATTTAATCTTATCAATGACTGTAGTTATTAGTTAATCTTAAGGCTTTCCAAACTGCTCTGCATAACCAAGAGTTTTTCCATAAATTATGCCAGGAATGTCAACTATCCCTGTATTATGTTATGTAACTTTACAGATATAACGATTAATTATTATTATTATTATTATTATTACTGCTCCCTCATCGCAAGCCCCTTCGTTCCTGTTCTTGTCGTTGATTACGAGGCCTAACAAAATATAGAACATTCTATAACACTTCTCTTGCATACTGACCTCTCCATCAGTTTAATATTTATTATGAGATATTTCTTATTAACAATAAATATAATTATTATTTATCTTTATTATTGCCATTTCTTCGATGTCACAGTCTCTCTCTTTCTCTCTTTCTTTCTTTCTTTCTCTCTCCCTCCCTCTCTCTCTCTCTCTCTCTCTCTCTCTCTCTCTCTCTCTCTCTCTCTCTCTCTCTCTCTCTCTCTCTCTCTCTCTCTCCTCTCTCTCTCTCTCTCTCTCTCTCTCTCGCAGAGTTCTTGAATACTTAACCTCAGCAAATATTAACAGCAAACATGTTCCCAGCTATTATAAGCGACCACATTCACCACTAACATAGACTTATTCAGTAATCAGAGTTTTATCTTGTACTGCCATTACCACGCAAAATGTACTACAATGGTTGCTTTTTTTAGATTTTTGTAGTAATGTTTTACATAATAGTATACGACAACTTCGTTGATTTCATGCTTGAATTTTAATACATCCTCTGTGTATAATTGGCTATAATATACGGACTCTATTTCTTTTTTTTCAGCACCGACGAAGGGAGTTAAATTCTCTGAAATGTCTGAATGAAGAATTTGACACAATCCTAAGCGTTACTGTTACGTTAAAAATAGGGATCCCAGGGTCAATTCTATTCCTTAAATATTCAATGATCTCGTTAACCTTTCGTAAGTAAGTGCCTTGCGACGGAAAATATATAGTTCGCCATTAACCTTTCGTGTATAGGGTTCGTTGCAACGGAAAAATAAATGCTTCTTCGTTAAACTCTCGTAAACATAGTTCATTACAACGGTTCGAAGATCGTTGAGGAGACTCGGGGTTAATGTTGGGAAAACGTTATATTGCGTGTAAAAGTTTTTTGTTTTTATTTTATATGGGGAGTATTAAGTCCCATGAGATGGTACAGCGCTTGAGTTAATGGGAGGTAATCAGGCTTGATGCAAAGATCGGAAGGTAAGCTCCATTTCTTTGGATCAAGAACTTGACTTACTAAGGCATAACGACAGAAGAACCTGTAATCTCTAAGTGGAGAATGTCGAATTGAAATTAATTTTCAGAAACCCACAGGCATAAAACGAAAAATTGCGAAAAGAATACTAAAAACTAAAGCAAATTTACGCATTCAAATACAAGATAATTATATTTTTTTCCTTAGAAGCTACTTTGTTATTCAAATAAGATTTACGAAAAAAATCATATTTCAGAATTGTATCAGAGTATATCGTCTTTAGTGATACTATAATAGTGAGTTTTTTACATTAGCAATGCATTATGCTTAATTCCATTCAAAATTAAAACAAAAAATTTGTACTGGCTCAGAATATTACTGGATCATTTGCAGATTTTTACAAAACTTAACAAAATGCATATAGAGTTTAACACAATAGGTATGTAGAGTTTAGTAACAAAATATGCAGAGCTTAGTCATAAAATCATGTAGAGTTCATTCGCAAAATATGTTGAACTTAGCAACGTCGTATAAGCAGTTACCCATAAAGTGTGTAGAGTTTAACAACAAAGTAAGTAGAGCTCAGCTAAGGAAGTAGTTTAGTCACAAAGACAACAACTAGAGTTTATAAATAGTTTGTGTTGCTCAAATGCCGCCTCACTGTCAAGTACAATATTTACATGGTTGCCTTGTACACTGGAGGGCAAAAGTTATGTTACAAGCAAGTTACTTCGAACTTTTGAAACGATATTTCCAGCCTTTTTCACGCGAGACACAAAACTATTGAAAGTAGACTTCGAACCTCTGGAACGAGACTTCAAATTTCTGGAAATGGAACTGGGAAAATTAAACACAAATGCATTATAATGCGATCCTTTACTGAGTATATAGAGTGTGCAGTCAGGTGGAGAATGTTGGGTAAGTTGGATTTGAGACGGATCTTTGTGAGGGTAATTTGTGTAATAACTGGATATGCTTCTAGTGAATTGAATAGAACCTTTAACCGGCAGGCAATATTAGACCTTTAATTAACTTCACCCACGATATAAATAACAGCTACAAGGAAATATTTCAACACAACTTTTAGCTCTAAATTTACAGCTGAACACGAAGTGAACAATGCCAGGTCGCAAATTTCATTTGAAGCGCTTGAAACTAATACAGTAAATACTAGCGAAATTAGCAGCCTTGACACGTTAAATACCTAAAACGGCTGAACATTAACAAATCAGGCGGGCCGGGTGAATTATGTGATGGAAAATATAACAAAAAATCTTTCACATATAACTGTCTAGTCAATACCAGTAATATTTCACAAATGAGAGACTTTAAAACAGATTTTGTCATCTTTATATCAATTAACATGAGCAGTGCCTTCAAAAATTGTCCCATTATCTTTAACATCGATTTTTCACAAACTTTTATTGGAGACAAGGTGGCAAGATTTCTGAACGAAAATAACTTAATATGTAAACTCTCTCTCTCTCTCTCTCTCTCTCTCACACACACACACACACACACACACACACACACACACACACACACACCCACACACACACACACACACACACACAAGGTAGTAATAGCAGTGATGTATAACCCACCACAGAACAGCAGGAGGCCAAGGCAAGAGTACGACGAGAGCAATAGAGCGATGGTTGACACACTGGCTAGAGTGGCCAGAAGAGCTCATGCATGCAGGGCAAAGCTCCTGATCATGGGTGACTTTAACCACAAGGAGATCGATTGGGGGAACTTGGACCCACATGGGGGCCAAGATACATGGAGGGCTAAGATGATGGAGGTGGTACTGGAAAACTTCATGTGCCAACACGTAAGGGACACTACAAGAGAGAGAGGAGAGGATGAACCAGCAAGGCTGGACTTAGTATTCACCTTGAGTAGTGCAGATATCGAGGACATCACATATGAAAGACCCCTTGGGCCAGTGACCATGTGGTTTTAAGCTTCGAATACACAGTAGAGCTACAAGTGGAGGGAGAAGCAGGAAGGCCAGGACGAATGAAGCCAAACTACAAGAAAGGGGACTACACAGGAATGAGGAACTACCTGAACGGGGTTCAGTGGGACAGAGAACTGGCAGGGAAGCCAGTTAATGAGATGAGTGGAATATGTAGCAACAAAATGCAAGGAGGCTGAGGAGAGGTTTGTACCCAAGGGTAACAGGATTAATGAAAAAGCCAGAGATGCCCATGGTTTACCCAAAGGTGCAGGGAGGCAAAAACCAAGTGTGCTAGGAATGGAAGAAATATAGAAGGCAAAGGACCCAGGAGAATAAGGAGAACAGTCGTAGAGCCCGAAACGAATATGCACAGATAAGAAAAGGGGGGCCCAAAGACAATATGAAAATGACATAGCAGCGAAAGCCAAATCTGACCCGAAACTGTTGTACAGCTACATCAGGAGGAAAACAACAGTCAAGGACCAGGTAATCAGGAAATCAAGAAATGACCGTGAAGTATGTGAAGAACTCAACAAGAGATTCAAAGAAGTGTTCACAGAGGAGACAGAAGGGACTCCAGACAGACGGAGAGGTGGGGCACACCACCAAGTGCTGGACACAGTGCACACAACCGAGGAAGAAGTGAAGAGGCTTCTGAGTGAGCTAGATACCTCAAAGGCAATGGGGCCAGATAACATCTCCCCATGGGTATTGAGAGAGGGAGCAGAGGCGCTATGTGTACCCCTAACAACAATATTCAATACAATCTATCGATACAGGAGATTGCCCTGGGCATGGAAGACAGCAAATGTAGTCCCAATCTTTAAAAAGGAGACAGACATGAAGCATTAAACTACAGCCCAGTGTCATTGACATGTATAGTATGCAAATCATGGAGAAGATTATCAGGAGAAGAGTGGTGGAACACCTAGAAAGGAATGATCTCATCAACAGCAGCCAACATGGTTTCAGGGAGGGAAAACCTGTGTCACAAACCTACTGGAGTTCTATGACATGGTGACAGCAGTAAGACAAAAAAGGAGGGGTGGGTGGATTGCATTTTCTTGGACTGCAAGAAGGCGTTTGACCGTTCCACAAAAGGATGGTGCAAAAACGGAGGCAAAGGGGGGGTAACGGGGAAGGCACTTCAATGGTCGGGGAAAATACTTGTCGGGAAAAGACAGCCGAGTAGGTACGGGGCAGGTGTCAGAGTGGGCCCTGTACCACGGGGTCCCGCAGGGGTCAGCCCCTAGGCCCATGTGTTTTGGTTTTTGTGAACAAAATGAGGAAGGAATAACTTGAGGGGTCCCTTTTTGCAGTACGTAAAGTTGATGAAAAAATTTCACTCGATCGAAGCCAGGCAGAACTAAAAAGGGATCGGGAAGCTGCAGACTGTCCGCATTGGCTCCTGGAGTTCAATCCCCCCAAGGCAAAGCAGAAGATTGGGGGGGGGCAAAGAACCCGCAAGGGAGTACAGTCTAGGGGGTCAGAGACAAAACCTCACTAAAGGGAAAAAGATCTGGGGGGTTAACCCCAGGCCATCCTAAGCGCACATAACCCAAATAACCTTCAGCATATGGGGCCTAGCAAACCTAAAAGCTTTCCGACTCTTAATAAGGAATCATTCAGGCCCCCGTAACCGTTATGTTAGGCCCATTTTGGGTTGGGCACAGTTTGGAACCCACACCTAGCCAACACGTGAAGAAACTAGGAAAGGCAAAGGGTTTGCAACAAGACTATCCCAGGCTAAGAGGTATGCCCTACGAGGAAGGTTAAGGGAAATAATGACGACATGGAGGACAAGAGATGGGGGGGGACATGATAACGACATACAAAAATACTGAGGGAAATTGACGGTGGAAAAAACAGATGTTCCCCGGGAAAATTTGGACCCGTAACCCCAAGGGGCACCGTTGGAAGCTGAAGAACAATAATCCAGGGATGTTAGGGAAATATTTCTTTAGCCCCAAAAGTGTCGTAAGTGGAATTTTGGGAACGAGTATGGGGCGGACCCCAAAAAGCTTTAAAAACAGAGGATGAAAAGCCCATGGGTCAGGGGAAATACCAGTGGGAAAAGGAAGAGGCGGGGCCAGGGCTCGGCTCGACCCCCCCAACCCCAACTAGGTAAATCAACTAGGTGAGTACACCACACACCACCACACACACCACACCCCAAAACACCACACCACCACACACACCTAAAATATATTATATTTATAATAAAAATTTTTAAATAAAATTATATATTAAAATATTAAAAAATTACTAAAATTTAAAAAAAAAAAACTTTTTTTTTTTGGTCCCCTCCTCGGGTTTGGGAAATACCCGGTTCTTAAATTTATAATATTGTGTATGAATTATATTATATAATTATATTTTATATATATATATATATATAAATTTTATATATATATTATTATATATGTCGTCCCCAAAATAGGCAGGACTTGCGATTTTTTTGTTTAAAATTATCAACGCTCATCTTCCCATAAAAGCAAGCGAAAATTTTTTGAATGCAAAAATTTCCCCAAAAATTCTTTTCTAACCTTTAACGAAAAAAATTTTTTTCACTGGGTTTGTTTAGGATTAAATTATTGAAAAAAAAACCAAAAAATATATTTATTTGGGTTTTAGGCAAAATTTAAAATTTTTCCCCTTTTTTTTTAAAAAGGTTAGATAAGTTTTCTATGTTTTCTTTTGGTGCAAAAAAAAAAATTTTTACATTAACTTAATGAAAAAAAATTTTCTTTAAACGAAATAAGAAAAAAATTTGGGAAAAAACTTAATTTTAAATGGTTCTTGCTAATTGACCAGTTTTACTTATTCGGCACGACATATATATATATTTATATATATATATATATATATATAATATATAATATTTAACGCCCTTTCGGTGTTGCCCTTCGACTTGCCGCCCCTATTCTCGTCGAAACGGGTGTTTTTGGGTTGGCAGTGAAGCAGCAGACCGATTCGGGTAAACGGTCTTGTGTTCCCGAAATCCCAGGGAAAAATTGCAAAAAAAATGGGATGTTAAAAAAACTTATCCCAAAAGGAGCCTCACAAAAAAGCCGGATGCCCACCGTAAGGGAGCCCTTCCCCCCCCATGCAGTTGATGGGAGCCAGAAGCGTCCAGATGGGATCAACCCCTTTAAGCCTGGAAGATGGGAAGCGGGGGGTGTGGGACCCATAATGTTGGCTGTACCTATCTCCAATACACTAGGGGGGGAAGGGAAAGGGGAGCTGCCAGCTTTTTGGGAGTTCCCAAAAAACTAGAAAATATGGAGAAATTTTCCATCATTATATGGTTTTTTCCAAAAGGTCAGAAAAACCCTTTTGGGTCATGGGGGGGAATGCATCCCAAATTCCTTTTAAAAGGAAAATAGGAAATGACTCATCAGGGTAAATTTGGGATCCCCGGGCGGGTAGTTTTCTGTTTTCCCGCGGTCAAAGGGGGGCTGTTCAAGGGGGAATGCCTGCGGGATTTTGGGGCACACGCCCAGCGCTGGGAGCTGGATGAGATTTTTTGCCCTTTAATTTGGTGACCCACGTAACAACAGGTTTCCGTTTATGCCCCCTTTTTTTCAACAAAGTATTCCCTTAAAAATTTTTTTAACCCCTATTTTGAATTAAATTTTTCCCACTGGTAAAAAAAAAGAAAATTTTGAAAAGTAGGGGGGGTTTGGGAAAGTGGAATATTCAAAGGCTTCAGGAAAAAAAATCCAAAAATTCCCTTCTTTTAAGGGCCCTTTTTTTCCCCTTTTCCCAGGCTATGGGTCCCAAAAATTTACACCGAGGGGGGACCCCATTATATTTTTAAAAAAAAAAAAAAAAAAAAAAAAAAAAAAAAAAAAAAAAAAAAAAAAAAAAAAATATATATAATATATATATATATATAAATATATATATATATATATATATTATATATATATATATATATATATATATATATAATATATATATATATATTATGTATGATAGTGACAAATGCGCTAGGCAAAAAAGGGCTGTGAGAGAAGAGCA
>NC_069405.1:30176836-30201836 GCF_026875155.1 Cherax quadricarinatus
GGGGACAGAGAGAGAGAGACAGAGAGAGAGACAGAGAGAGAGAAACAGAGAGAGAGAGGGAATTGCCTTGTCGACAGTTCATCAAAAACTGGAAGTTACAGAGGATGCATTTTGACCTATCTTTGTATGAGGAGGAGGAGGAGGAGGAGGAGAAGGATAAGGATGAGGATGAGGGCAAAAACAAGGAGGAAGAGGACTAAACGTCCCAGAAAACAGAGGGACAGACTCGAAGATAAGAAAGTTACAAGAAAGTTACTATCAAAGGATGACTTCGAGGAGGAGGAGGAGGAGTAAGAAGATAAAAAAGATGAAGAAGAGTAGTCTATAAACAGAGGCCAGACAATGAAGACTGAAGCCGCTGAACAAAGCCAGGTCCCGGCCCTTTTCATTATTTACATAAATAATCTTGAAGCAAAACTAATATTAAAAGTCACTAACTCTTAGAATTTTCAAATATTTTTTTTCTTGAGCTCAGCTACAGTTGTTATTGGTATTTAATCGATGAATTTTTGGTCTCTGTAACGTTATACTGATTAAAATGTTTGTCTAGTCTAAAGAGGGTCTATCTAGCAGTAACTCACAAGGGTCACCAGTGTTAAGGTAAGCCAATGGAAGGCCTCTGTCAGGTGACCAAAAGATCCACCTGTGGGTCATCATATGACTAAGACCCTCAGGAAACACTTGTCCTGTTTCCTGACAAATCTTACCTAACCTAAGCAGGTGACACCAGATCAGACACATCAGATCTGTAAAACTATTCCAACGGTCCTGGAGACGTAAGCGCTGTGCTTGGAGATGTGGGAAAAGGAGCTTTAATGTAGATTAACGTGATATATTTTGGATGTAACAATGTTTAACACGAATATATGATGTTTGGAAACCTTGTATCGGGGATGAATGAAGAGAAAGACCTGAGAGTCGTCATTATCAATAATCTCATGTCCTTAAAATAATGTGTAGCTGTGAACAGCAAACTTAACACAGTGCTAGATGTCCTGCCTAGATATTTTAGATACAAAACAACTAGAAGCAAGACTGTCACTCTAAAATGCTTGTTATTTTTTTTATAGCAAAAGTTATTACTGGGTTAAGGTGAGAGTTGCTGTCTTTATTTACAAACTGAGAACTGTTGCCTATCTCAGTGTATTTGAAAGCTTTGCTTAACATTCCTTTAGCCTCACTTAAATAATTTGTAGATGGTGCAGACAAAACACAAACCTGGAAGAGCGACTTATTTCCTCGAAATGCAATGTGATGCTGTGACACGATTCTACATTTGAAACTCCACGGCAGGAGATGCAGTACAAATGCAAGTTTATTTTGAAGAGTATTAACAGATTACTGCCACAGTATGACCCTTTTACCATCCTCTCTCTCTCTCTCTCTCTCTCTCTCTCTCTCTCTCTCTCTCTCTCTCTCTCTCTCTCTCTCTCACTCACACTCTCTCTCTCTCTCTCTCTCTCTCTCTCTCTCTCTCTCTCTCTCTCTCTCTCTCAGTTTGAAAATTTTGTTACATGTTTTCTCCTTAACTTTACAGTTTTCATAGAAAACAGCACAATTTTTTTTACACCTTTTTGTCATGTGTGTTGTGTCGATGAAATTCAAATAATGTTGATTGTGAAATTTGCTGACTGTTGCAAACCCATTGGCAAAGTGCTTTTTTGTAATTGCAAACATAGGTTTGATAATTAACAAGGCAGGATTACTTTACCAATAATGTCTGTCCATTTTGACAACGAGTCCTTTACTCCCCTTTCTACCCGTCTTTTCTGCCCCTTCCAGCTCGTTTGTTACATTCTCTGTTCCATTTTCTAATCCATCTTATCCATTTTTCTCTTTTTGTATTTGTTTTCCTCTCATCCTCCTGGTATTTCTTTTCCTTCCGCTTCTCCTGTTTTTTTCCTGCTTTCCACGGCCCTCCTCCTCCTTCTCCTCCTCCTCTTCCTCTCCTCCTAGTATTTCTCCTCTTCTTCAACAATTACTCTTCCTCTTTCTCCTCTGTTTCGCTTATTTCTCTCCCTCTCGTTTCTTTTCCACCATCCCTTTCTCGCTCTTCCACTCATCTACTACCACTCTCCCTCCTCTTCCACCTTCATTATATCTTCTTTCCCTCCTCTCTTATTCTTTCTACTCATATCCACCCACACTTTTCCTCCTCCCCCATTCTCTCTCCCTTCCCCATCCCCTTACACTCTTCCTCCCGGCCCCCTTCCACCCACTCCCTCCCACCTTCATTACCACAAAGTGTCATCAATTCATCAATAATTTTATATGATACCGGAAAATGGGGCTTTGTTTACCCCTCACCTCCCCTCATACCCCTCCCCCTCATACCCTTCCCCTCAAACCCCTCCCCTCACACTCCTTCTTACACCCCTTCCCTCTCACCCCCATAACCTAACTCCCATCCTCTAACACCCCCTCCCCCTCATACCCCTCTGCTCACACCCCTTTCCCTCGCATCCCCTCCCTAAACACCTCTCTTCCTCCACATCCCCTCCCCATCACATCCCTACTCGCAAGCAACAGCATTACAAACATTGTTATATAAATCAAAGGTTGCAGAAGCGTCAATAATGCTACGTTACAAGAGGTTGTGGGTGACTGTCATCATCTGACTCATTCCCTTATTTTCCTGGCTTGCATAAATCATCTTCGTAGCGATCATTAGTGTATGTTGCATCCATTGCGTGATTATAATCGTTTGTTTGTACTGTTGGTAATTAGTGTGAGGTGTTTATTTTTTGCATGCAATGCTTGGAGGAGTGTTGCGTGAGTTACATTGTTAATATGATCATTGTTGCAGTCATTGCAAGGAGTGGACTATGTATGGAATGTGTGTACTCTTTGTTGCAGTCATTGCAAGGAGTGGACTATGTTGCAGTCATTGAAAGCTGATAACTACATAAGGGATGTGTGTACTGTTTGTTGCAGGCATTGCAAAGAACTGACTATGTATGGAAGATTTGTACACTTTATTGCAATCATTGCAAGGAGCTGACTATGTATAGAAAGTGTGTACTCTCTGTTGCAATCGTTGCATGACCACACAGAGACCAGTGTTACATGATTTAGGTTGTCATTCTGAATTATAGACTATGGATGGGAGTTGATACGATTACCATCAGCCTGACTGGTTAGAGACCGGGCCGCGATTAGTGGACGGAGGACCGAGCCTCCACCACTCCTTGCACTGAATGACGTACCAGGGCTTAGCGCTCGACATACATGAACGAATATGTCTGGAAGGTCCGATGCATGTGTTGAGATCGTTGCAAACTGCTGAGAATTAAAGTAACCGCTGGGCCATTTGTTGTACTATTTTGGATATTATATATAACTGTTGTTACCATCTTTTTCCCATCATAACCTGTTATAATAACAACAATAATAATAATAATAATAACAATAACAATAATAATAATAACAATAATAATAATAATAATAATAATAATAATAATAATAATAATAATAATAATATTATATTATTATTATTATTATTATTATTATTATTATTATTATTATTTTTTATTATTATTATTATTACTATTATTATTATTATTACTACTACTACTACTATTAATTATTTATTATTATTTATAATTATTACTATTGTTATTATTATAAATATTATTATTATTGTTATTAATAGAAAAGGAGAAGTAGATCTTAAGTACTTGTGATATAATGATGGGAACCAAAGACTAAATAATTCTGCCTGATCCACTAGGCACGTCTTCATAAGACACATGTCGAAAACTGCTCTCCTATCTACCTGTCTATCTGTCAACCTGCCGGCCTGTATGCTTGAATATATCGGTAGAGAGAGAATGCAACAACTGCACCATTGGAGTGTATTAAAGGTCAAAAATTTTTACGCAATGAATGCAGTAAAAAGGCCAGAGTAAAGGCGAACTGGCTACAACAAATGCATTTTATATTAGGATTTAATAGTAGCCGAACACAGCACCATTACTGTAGATAGGAAAGACACTAGGCGCAGTGGCGTACTATGTTGGTACAATGTTTCGCTTATTGGTGGTCTTTACTGGTACAAAGTTTCTTCCTCGGGTGGTCTCTATTGGACCAGCGTTGCGCGCGCGTGTGTGTGTGTGTGTTGTACTCACCTATTTGTACTCACCTATTTGTGGTTGCAGGGGTCGATTCACAGCTCCTGGCCCCGCCTCTAAGCTGATTGCTACTAGGTCCTCTCTCTCCCTGCCCCATGAGCTCTTTCATACCTCGCCTTAAAACTATGTATGGTTCCTGCCTCCACTACATCACTTTCTAGGCTATTCCACGGCCTGACTACTCTATGACTGAAGAAATACTTCCTAACATCCCTTTGATTCATCTGAGTCTTCAACTTCCAATTGTGACCTCTTGTGTCTGTGTCCCAACTCTGGAACATCCCGTCTTTGTCCACCTCGTCTATTCCGCGCAGTATTTTATATGTCGTTATCATGTCTTCCCTGACCCTCCTGTCCTCCAGTGTCGTCAGGCCGATTTCCCTCAACCTTTCTTCATAGGACAATCCCCGTAGCTCTGGGACTATTCTTGTTGCAAACTTTTGCACTTTCTCTAATTTCTTGACGTGCTTGACTAGGTGTGGATTCCAAACTGGTGCTGCATACTCCAGTATGGGCATGACGTAGATGGTATACAGAGTCTTAAACGAATCCTTACTGAGGTATCGGAACGCTATCCGTAGGTTTGCCAGGCGCCCGTATGCTGCAGCAGTTATCTGATTGATGTGCGCCTCAGGAGATATGCTCGGTGTTATACTCACCCCCAGATCTTTTTCATTGAGTGAGGTTTTGCAGTCTTTGGGCCATCTAAACTATATTGTGTCTGCGGTCTTCTTTGCCCTTCCCCAATCTTCATGACTTTGCATTTGGCAGGGTTTAATTCAAGGAAACCAGTTGCTGGACCAGGCTTGTAGCCTGTCCAGGTCTCTTTGTAGTCCTGCCTGATCCTCGTCCGATTTGATTCTTCTCATTAACTTCACATCATCTGCAAACAAGGACACTTCTGAGTCTATCCCTTCCGTTATGTCGTTCACTTATACCAAGAACAGCACAGGTCCTAGGACTGACCCCTGTGGAACCCGCTTGTCACAGGCGCCCACTCTGACATCGTCACGTACCATGACTCGTTGTTGCCTCCCTGTCAGGTATTCTCTGATCAATTGCAGTGCCTTTCCTTTCATGTGTGCCTGGTCCTCTAGCTTTTGCAGTAACCCCTCTTTTTGGGGGAAAACTGTGGGGAAGCCTTTTTTGCAGTCCAAAAATAGGCAGTCGATTCACCCCCTTTTCTCTCTCTTTTCTTAAACTTCGGGTAAACCTTGTCAAAAAACCTCTAGTAGGTTTTGTGACACGGGAAATTTTTCCTTTCCCTGAAACCGGGGCCGGTTTGGGTAAATTATACACTTTTTTTCTTTCCAGGTGCCCCCCCAAACTCCCCTCCGGGAAGATTTTTCTCCATGAACTTGCATACTAAAACACTTTGTGATACGGGCCCTGTATTTAAAGTGCCTCATGTCTGCCTTTTTTTTAAAAAAATTGGGGACACATTTGCCTTTTTCCCCAACCCCTCAGGGATTGCCCATTTTCAAAAGAGGGTTTTGAAGATTTTTGTTAAGGGCCCAAACACAATATCTTTTGTTTTCCCCCCTTTTAAGGACCCATGGAGAGATGTTGTCTGGTCCCCCCCCGCCTTTGAGGTGCCCAATTTCCCGCAAAGAAAGCTTCTTCACCTCCTCCTTGGTTATAGGGTACCTCATCCAGCACTTGCGGGTGTGCCCCCCTTTTCCCTGTTTTTCCTTGGAGTCCAAAGGGTTTTCCCCCACTGTAAAAACCCCCCTTTAAATTTTGTGTTAGCCCCTTTGGCAAACCTCTGGGGTCTTTTCTTGTGAATTCCCCACCCACCCTTCCTCACCCTGATTAACCTGGTCCGGGGCCCTTTTTTTTTCCCCCCCTGTTTGGGGGCTTAAAACACTTGGGGTTCAGTCTTACTTTTGATGTATTTTAAATTTTCAATTTTTCTCTGAGCCTCCCTTCTTACTGTGCATATTCGTTTCGGCTTTTCCCCCTTTGATTTCTTTATTTTCCTGAGTTCTCTGTTTTCTTTCCCTTTTTCCTTTTCTCTGGGAAAACACCTTTTTTTTTTTGCCTCCCAAACCCCTTTTGGGGTAAACCCAAAGGGCCCTTCTTTATGTTCTTCCCTTTAAATTTCTTTTTTCCCTTTGGGAACAAACCTCTCTTTTTTGCCTCCTTGCATTTTTTTGGGAAAAACATAGTCCTCATTTCTTGTACGGGTTTTTCCCCTGTCAGTTCCCCCCCCCACGGGAAAGTCCCCCTTTAAGGAAAGTTCCCCAAAGTCTGAGTAAATTCCCCCTTTTGAAATTTGGGTTTT
Organism: Cherax quadricarinatus; assembly: GCF_026875155.1. Classification (NCBI taxonomy): domain Eukaryota; kingdom Metazoa; phylum Arthropoda; class Malacostraca; order Decapoda; family Parastacidae; genus Cherax; species Cherax quadricarinatus. The sequence continues at coordinate 30,183,251 of NC_069405.1, forward strand.
TTTTCCCCGGCCCCCCCTTTTTTCCCGCTACCCCCCCCACCCTTTGGGGCTCAACATGTAGTCCCAAAGGGACAGAACCCATGATCACTAGCCCCAGGGCCCTTTTATAAAATGATACCCTCGATGTCCGAACCCACTCAGGTGAATACAAAGGGCCCCAAACCTTGCTGGTTTAAACCCCTCCTCTCTCTCTGGGAGTGTCCCTAACATGTTGATTTCCCCCCCTGAAAGGGTTTTTTAGTACCCCCACCATCATCTTGGGTCTCCATGTTTCGGGAAACCCCATGGGGCTTCCCGGTTTTTTCCCCCCCAATCTCCTTTTGGGTTGAAAAACACCCCCTAACTAGTTAAATTTGCTCCCCCCTTTTGTGGGCCCCCTGGGCCAAACCCGGGGGTATGTGTTTATCATTGTCTGTTTCTCTCCCTTTTTATTCTTCCTCTTGGCCTCCTGCAGTTCTGTGGGGTTGTACATTACTGCAATTATCACCTTATGTCCCTCAGACTGGATTGTTTCACTAAGTAGGGCCCTTTCAAACCCCGTGCCCCTCCATTCCTTCCATTTTTTTCAAAAAACCCCCCTGGTTTTTTAAAAGACAGTGCAACCCTGCTCCCCGTTCCTCCCCCCTGTTTTTTCCGGGGGATTTGATATCCGGGGGGAAAGATTGAATCTGTTTTTTAATTTTTGGGGAGTTTTGTTTCTGTGAGTGCTATTATGTCTGGGGGGTCTCCTTTTTTTTCTTTCGGCCATTTCCCCAACTGTTTGTTTTTTCCATCGCATTTTTATAACCACAAACCCTTTAAATTCTTTTCTAAGACTGGGGGTCTGGGGGGTATATTGGGGGTTTGGGGGAAATGGGAGAAACCCGGGAGGGAAATATGGGTTGTTGCTGTGGGGGGGGAGTTTGAATGTAGTGGGGGGGGGCATTGGATGGGCATGGGTTTTTTTTGATTTAGAGTGTTTTTGGGTTTCACCTGGGGTTTTACCTGGTTTGGGGGGCTTCTATAGGAAATTGTGAGGGAGGCTGTATTTGATCTTCCCTTTCCTTAAGGGGCCCGGGATCTCCTGTCTGTCTTCCCCCACCCCTCTCTTTTTCCCCCTTTCGCCTTTGTACCACTCCTCAGTTTTTGGGCCTTTTCTTCTTGGGGTTTCTGTCGCGGGGCCCAGATACACCTTCCTGAAGCCCGGCATTCCCTTAAATTTGTGCTTTCCCCCTGCCCGGGTCCGGTCTGAGTCGCTTCTGCCCTTTAAGGTCACTCTCACTGGCCGGGTTTTTTTTTTTTTACAAACCCCCCCCCATTCCCCGAAAAAAAATTTCCCCTGGGTCATATTGTCTTCTCCCCATTGGGGTTTTAGATGCTTTTTTAATTTTCTTTTTTTTTTCCCTTTTTTTTCTTGCTTCCTAGGTTTCCCCCCTTTGACTTTTCCCGGGGCCCATACACAAAGGGCCCGACCTCACCCTTTCCCTTCTCCCCCCTGCATATCCCTTTGTATCCCCCCCATTTAAAAAAAATTTTTTGGTTTCCCCCACTGCAGCTTTTTCCCTTTTATCAGTTTCAAATTGGGTAATGTACTTTTGGGCCCCAGGGGCCTGTCATTTTTTCCCCTTTTCGGGTTTCCTTGGGGGTCTGTTGTTGTCTGTTAGGGCCTCCACATAAAGCTTAGCTCTTTCATTTGCTACAGTCTCCTCTGATAGACCTTCTCCATGCAGTTGTGCCCCTTCTTTCCCTATAGTCCCCTTATTTGTGGCTGAGGTAGCAGTCTCTGTTGTCAATCCCAAAATGTTCTTTAGTTCTTTAGGCTGTTTCAGATTTTTCAATTCCTCTTCTAAACTCTGCTTTGACATGCACCTCCCACTTCCTGCTTTCCATATCTATCCTCTCTTCCATTCTCATGCTAAGTTCTTCTAGTTTCTTTTCCCATTCATGATCCCTTTTTATGAGCTCTGCTGCCCAATCTTCCTTTGCAGTTTCCTCCTCCTGTCCCTTGGTTTTTCTTGTTGCTCTCTGGCAACCCATTTTTGTTTTATCCTGATTGCCTCAGAGTGGGAAACCTATGTAGTTCTGTAAGTTAGGTTAGTAGTGTGTATGTCAGAGTGTGGGGGGGGGAAGTAGTGGAGGAACTGTGGCTATGTGGGAGCAGAGTGGGGAGGGGTGGGGAGGGTTTAGGGTTAACGGGGGAGGTGAGGGTGATCGAGGGAGGGGAGGGATCAGGGGAAGTAGTGAGATGTCGGTGGTGAGGGGGGGGAGTCATGTATGTGTACTCACCTATTTGTACTCACCTATTTGTGGTTGCAGGGGTCGAGTCACAGCTCCTGGCCCCGCCTCTTCGCTGATTGCTACTAGGTCCTCTCTCTCCCTGCCCCATGAGCTCTATCATACCTCGCCTTAAAACTATGTATGGTTCCTGCCTCCACCACATCACTTTCTAGGCTATTCCATGGCCTGACTACTCTATGACTGAAGAAATACTCCTAACATCCCTTTGATTCATCTGAGTCTTCAACTTCCAATTGTGACCTCTTGTGTCTGTGTCCCAACTCTGGGAACATCCCTCTTTGTCCACCTCGCTATTCCGCGCAGTATTTTATATGTCGTTATCATGTCTCCCCTGACCCTCCTGGCCTCCAGTGTCGTCAGGCCGATTTTCCCTCAACCTTTTCTTCATAGGACAATCCCCGTAGCTCTGGGACTAGTCTTGTTGCAAACCTTTGCACTTTCTCTAATTTCTTGACGTGCTTGACTAGGTGGGGATTCCAAACTGGTGCTGCTACTCCAGTATGGGCCTGACGTAGATGGTGTACAGAGTCTTAAACGAATCCTTACTGAGGTATCGGAACGCTATCCGTGGGTTTGCCAGACGCCCGTATGCTGCAGCAGTTATCTGATTGATGTGCGCCTCAGGAGATAAGCTGGGTGTTATACTCACCCCCAGATCTTTTCCTTGAGTGAGGTTTGCAGTCTTTGGCCATCTAAACTATATTGTGTCTGCGGTCTTCTTTGCCCTTCCCCAATCTTCATGACTTTGCATTTGGCAGGTTAAATTCAAGGAGCCAGTTGCTGGACCAGGCTTGTAGCCTGTCCAGATCCTTTGTAGTCCTGCCTGATCCTCGTCCGATTCGATTTCTTCTCATTAACTTCACATCGTCTGCAAAAAAGGACCTTCTGTGTGTGTGTGTGTGTGTGTGTGTGTGTGTGTGTGTGTGTGGGGTGTTTTGTGTGTGTGTGTGTGTGTTGTGTGGGGTGTTGTGTGTGTGTTGTGTGTGTGTGTGTGTGTGTGTGTAATTTGTGTGGAATTTTGTGTGGAATTTTGTGTGGAATTACGTGTGGGTTTATTATGTACTGAATGGTAGGTGGCTTGTGCTTTGTAATGTAAGTCTCAGTGGTCCTTGGCTGCCCACACCTTCTTGTGACCTGACCCCCAACCTCCTGGGACTTACCGGCATTACTTACAGTGTGTGTGTGTACTCACCTAGTTGAGGTTGCGGGGGTCGAGTCCGAGCTCCTGGCCCCGCCTCTTCACTGATCGCTACTAGGTCACTCTCCCTGAGCCGTGAGCTTTATCATACCTCTGCTTAAAGCTATGTATGGATCCTGCCTCCACTACATCGCTTCCCAAACTATTCCACTTACTGACTACTCTGTGGCTGAAGAAATACTTCCTAACATCCCTGTGATTCATCTGTGTCTTCAGCTTCCAACTGTGTCCCCTTGTTACTGTGTCCAATCTCTGGAACATCATGTCTTTGTCCACCTTGTCAATTCCTCTCAGTATTTTGTATGTCGTTATCATGTCCCCCCTATCTCTCCTGTCCTCCAGTGTCGTCAGGTTGATTTCCCTTAACCTCTCCTCGTAGGACATACCTCTTAGCTCTGGGATTAGTCTTGTTGCAAACCTTTGCACTTTCTCTAGTTTCTTCACGTGCTTGGCTAGGTGTGGGTTCCAAACTGGTGCCGCATACTCCAACATGGGCCTAACATACACGGTGTACAGGGTCCTGAATGATTCCTTATTAAGATGTCGGAATGCTGTTCTGAGGTTTGCCAGGCGCCCATATGCTGCAGCAGTTATTTGGTTGATGTGCGCTTCAAGAGATGTGCCTGGTGTTATACTCACCCCAAGATCTTTTTCCTAGACTGTACTCCGTCTGCGGCCTTCTTTGCCCTTCCCCAATCTTCATGACTTTGCACTTGGTGGGATTGAACTCCAGGAGCCAATTGCTGGACCAGGTCTGCAGCCTGTCCAGATCCCTTTGTAGTTCTGCCTGGTCTTCGATCGAGTGAATTCTTCTCATCAACTTCACGTCATCTGCAAACAGGGACACCTCAGAGTCTATTCCTTCCGTCATGTCGTTCACAAATACCAGAAACAGCACTGGTCCTAGGACTGACCCCTGCGGGACCCCGCTGGTCACAGGTGCCCACTCTGACACCTCGCCTCGCACCATGACTCGCTGCTGTCTTCCTAAGACAAGTATTCCCTGATCCATTGTAGTGCCTTCCCTGTTATCCCTGCTTGGTCTCCAGTTTTTTGCACCAATCTCTTGTGTGGAACTGTGTCAAAACGCCTTCTTGCAGTCCAAGAAAATGCAATCCACCCCACCCCTCTCTCTCTGTCTTACTGCTGTCACCATGTCATAGAACTCCAGTAGGTTTGTGACACAGGATTTCCCGTCCTGAAACCATGTTGGTGCTGTTGATGAGATCATTCCTTTCTAGGTGTTCCACCACTCTTCTCCTGATAATCTTCTACATGATTTTGCATACTATACATGTCAGTGACACTGGTCTGTAGTTTAATGCTTCATGTCTGTCTCCTTTTTTAAAGATTGGGACTACATTTGCTGTCTTCCATGCCTCAGGCAATCTCCCTGTTTCGATAGATGTATTGAATATTGTTTTTAGGGGTACACATAGCGCCTCTGCTCCCTCTCTCAATACCCATGGGGAGATGTTATCTGGCCCCATTGCCTTTGAGGTATCTAGCTCACTCAGAAGCCTCTTCACTTCTTCCTCGGTTGTGTGCACTGTGTCCAGCACTTGGTGGTGTGCCCCACCTCTCCGTCTTTCTGGAGTCTCTTCTGTCTCCTCTGTGAACACTTCTTTGAATCTCTTGTTGAGTTTTCACATACTTCACGGTCATTTCTTGTTGTCTCTCCTCCTTCCTTCCTTAGCCTGATTACCTGGTCCTTGACTGTTGTTTTCCTCCTGATGTGTGTGTTTGTGTGTGTGTGTGTGTGTGTGTGTGTGTGTGTGTGTGTGTGTGTGTGCGTGTGTGTGTGTGTGTGTGTTTGTGTGTGTGTGTGTAAAATTTTGTGTCGAATTATGTGTGGGTTTATTATGTGCGTTTACGTACATGTGTGTGAAGCACATCTTTGAGGATACGCTTCAAAAAAACATCTCTACAAGACAAACATCATCTGCGTTAGGACTCACATCTTAAAGATCAGAGAGCTAAGGTTGCGTCCACTCGCAGTCTCTCAGCCCTGCCTTCCAGCGGGTCTTCACAGGATCTTAGTAGCTAAGATAAGTGCAAGAGAACGCGAGAGAAAAGAGAGAGAGAATTATATTAAAGGGTAAGAAAGCTGTTAGTACCTGAAAGCTCATGTGAATATTTTATCAAAGGAAGGCTTTTCTTGAGTTGGGGGAGTGGAAGTGGGGGGTGGAGTGGCTAGGGACTGGGTGGAAGGGGGCTGAATGGAGGGCTTTTGTTGAGTAGGGGAGGCGGAATGGAAGGGGCTGAGCAAGAGAAGTGTTCATAGAATGGTGACACATACTTCTACGAATGTTTAGAAATGCCTGTAAGCACTTTTTCCGAGGAGTCTCCCCTGAACGTTAAACAACGTCTCACTTGTAGAGTAGCGTTCACCAACGCAAGGATAAACAGCCTTGCTATAGCCGTGCCCGGCAGTCTTTTAGACCGTTGCTGGCTTGTTTTACTGGATGACTAGGAGACGTACCGCTAAAACATTACGTGGAAAGTTGCTAGTGTTATGGCGAGGGTGCAGGGATGATATGCGAGAAATATTGAACGAATATTACGAGCGAATATTTGCTGAAAGTCTGGAACTGAAGGATAAATGGCAACGAAAGATTGAAAAGAAATACACACACACACACCCGGGAGCTATGACTCGACCCCTGCAACCATAATTAGGGTGAGTACATACACACAACACACTAATACGTCACAACAGAGACACAAATGTACAGTAAATATTAATAATCTCCAGGTTAAACAAAAAAGTGTATTTTTTTTTTGTAGCGGATAACCATTGAACATAATTTATCTTCACACATATGGAATTTCTGTATCAACTATAATCAGTAAAATTATTTTTTCCTATTAATAACTTCCAACGCGAAACGTTTAGATAAAATATGGTCCACTGCTTTAGCTTGTAATCGACATATGGAGTTACAACAGAAATTTTATTTAACTTTATTAATAGGTTTATTTTTGCGCGTGTGCGTGCGTCTGTGTGCGTGTGTGTCTTTAAGTGTGTATGTACGTGAGTGTGTGTGCGTGCACATGCGTGGGTTGTCGTTGCGCGAGCAAAAGATAAGCAACTGCATTGCCATTGCAACTTATGAAGGCTAAATTCGGATTAGCGCGTTATTATTCTGGCAACGGTGTAGTTAGTCTCTTTATTGAGGCTTTGCACTGAGCTACGTTGGTCAACACCGCCTGCATGCTACAAGATTTACAGCTGCCTAGGTCGGCCGTGTCATGAGGATTTACACTGTAAATCCTCGCCTCTTGCCCAGATTTACAAATGGTTTCCGTCAAATGCAAATGGCAAAGTAAGGCAAAGCGAGCAACTTCAAAATGTTGAAATGAATCTAAACTATACGATTCATTTTCGTGATGCTTTTGTTTACTTATGAGCAATTAAGAATAGACTTGAGGCTCAAAGGGCAACATGCATTAATATATTCCAAACCGAGTGTTCGCTGGTCATGTTGTTGTTGTGTCACTTTAACCTCTTGTTCCCGTTTATTGAATAGTTTTCTTTGAGGGACCGTGTCAAAGACCTTTTATGACAGCCTTTAAATATGCAGTCATCACATTTTTGTTTCCTTTTTCTGTCTAATGTCTGCCATCTTGTCGAAGAAGTCAAATAGGTTAGGAAGGCAATATTTACCTTCTTTAGCAGATTATTGTTTGTTGCATAACAAATATCGTAAAGATACTTTAGTAACTAGTTTCAATAATCTTCATCATCTTACAATGTATACATGTTAGCAGTACTGGATTCTGTTGTAACATCTCATATCGCTTCTCTCTCTTTTTTAAGACCTATACTACACTAGCAGTTTCATAGACTTAAGTTTTTTTCTTTCCAGAATTGTCATCATACATCTTTATACATGTATATGTATATAGGTATATATATATATATATATATATATATATATATATATATATATATATATTATATATATATATATATATATATATATATATATATATATATATATATATATATATATAATTCAAAACAACCACTCTGAAAAAATAGAGAAATTTAAAGGCTTTCGTGACAACTTCCAATTATAAAGGGAACTATGAAAGAAAAAGCAAAACAAGGAAGCTTTTTAAAGGGGTTGGGCCACCCCTCACTATCAGATCCCCAAAAGGGTTAAACACCTGACAAAAAATTTTTTAAAAAATTTTCTTGGGAAAAATTTTTTTGGGGGTGAGTTTTTGGTGCAAAGGGCCTATCCAAGTTGGGGGGCGCGCGTCAGGTTTTTAAAAAACCGTTGTGGGATCGGATAGTGGGGTTTTGGCCAGACCCCTTAATAGCTTCCTTTTATGTTTATTTTCCCATATTCCTTGATAATGTGAGTGGGCACGAAAGCGTTTGGGAAATTTTTCTCATTTTTTCAAAAGTGGTTGTTTTCCCAATTTTTCCGAAATCCCTGTTTTACTGTATTTTATTGCATATATATTTTTATATATATATAAATAAATATATATAATATATATATTTAAATATATATATATAAATAAATATATAAAATATATATATAAAAAATATAACAAACAACCACTGTAAAGGAAAAAAATTTCCCAAAACGCTTTGTGACTACTCACATTATAAAGGGAAACTATAAAGTAAAGCATAAAAGGGAAGCTATATAAGGGGTCTGGCCAACACCCACTATCGTTTTCCCCACAACGGTTAAACACCGGAAAAACGACCCCCGGCCCAAAGGGACAGGCCCTTGGGCAAAAACCCCACCAACAAACTATTCTACCCAATGAAAGTAAAAGGACACAAGGGGCAAACTAATGTGACATTTATTTCACTTTTGGTTGCACTTTGGCCCTTTTACTTTACATATTGTTTTTAAATTTTTCCAAAACCAAACCCTTTATTACTTTATTCTCCCCCAAAAAATTTTTAAATTTTTTTTTTTGGGTCCATGTTTTATTAAATTTTTTCCCCCAAATTTTTTATTAATTATAAAGGGGATCTAATTTATAAAAACCCAAAAGGGAAAAAATTTTCATATTATTGTAAAAAACGGGTTTTTTTTTAAAAAAAAGGGTTTCAATAATATTCCTGTCGCCCAAAAGGGAAACTTGCTAGGGTTTAAAATCTCTTACATGAAAAAATTTAGAGCTTTGGAATCCTTGCCCCATTTTTAAATGCTGTTTTTATTTTGGGTTTTAAAATTTTTAAACCGAAATTTTTTAAACCAGTTTAAACCGAAATTTAAACTTCATCGAAAATTTTTTAAAAGGGAATTTTTTATAGACACACCATCACCCATTTTGGGGGAATTTCCCTTTATAAAAAGTATTTTTAACTGTATCAAGTTTTTTAAATTAAAAAACCTTTTAAAAATTAAAAGTCAAAAGAAGAGAAGGCATATAAAACCAATTTTTTTCATGGTAAGGAAAAAAAAAAATTTTATTTTTTTTTTGAATAAGGCTGGTTGCCCCTTTTTTGGGGTTTTTAAAAATTTATTTTTTACAACTTTAAAAGTTTTTATCAATTACATTTTTTTCGGGTATTTTAAATCTTTACCTATTTCAAAAATTTTTGGGATTTTCCCCTAAATCATGAACTCAGGACTACAAATTCGTAAAGCCCCTCAAAAACATTGAAAAAAAACAGACAGCTTACTCTTTTCTTGATCGAAGAATAATATTTGGGCCCCAAGGAACATTTTATTTTGGTTTTTTTCTGTAAATTTTAAATTTAAATTTCTTTAAATTACCCTTAAAAATTTAAAAACCCTCTAAAAAAGGGAAAATGATTTATTTTTTTAAAAACCAACAGTAACGTTTATGAATGGGCAAAACTTTTTAAATTTTTTCCAAGGAAAGGGTGTATACTTCATTTTTTCGGGCAAAAAGACACAAAATATCATAAACATATCTAAACCCAAATTTAGCTCAATTAGGTTGCTAAAATTTATTTTTTAAATCCAAAAAGGGACAACCACCCTTTATTTAACTAAAAAAAGGTTGGTTCTCCCTTTACCATGAAAATTTTGGTTGATAGGGCCTTCTCTTTTTAAAGGGACTTTTTTAATATTAAAGTTTTATTCAAAAATTTTGATACAAAAAAAAAAAAAACTTTTTAAAAAAGAATTCCCCCCAAACTGCTGAGGGATGTGCCCTAAAAAAATTCCCTTGAAAAATTTTTTCGATAAAGTTTATTAGGGCCCCAAACGGAAAAAAATCTCGAACTAAGTTTAAAAACAACATAAATATACCCATTAAAACGGGACAAAGATTCCAATGCTCTATTTATTCATTAAGGTTTTTAACCTTTTCCAATGATTTTAAAAAATTTTGGGGAAAGTATATCAAGCAAGTCCTTGGTCAAAAGGGAAATTTTAAATTAATCTTGTTTCATAAAAACATAAGAACATAAAAAGGGGAACACGCGGAGGCCTTTTTGGCCCCAAAACAGGCAGGTCCTTTAAAATTTCCCTTCCCACAAACAAAACTTTTGCCCAACTAAAATTTTCAATGCTACCCAAAAAATTAAGCACTGATGTGCAAGTCCCCTAAAACCCCCCCCCAAACCCCTTTTCCCCCCCTCAATTTGGAAATTTAATTTCCCCCCAAAAACCCTAAATTTAAAAAAACCCAAATTTTCCCGGAAACCCCCTCAAAACCCAATTTGGTGAGGGGCCTTTTTTAAATTACCCTTTTTTTCCCCCAAAACCAAAAATTTCCCCAATGGCCCTTTTTTAAACCCTCCTTTACCCCCCCTTAAAAAAAATAATAATCTTTTGGAGAGATATCCTCAAGATCTTATTAATATCCCCTTTTTTTAAATACCTATTTTCCCATTTATACACTTTCGTCAGGTCTCCCCCTTTCCTTCCCCTAACAAGTAAAATAAAATTTTAAAGAGCCTTCAATCTTTCTTTCCTAAGGTTTGTTTTTCTAATGCTAAAAAAATTTAATTTAGTCATCCTACGCTGAATTTTTTTCAAACAATTTTATGCCATCCGAAATTTTGGGAAAGACCAAAAATTGAGCTGCAAATTAGGGGGGGCCTTACTAATGATGTAAAAGCTGAAGTATGACCTCGGATTTCTGTTGTTTTACACTTCTTGAAAAACCCCCAAAAATTTCTATTTGCTTTATTACGTACACTAGGCTTTTGGCTCCCCCTTGGGTTTAAAAAGGTTGCTCCCTTACCATAACCCCCAAGCCCTTTTCGCAATCGGGTAGGCCCTTAAGTGCTACATCATTTAACTTATAAGTGCTAGGGTTAGGGAAACACTCCCGAGCTTCGGGAATTTTTGCATTTATCAAACTTAAAACGGGAAATCTGCCACTTTTCTGCCCAAAGTGGTGACTTTGAAATTAGAGTGGTGACGTTTACTTAGCCTGTAAACCTGTTTGTTGCTCTCGTAAATTTCTAAACCCAGGATGCCCTCTCTTAAAATTTTCCCCAACAGCTGAGAGAAGAACTCAGATTGCTAAACGGGAGAACGGCGTTTTAACAGAAGAAAACAAGGGGATTCGTAAAAAATCCTCCTGTTTTGGGGCCCCGGGTTTAAAAGGGGGGGGAACGGGCCAGGGTGGGGGTTGGGGGAAAAAAAAAGGAAAACCCAAAATTTTGGAAATTAAAAACCGGTTTGGGAGGAGAAAAGGGAAACAACGAAAACCAAAGGAAGCTTGGCCGTGAAACTTCCCCAAACCCAAACCTCGGGCTCCTGACAAATTTTAAAAGGGGTTTCTCCCGGAAAGCCACCCCCGGAGCACCAAGGAAGGGAAGGAAAAAACTTTTTTGGTTTTTGGGGAACCCCAGAAACCCCAAAAAGGGGCCTTTCGGAGAAGATAGGTTTTAACAAAGGGGTTTTTTTGGGTCGGGGTAAAATTTGGGTTGGCCTCTGGATACACAGAGAAGGAAGGGTAAAACATTTTTTTGTTGGGGAAGGATGTTGGGACGGGGAAATTGGGGGCCTTTTGGGGGATAGGAGTTAGGAAAGAAAAAGGGGGGGTTTTTTGGGGGCGGGAAAAAAAATTTAAATTGGGGTTGCCCGGTTAAAGGGGGGGGAACAAATAGAAGGGGAAAAATGGGAACCAATTCATTAAATTTGGTCTTTATGGGGGAAAGATGAGGGCAAGGGAAATGGGGACCTTTGCAGGGGGGGGGGTGGGAAAAGCAAATGGAAAGAAGGGGGGAAAACCTGTTAGGTTTTTTTAAAACCAAGGAAAATTTAAAAAGGGGTTTTTCCCGGGGGGAAATTTTGAATTTCAGGTAAAAAGTATTTAAGGAAAACGGTAAAAAAATTATTACAAGGCCTCCCTAATTCAAAAGGCCAGAAATTTGGGTTTTGGGGTTAAAAAAAGGACGGTTAAAAAGGGGGGGGGGAAGAAATTTACTGGCCCAGGCAAAAGTGGAGGGAAAGCTTTGGTCAAACATGGGAATTATTTGTTATGGCGTGGGAAAAAATGGGAATCCTCGGGGTGTACATTGGGGTTAAAAAAGGAAGAATTAAAAATAGGGAAATGGGGGATTTACCGGAAAGGCCATTGGGGGATTAAAATTCAAAGGGAACAATAAAGGGGTTTTTGGTAAAATTTTAACCGAAAAAACGGGGGTTTATAAAAAAAAAGGGGAAGGGCCATAAAATTTAGGGCCACAAGGCCGATAATGAAAGTAATTCAAAAGAGATTTTAAAAGTCAAAAAATTTTTTGGAATTTCTTAAACGGGAAATTTTAAAAACCCCATACGACTTCTTAGAATTTATTCGGAAAAATTTTTTTTTCTGAAGTTTTTTGTGACAGAACCAACAAGGGGTAATAACCTGCTTGATTTTATTCGGGAAAAAAATGAATCCCTTTTTTAAAAATTTTTAGAATTTCAGAAAAACGGGGTGCTAGCGACCACAAACAATTACTTTTAAATTGAATGGAAGTATGATAGAAAGGGTTTAACTCAGTAAAAGTCCCAGATTTTCCTTACCCAGATTACAAAGGGGCTTAGAGAACACTTATCATTGTTGACTGGGGTAACAAGAGAGCAAACCAAATGACAGTTTTACGGAACACAATAAAATGCTGCTAAAGAACGTTTTATCCCTTATAAGGAAATTAGATCAAATTTTAAAAAGACCCAAAAAGGATGAATAAAAGGCTGAAAAACTACTAGGGCATAAAAAAGGAAATTTTTAGGCTATCAAAAGAGACGAGGGGGCATCTTATTAATCAAATTTGGGCACTAAGAGGGGCATTTAAAAAAGGGGGTAAGAAAACTAAAAGGGGCATGAAAAATTTAAAATTGCTAGGGGTTCTAAAACTAACCCCAAAAAATTTTTTCCAGGAAATAAACAAAATCCGAGATAAGAAAGGTCCCCCCCAAAAATTTTAAATATGGGCTCTTTTCTGAAAAGAGAATGAAAAGTGCTTTTGATTTTAAATAAATTTTTTTCCCCTTTGGGTTTTTCACAGGAAGAAAACTATAGTTTTTCCGGGAAAATTTAAATTTTTTTAGTGGGGGGCCCGAAGAAGATAAATTAAAGTAACAAAATAGTCACTAGTGAAATGGTTGGAACAGATAGACAGACTGAAGCAAAAAAAAAGAAACCGGTTTTCCCGAGAGGTTTTTTTTAAAAGGGTTTTTAAAGGAATGCAAAATGGAAAGGGCTGTGAACCATTTAAAATAATATTTTTAAAAAATCTCTTCAAACGGGGGTAGTGTCCCGATTTTGGAAAATGGGGTAATTAATTCCATTTTTTTAAAAAAGGGGACAATTCCCTTAACCCGTCAAATTAAAAAGCCCAATTTAAACCTGACCCCCAATTGTAGGCAAATTAAATAGAGTCCAAATTTTAAAACTAAAAATTTTAAGAAGGCCCCCTCGATAAGCATAGCTTTTATTAAAAGATTTTCACATGGAATTTACAAGAGGCCGGGCTTGTCTAAAAATAATTTATTAACTTTTTTTCCCGTAAACTTTTTAAGGGTGGGGTTTTACCACGAAAAAAGAAATTTTATAAAAATTTAAATTTTTTAATTTTTTGAAAAGGGATTTTATAAAAGTTTTTGCACCAAAGATTTTTGAAGAAAGTAGCAGCTCAATGGGATTGGGGGAAGAGTGCCCTCTGGAAACGAAAACATGGGTCACAAAACCGGAACAGAGAGTGGGCCCCTAAAATGGGGGGTTAAAAACCGAGGGGGATCATAACCCAAGGGGGTTTCCCCAGGGAAACAGTCTTGGGCCCGTTTTTGTTTATAATTTTATATCAATTTATCTTTTATGAAAAAATTACAAATGATAAGAGCAAATTCGCCGATGAAAACGAAATAGGTAGGATAATTTATTCAAACGTAGATTTAGGGAAAATTTAGGAGGATTTTGGGCAAAACCCCTACTCTTGGTCAGAAAAGTGGCCCGATGCAGTTCAATTAAAAAATGCAAGGGTTTTTGAAGCTCGGAATGTCCATAACCCTTTGCACTTATAATTTAAATAATTAGAAATTACCAAACAATTGCGAAAAAAGGGCTTGGGGGGGTTTTGGTAAGAGCAACCTTAAACCAAAACAAACAATGCCTTTAAACGTTTCGTAATAAGGCAAATAGAATTTCTGGGGATTTTATATCAAAAAAGTGTAAAAACAACAGAATTTCCCGAGGTCAAACTGCAGCTTTTTTACATCATTATAAGGGGCCCCAAACCCAGATTATGCAGCTCCCAAATTTTGGTCCCCCATATTACAGAAAAGGACATAAATTCGTTAAAAACATTCAACGTAGGATGACAAATTTTAAAACATAAACTTAGAAATTTTTCCTTATGAAGAAAATTGAAGACTCTTAAGTTACATTCACTTTTGGGCGAAGAAAAGAGGGGGGACCTGACGAAGTGTATAAGTGGAAGATAAGGGATTAAAAAAAGGGGATATTAAAAAAGGGCTTGAGGATAAACTCCCAAAGAGAAAACCCCCAGTAAAAGGATTTAAATTAAAAAAGTTTAATTTAGAAAAACAAAAGGAAATAAATTTGGGGGTTTGGAAAAAAGGGTAAATTGATGATTTGGGAAAAAAGTCTACCCAGTTTGGGTTATTTTGGGGGGCTAGGGCTTTGGGGAGTTTCAAATTTAGGTTGGATAAAAACATGAGGGGGGGGGGTTGGGGTTTTTAGTGGGACCCTTTCCATCAAGCTTTTTTCCCTTGGGGAGCATTTAAAAATTTGGGGTTTGGGCAAATGTTTGTTAGTGGGATGAAAATTTTAAAAGGACCTGCCTAGTATTGGGGCCCAAAAGGCCTGCTGCAGTGTTCCCCCCTTTTTTATGTTCTTTTTGTTTCTTATGAAAAGAGGGGGGTTTTTAAAAACCTCCTGAAGTTCCATTTCATCTCCTTTTAAAAAAAAAAAAAAAAAAAAATTTCCTACCTTTTTGTTTATCGGCCCAATTTGGGTCCTATCAAATTACCCCCCTCATAAAATCATTGATATAAAATTATAAACAAAAAACGGGGCCCCCGACTGATCCCCCCGGGGAAACGCCACATGTTTCGACCCCCCTCGGAAAATTTTAAACCCCATTTTTTGGACACTCTCTGCTTCCCCGTCTGTAGCCATGTCGACCCACGAAGCACTTTTCCCCCAATGGGCCCTGAGCTTCCACTTTCTTTAACAGTCTTTTGGTGCGGAACTCTTTTAAAAGCCTTACTAAAAAACTAAATAAATAATATCAAATTCTTTTTCGTGGTCCCAAAACCCCAAAAGCTTTAAATGAAGGGAAAATTTTAAAAAAATTTGTTAGACAAGACCGGCCTCTTGTGAATCCATTGGTTAAAATTTAAACAACTATGGGTTACGAGATTTGGGTTCCCTTTTAAAACTCAGCTTTAATTGACTCTAGAAAATTTTCCTACAAAATTTAGGCAGGGTTATTGGCGGTAATTTGACGGGAAAAAAGACTTTTCCCCTTTTTTAAAAATAGGAAATTTCATTAGCCACTTCCACATTCAAAACACTACACCTGTTTGAAGAGATAAATTAAAAAAAATTTTGTTAATGGTTTCACAGAGTTCCATTTTGCATTCCCTTTAAAAACCCTTT
Source organism: Cherax quadricarinatus (assembly GCF_026875155.1). NCBI lineage: Eukaryota > Metazoa > Arthropoda > Malacostraca > Decapoda > Parastacidae > Cherax > Cherax quadricarinatus. The sequence continues at coordinate 30,198,798 of NC_069405.1, forward strand.
AAAAAAAACCCCATCAGAAACCCCGGGGACTTTTTTTTGGGTTTTAGGCGGTCTTTTCCTTTCCCTTTAAAAACCATTTCCCCTAGTGGAAATGTGATTTTTTACATAATTTATCTTCTTTTTGGCCCACTATAAAAATTAATTACGGAATATTATTAGTGTCCCCTTCCCTGTGTAAAAACCCAGAGAAAATAATTATTTAAAATCGAGCACATTTTATTCTCTTTTGTAGAAAGATGCCCATAGTTTAATTTTTTAAAAGGGGAAACCCATCCTTAAAAACTTTAACCTTTGTTCTAAATACCTGGGAAAAAAATTTTTGGGTTTTGTTTTAGAATCCCCATAAATTTAATTTTTATAGTCCCCCCTTTTAAACTTTTTTTTTTATCCCCTTTTTTAAGTCCCTCTTAATGTCAAATCTGATTCCCTAAGAGACCCCTCCCCCTCTTTTGATCGCCATAAATTCCTTTTTTAGCCCTATAGATATTTGAGCCTATTTTTCAAACCATTTTGGGTTATTTTCTATTTTATCTAATTTTTTTGTAAGGGAAAAAACGTTCTTTTAGCCTCATGTAAAGTGTTTTTAGAAAGCTGTCCCTATTGTAGCTCTCTTTGTTACCCCAGTCCCAAAAGATGATAAGTGTTCTCTAAGCCTATCGTAATCTGCTAAGCGAAAAAACTGGGACCCTTTCTGATTTTTCCCTACTATCATACTTCCATTCAATGCTAAATGTAATTGAATTTTTTTTTGTCGCTAGCCCCATTTTCCCTGAAACCCTTCTAAATTATTAAGAAGGGATTCATTGTTTGCCCAAACCAAAATCAAAACAGGGTTTTTTACCCCTTGGGAGATTCTGTCACAAACTTCTTCAAAAAACAAACCTGAACTACTTCTAAGAAGCCGTATGTTTTTAAATTCCCCGTCAAGAAATTCCCCAAACAATATGAAATAAAGTTTAAAATCTTCCTAGAAATTTCTACATTGTCGTGCCTTGTGGCCTTAACAATTTCCTCCCATAGTAGTCCCCCCTTGGTCCCTATCTAGTTTGGGGGGCGGTAAAATCCCCTAAAATTAATTTTTCATTTCCCTTTTGAAAAATTTTATCCAAACAACTCGTATTTAGTTTCTTTAGACTTAATACCCCTTTTTATGCAACAGTTCAAACGACTCGGGCATACAATCCACCCCCCCCCCCCCCTTCCCCCGACACTTCTGTCTACTTGGAAAAATTTTAAAAACCCCTAAATGTGACTCCCAGGCATGCCCGACTTTTTTAAATTAAACCCCCAGTTAAGGCAAATACATAAATGTTACCTGCCTGAAACAGTCTCAACTCGTCCTCTTTTCCCAGCACTGCGACTATTTGTGTAATAAATTTTTTAAAGACCCACCTCTCTTTTTTCCCCTTCCTGCTCCTTGCTGTTATTCCACTAAACCTATTACTGTCCTTGTCAATAGTGCCACTGGCTTTCCCCAATATCAACCTCATTTTGCTTATTCAGTTCTCCTATACTAAATTTTTACACACGCGATTTTGACTGTTTTTCCCCGCCAAAACCCATACCACTAATTATTCCATTTAAAGACCTAACACTCCCTCCACTGCGTTGGCCGGCTCCCACCCCACACCTAAAAAATGAACCCCACCCCGGGGCATACAGTCATTTCGTCAAGAAGAGTCCCAGTTGTCAATGAAAAGTTACCGATTTTCCTTACGTATTTTTCCCGCCAGCAATTGACAACCAATTGCCCCGGACAACCTTATTTCCAACTCCTCCCTTGGCAAAATCCACATATGACAGGGTTCCCACCCTTCCTCCTAATTATTTCTATTCTGACCCAACCTGCTAATCAGGTCCCACTCCCACATCTGCCAAAATCGTTGTCTCCACCGAACGATAAATGATTGCCCCATTACCTCCAGATGTCATCCAGAGGCTAACAATATCCCCATCCCGCCCCAGGAAAACAACCCCCTGTCCCGCTCCTGCCCCCTTCAAGCAAACGCCCATCCATATACCCAACTTTGGGTACCCCAACAACAACAAATTTTTACCTTTTCCCTTGGGTCGCCGTCGTGACGTTCCCATAGTCGACTCACATTTATCGGGACACGGGGAATGTGTTAATTTTCCACAACAGTTTTCCACACATCTCTTTCTTCTTCATCGTTTTTCCTTTCCATTCGTCTCTTGATCGTCAACTTCGTTCCCCGCTGCCACCCTGACCAGTTTCCCTTTTTGATCTGAGGACTCAAAACAGGAGGACTACCACGAATCTTCTTGTTTTCCTCGGTCAGTCGCCGAATCTCCATCTTCGCCATCCTCAATTTTTCCTTAAAACTGGGAAATTGCTCGATAGAGGGCAACTTGCCTCAATCCATAGAAAGCGCACAAACAGGTCTTCACAGAGCTAAGTACACGTCACCACTGAGTTTTGACAATAATATGAATATTTCCTTTGGTTTATATAAATTAGATTCATTTATAATTAATAGAATTTGGGAAGAATTTAATAATACACTGGACAAATAATAATTTTTTAAATTTTCTTGGGTAGAATAGTTTGTTGGTGCGTTGTGCGAAGGACCTCTCCAGTCGGGCCGGCGCGCGTCAGGGGTTTAACCGTTGTGGGATCTGATAGTGAGATGTTGGCCAGACCCCTTATATACCTTCCTTAGATGCTTTACTTTCATAGTTCCTTGATAATGTGAGTAGTCACGAAAGCGCTTGGAATTTCTCTATTCTTTCACAGTGGTTGTTTTGCATATTCTGAAATCACCTGTTTACTGTGATCTTATTGCATATACATATATTATTATATATATATATATTATATATATATATATATATAATATATATAATATAATATATATATATATATATATATATATATATATATATATATATATATATATATATATATAAATATAGATGTATATATATACATATATATATACATATATATATATATACATATATATATATATATATATATATACATATATATATATATATATATATATATATATATATATA
>NC_069405.1:30206836-30239336 GCF_026875155.1 Cherax quadricarinatus
CCAACAACAACCCACTTATAACACTTTCGTATCTCTAGTTCGACAACAACACCCAAAAACCCAAAAACCCCACACCCACAACACTCACACCCACAACACCCACAACAAAAACCCCACTTATAACATCTTTTTGTATCTCATTCGACAAAAAACCCCCACATCCCACAACACCCCCACATCCCACAACACCCAAAACCCCACAACCCCACAACAACCCACAACTTATACCACTTTTTCTGTATCTCTAGTTCGACAACAACCCCATAATCCACCAAACCCACATCCCACAAACCCACATCCCACAATTTTTTCTCGTTTTAGAAAATTTTCATAAAAAATTCACAACAACGCCACAATCCCACAACACCCACATCCCACAACACCACAACACCCACACAACCCACAACTTATAACCACTTTTTGGGTTCTCTAGTTCACAACAACCCCCAAAAACCCACAACACCCACATCCCCAACACCCCACCCACAATTTTTCTTTTTTAAAAACTAATTTCAACAAAAAAGTCACAAAAAACAACCCACAACAAATAACCATTTTTTCGGCATCACTAGTTCCAAAATACCCACAACCCTAAACACCCACAACCCACAACACTCACAACCCAAACACCCTAAACAAAAAACCCCCCTTAAACACTTTTTTGGACTCTGTTCGACAACAACACCCCAAAATCCCAAAACACCCACAACACCCAAAACAACCCACAACTTATAACCATTTTTTTTGGGTTTGTCCATTTCGACAACAACGCCCAAAACCCCAAAACACCCCCCATCCCACAACACCCACAACCCACAAAAAAACCCACAACAACCCACAACTTTTAACCCTTTTTCGGTACCAAAATCGAAACAACGCCCAAAACCCAAAAACCCCCCACATCCCCAACGCCCACACCCACAATTTTTTTCTCGTTTTAACAATTCAACAGAAAATCACAACAAAAACCCACAACTTATAACCACTTTTTCGGCACAATTTTCGACAACAATACCCAAAAACCCAAAAACACCCACAACCCACAACCCACATCACCCACAACAAAACACACTTATAACTCTTTCCAATCACTAGTTCAACACAACACCCACAACCCACATCCCCCACAACACCCACAACCCCACAACACCCACAACCCCAAATTTTTTTTCTCTTTTTTAACTTTTTTCCCATCAAAAAAAAGCCATAAAACAATCCACAACTTAAACCATTTTTTCGGCATCACTAGTTCCAACAACACCCACAACCCCCACACCCCCAACCCACACACCCACAAAAACAACCCACTTATATCATCTTTTTTGGTATTTTAGTTCGACTACATTACCCACAACCCCATCATTTTACCAATTTGTTCAAAATTTATCGATACTTTTTTTTCCCCTTCTTTTTACTAAATCTTAAATTTAATACACATTCCTCTTTACATTACTGAAATTCTAATAAAACCCTCTCCATACCCACCCCTTGAATCCAAAAAAATTTAATTTTAAATACTCACAAACAACAAAACTCACTCCCCAACAAACTTGACATTTTTTCAACACACTCCATCTTTTCCAAATTCATAATTTTTTAATTGTAAATTTCTTTTTAAAATTTCACAATTTCCCTTTTATTTCATAAAATCTCCCCAATTTCATTAAAATTTCTAATACAACCCTCCCCATCCCCTCCCCAAAACTCACCCGCATTTCTTTACATCCACTAAACCCATCCCCAACACACTCTTCAAACACACAAAAAAAATCACATTCACATCCACAAATGCATCTCACACCCATCCAAATCCACTAAAATCACTGAAAACCAAGATATTCACAAAATCTATACCCCAAACAACACACACAACACACACACACACACACACAACACAACACACACCACACACAACACACACACACACACACACACACACACACACACACACACACACACACACAACACACACCCCACACACAACACACACACACACACCTTCAAAACACTCTCATACACATTTGAGACCACTTTTCTAAATACAATTAAAAAATAATTTTCTCATCCCACCTTTTATCATCTCACTCAGAACACCCCAAATTATTTTCGAACACTCTCATAAATTTTTTTAATACTCCATAAACACCTTTGAACATTTCCAAAAAACACTGAAGCACCCAAAAATATCATTTAAATCCCCCCAAATAAGATTTATCTCTCTAATTTATCACACTTACCATTTTTTAACTAAATTACAACACACCACCAACTCTCCCTCAGTCTCCAGATTTTTACAACATTATCACAAAAACAACTCAGACCTAGAACATGGACATTTTCCCAAAAAACTAACAAAAACACAATCTGTTATTCTCCAATATCAAGATCACCACAACAAGACTTTTACAAAATTCTATAACCCCACCACTAAGATCCACATTTTTTGTATACACTCTTAAAAATTACATAAGAAGATCACAAAAACTATCTATATTTTTTCAAAATCACAAACATTTGTCTTCTCTAACCACCCCCAATTTACTTCTCATTCACACTTACACACTTCATTAACCGAAATTACATCTCATCCACCAACTCCCCCTCATTCTCCCAGACTTACCTCATTACCAAAAAAAAAACAACTCATACACTTAGACGTGAGACATTTCCTAACAACACACTGACTAATTTTTGACCACTCTTTTCTCACCAAAACACCACGATCATCTTCAAAAAAAACCGCACATCATTTGAACACCTTCCCCAAAACACCATCAAAACACCTCCGAATACCTCAAAACACACGTTTATAAAAAATCACCACGAATACTACAAAACACCATAAAAATCCCAAAACAAGTTTAACCACACCATCTAACACCCTTTTATAGAAACCCCTAAAATCACTATAACCAAAACCCCCCTCCCCGGGGGCGCAAAAAAAAAAGCATGAACACAAACCTAATACACAAACACCAGTACATATCACCATCACGAAAACAAAATCTTGTACCACATAAATCTAAAAACCACCATCAACAAACGCTAAATTTTCACTTACCTAAAAAACCACAAATACCAAAAAAAAAACCATTTCTTAAAAACTCACACAAAAAATCAACTTTACAAATCTAAGCGCACCCCTCACTACCCCACCAACACACATTCACACCTCACGGGCCCGGCGGGGTCCCCTCCAGTGCGTCACACTCCCATCGGTTTACTTGGTGGCACACACACCCAAACCCCAAATTGTTTAAAACCTGTTGTACCCACAATATCTAAGAACACTAGAACCAAGACGTTTCCCAATTTTATGACCCCCATAAGATCAAGAAATCACTCATTTTTTTTATAAACTTTTACACAAAAAAAAATCCGATCACACATTTCCACATATTTTCCATCTCTATAAACACCTTCACCAAGATCACCAAAAAATCAAAGATCATTCATCCAAAACACTATAACACTAAAAACACATATTTTTTAAACTTTTCGCACAAAAATAAGACATAAACAAAAAAATACCACGACACTTCCACCAACTCTATAACATAACATGAGCCTATAACATACTTCACCACCCAAAAAAAAAAATAATACACAGACACCCACAACTTATACATTTTCTCGCAAATTTTAAAAACATGTGACATACAACCAAAACAAGACATTCACCTCCAACAAGACTACACATCATAACAAGAAAAACACCAAAAACCCATAATTTACATGTTGACAATAAATATAAGACATAACACAAAAAAATTTTCCATGTCATGAGACATTTCCCAAAATAAGTCACACACCTCCAAAAATACACAATTTTACTTTTTAAATTCAGTTTAAATATTCACAAAAAAAAATTAAAACAATTTTTCCCACCAAATTTATGGATAATCACAAAACAAAAATGTTTTTACACATTTTTTTTCCAAAATGAATATTCATACCACATTTAAACATTTTTCATCTTTTACAACAATTCCACCCTCCCCATCCCCAAAACATCCTTTCTTTTTTATCCTATATTACCAAAGAAGTTTTTTCCCAGAACCTCACACGAGGAGCCAGAGAACCATCACCACTCCCAACACCCCTACTACCTCTGGCCCTATGTCAGATGGGTCGCGGGGTTAAAATACTCTTTGGGATATACGGAGAATAAAAAGGATTTTTAGGGATGAGAGGGGAGAAATGTGTTTTAACATAGATGAGAAATGATAAATTTTTATGAATTTCATTTGAGAAAAAAAATGTGTAAAACAATTTATGTTTTGATGATTTAAAAAAAAAATTTTTTGATTTATGTTTTAAAAAAAGTTACAAAAAAAGGTGATCTTAGGGTGGGGTTTAAAAAATTTGGGAAACGACTTGATTGTGGGGATCTTAGATATGGGGATATAACAGATATGTTTTGTGATATTTTTTTGGGAAAAGTCCCATTTATAATTCTATTAGGTTTTTTTGATAAAATTTTTAAAGTTTTGGAGACTGAGGGGATAGTAGGTGAATGAGTTGTAATTTCAGTTAATAAATGTAAAATGCTTTTAGTGTTTTTTTGGAAATGTTCAAAGGGTTTAGTGATACAAATGATTTATGAGAGTGTTCGAAGTAAACTGGGGTTTTCGTAGTGAGATGATAAAGGTTTTGGAGAGAGAATATTTCTTTTAAAAGATATTGAGAAAAGGGGGTCCCCAAAAAAAGATGTATGAAGTGTTTAGAAGGTGTTTTAAAGTAAAGTGAGGAGTTGTGTGTTGTGTGTGGTTGTGTGTGTGTGTGTGTGTGTTGGGGTTTTGGTTAGGTTTCATAATTTTTGTAATATCTTGGTTTTCAGTGATTTTAGTGGATTTGAGATGGGGGATGAATGCATTTGTGGATGTGAAAAAGTGATTTTTTGGTGTGTTTCAGAAGAGGTGTTTGGAGATGGGTGAGTGGAGTAAAGAAATGCGGGGGAGATGGAGAGGGGGTGGGAGGGTTTTAAGAAATTTAATAAATATGGGGAGATTTACTGAAAATAAAGGAATATGTAATATTTTTAAAAAAAAAAAAAAATAGAATGAAAATTATGATATATTGGAAAAGAAGAGGTTTGAAACTGTCCAGTAGTTTGGGGAGTGAATTAGTTTTTTGTAGATAACATCAATTTTTTGGATAAAAAGGGGATGGGTACGGAGAGGATTTTAAATTCATAAAAAAGACGGGGAAAATTTTTTATTGAATAAATTGGGGAATAAAATTGTAAGTGGTAGGGGGTTTTGGGGAATGTAGTCAACTAGAGATACCAAAAAAAATAAAAGTGGGTTTTTTTTGTGGGTGATGGGGTTGGGGGTTTGGGGTTGTGGGGGTTGTTTACGAACTAGTGATGCCGAAAAAATGGGTTATAAGTTGTGGGTTGTTGATGTGACTTTTTCTGATGAAATAGTTAAAAAGAAAAAAAAAAATGTGGGGTTGTGGGGTTGTGGGTGATGTGGGTTTTGGGTTGTTGTCGAACTAGAGATACCGGAAAAAAGTTAATGTGGTTGTTGTGGGTGATGTGGTGTGGGTTTGGGTGCTGTGGGTTTGGGATTTTTTCGAACTAGGAGCCCAAAAGTGGGTTTTAAGTTGTGGGTTTTGTTGTGACTTTTTGTTTTAAATTTTTAAAACGGAAAACATTGGGGATGTGGGAGTTGTGGGATGTGGGTGTTGTGGGTTTTGGGCTTGTTGGAACTAGAATACCGAAAAAGTGGTTATAAGTTGTGGGGTTTTTGGTGTTTTTGGGGTGTGGGTGTTTTTGGATGTGGGTTGTTTTGACTTTTTCCGATAAATTATTAAAACAGAAAAAATTGTGGGATTGGGGTTGGGGGATGTGGGTGTTTGGATTGTGGGCGTTGTTGTCGAACTAGAGATACCGAAAAAGGGTTATAATTGGGGGTTGTTGTGGGTGTTGTGGGATGTGGTGGTTTGGGGTTGTGGCGTTTAGTACTTTTTCTGAGAAATTATTTAAAAAGGAAAATTGTGGGATGTGGGTGTTGTGGATTGTAGCGTTTTTTGCGAACTAAGATACCCAAAAAGTGGTTATAAAATTTCGGGTTTTGGGGGTTGGGGTTTTGGGGGTTTTTGGGTGGGGTGTTTTTGGATTTGGGCGTTGTTGTGAACTAAGATAAACCGAAAAAGTGGTTAAAGTTATGGGTTGTTGTGGTGTTGTGGGTTGTGGGATGTGGGTGTTGTGGGGTGGGGGTTTTTTGTCGAACTAAGATACCAAAAAAGATGTTTTTAAGTGGGGGTTTTTGTTTTGGTGTTGTGGGGTTGTGAGTGTTGTGGGTTGTGGCAATTTGTGAACTAGTGATGCCGGGAAAAAAAATGGTTTTAAGTTTGGGTTTTTGTTGTTCTTTTTTTGTTTTAAATTAGTTAAAACGAGAAAGAATTGAGGGATGTGGGGTTTTTTGGGATGTTGGGGGTTTGGGTTTTGGGCGTTGTTGTGGAAATAGAATACCGAAAAAGTGGTTATAAGTTTGTGGGTTGTTGTGGGTGTTGTGGTGTTGTGTGTTGGGGGTTGGGGATTGTGGGCGTGTTGGACTTTTTCTGATGAAATTAGTTAAAAAAGGGAAAAAAAAGTGGGATGTGGGGTTGTGGAATTGGGTTTTGGGATGTGGGGTTTGGATTTTGGGTTTGTTGTCGAACTAGAGATACCCAAAAAATGTTTTTAATTTGGGGGTTGTTGTGGGGGTTGTGGGTTTGGGTGTTGTGGGGGGTGGGGGTTTTGGGATGTGGTGTTGTTGTCAACTAAGGAACCAAAAAAAAGAAAATGGGGTGTTTTGTGGGTGTTGTTGGGGGTGGTATTGGTTTTGGAGTTTGGGATGGGGTGTCGGGTTTGGGTGTTGTTTTCGAACTAGAGATACCGAAAAGATGTTATAAGTGGGTTTTTATGGGGGTGATTGGGTTGGGTGTTGTGGGTTGTGGGGTTGTGGGGTTTTGGATGTTTGGTTTTGGGGGTTGTGGGTTGTGGGGGTTGTGGGTTGGGGTGTTTTTTGACGAACAGATTTGCTGAAAAGGACTAAAGTTGTGGGTTTTTGTGACCGTGAAAAGTTAAAACGAGAAAAAAATGTTTTGTAGTATTTTAGGGTGTATTTTGGGGGTACTCAAATGGTGTTTGGGAAATATTTAAAGGAGTTTTTTGAATGTTCAAAGATTGCAAGAGTATTTTTTTAAGGCGTTTTGGGGTATTCAGTGGTGATTTGGGGGTATTCGAAAGATTTTTTTGGGGAAACAAAGGTAAAAGATGTGTTTTTAGTGTTTTTTTTTTTTTAAAATAGGGGGGGCCGATTTTTTTGTTTTATACGTTGTAAAAAACGGAAAGAGGAGGGGTTTTGGGGGGTGAGTTAAAATTTTAAAGAAAAATGAAAGTGTAGATAAATTAGAGATGAAATCTTATTTGGGGAGTATTCAAAATGTTTGTCTTGGAAAATTTTAGTGTTGTTTTTGGGAAAGTTCAAAGGTTTTTATGTATAACAAAAAAAAATTTTTAGAGTGTTCGAATAATCTTGGGGTAGTTCTTAGTGAGATGAAAAAGTTTCGATAGAGAATATTTTTTAAAGATATTGGAAAAAATGTGTGTGGTGTGTGTGTGTGTGTGTGTGTGGTGTGTGTGTGGTGTGTGTGGGGGTTTTTGTGTGTGTGTGTGTGTGTTTGTGTGTTGGTTGTGTGGTGTGTGGTGGTTGTGTGTTGGTGTGTTTTGTGGTGTGGGGATGTTGGGGGTGGTGTTTTGGTTGTGTGTTGTGATTTTAGGGTGGGTTTTGTGTGTTGTTGGTGTTTTTGTGTGGGAGTGGTTTATAGATTTTTGGAAAAATTGGTTAAAAGTGATTTTAGTGGATTTAAATTGTTGTTTGTTAAAATTATTTTTGTTTTTGATTTTGGGTTGTTTTGAGTGTTTTTAGTGTGGTTTTAGTGTATTGGGGTATTATATCAAAATAAAATTTTGGAATGTTTGTGTTTTTTGGAAATGTTAAAGAAATTTTTTTGGTTTAAAAATTTTTTAGATTTTTTTGGGTTTCAAAAAATAAAATGGGTTTGGAAAAAAAATGTCTAGTTAATTAAAGAAAATGGTTATAAATTGTAATTTTTTGTGGTTTACTTTTCCCCTTTTGAAAATAGTTTAAAAGAAAAAATGGGGCTAACTTTGTTTTGATTTTGGGAAAGAAAGTAATTTGTGGGGTATTTGGTCCCCAAAAAAAAAATGTGAAATTTTTGGGTTATCCGGGTTTAAAAAAATTTTTTATGGGTTTTATTGAAATCATTTTTTGTATAAAAAATTGTTTTCCCGATTTAAGGGAAATTTGTGAAAGTAGCCTTTGTGCTTCCACGGGGGAACCCAAAAAACGATGGGGTGAGTCCCCTTTTTTTTAGACCTGAATAAGAAAAGTAATCCCCCTTGGAGGAACCCAAAAATTTACCCCCAAAGGGGGAAACCAAAATTACCAAATGGGGAAACAAAAAATTGATCCAGGAATGGGGCAGGAATTTTAGGGAAATGGTGGGGAAATTTGGGGGGGAAACCTTTTTAAAGAACGAGAAAAACTTTTCCGGGGAAAGGGGGGGCAGGTTTGGGGGAAGGGGCCGAATGCTTACCCCCGGGGGGGGAATCCAAAAAACTTGATTCGAGGAAGTGGAGTCTTTGATATCGAGAAAAACTTGATCCAAGGAAGTGTGGTAGGAGGGGTACCCATAGGAGGAAACCCAAAAACTTTATCCAAGGAGATGGAAAGCACAAGAAATTCAAAACCCCATAGGGGGAATCCAAAAAATTTGATCCGAGGAGATGGAGAGCACAAGAAATTTAAAAAAAATCGAAAAAACTCGGAAAAAAATTCGGGGAGCGGGGGCGATCTGGATGACGCTGCAGAAGGCGCAGCAGAAGGCGTGGGCGGGCGCGACAGACGGGCGCGAGGGGCACGGGCGGGCGAGAGGGCGCGGCGGGCGGGTGGGTCAGCGCGAGGGCTGGGGCGGGTGGGGGGTGCGGGTGGGGGGTGGGGGTTGAAGGCGAGGTGGTCGAGGGGGGTCGTGGGTGGGGTCGTGGGGGGGTCGTGGGTGGGGGGGCGTGGGTGGGGTCAAGGTCATTAGCATAAAGGTGTGAAAAGGAGTCCGCTCAGAGGAGACCGTGCCGTGGAGACCGTACCGTGGGGGACCGCTCTGTAGAAGAGACCGCTCTGCAGAAATCATCACTACTTATATATATATATATTTTATAATAAATAATATATATATATATATATATATATTATATATTATTAATATATATAATAATATATATATATTATATATATATATAAAAATATATATATATATTTTTAGATTTGTTACAGAAATTTATTATAAACAAAACATGAAATATATTATTTTTCGTATTAGAATATATTAACGAAATTATTGCATATACAAAATTTTACTTGTCAAATTAGCTAAACGAGGCGTTGCATATTTAAGCCAAGATCGCAAATTTTCTGTCCTATTCGGAAGAACGTTGACTATACAAGATAAATTCTATATTATATAAAAATTTTTTTAAAAATATATATATATATATATATATATATATATATATAATATATATTTTATATATGTATATATATACATATATATATAATATATATATATATAATATTAAAAATATTATATATATATATATATTAATATATATATATATATATATATATATTATATATAGTATATACATATATATATTATATATATATATATATATATATATATATATATATATATATATATATATTTATATATATATTATATATATATTATATATATATATATATAATATATATATATAATATATATATAAATATATAAATTTATATATATATATATAATTAAATATATATATATATATATATATATATTTTATATATATATATATATATATAATATATATATATATATATATTTTATATATATATATATAGGAGGTGCCACCTCTAGAACTGTCCTGGGAACCCTCATCCTCAGAGAAAAGAATAAACTTGCTTCAGACAAAACTCGAGGTTCTCCTCTGAAGCTGTTTGAGAATTTTCTCCTTCCACCCCTATATTTAATATATGTTTTATTTAAAGACAAAACACATTGACAAAACATTCACAAAAATACAATAGAGAGTAAAATAACTTAGATAACAACTCAGAGCTACATCTCGAATACTTCGTCCAGCTCCCCGGTGGTAGGCCGCGTGCCTAGAATGCTGCAAGCATTTCTTCTCTCGATCGCGACACTGAGTCTCTGAAAGAGGAAGCTGGTCGCCCTGTGGTTCTTGGTTTCTGTGATGAGCTTTTTACCCAGCTCTTTGACGAACTTTAGAGCACACTTGCCCCATGCTCCAAGGGTCTCCGACTCTATTGAGATGATATTATAGGAAGGGAAAGAGTCTTCATATTTGTGGGTCTTCTGGGTCTCCCTGTAGCTGGCAGCTCCACCCCCTTCAGCTACGGAGTATGGCAAGTGGGTCCTGCCAATGTGGCGGCACAGGTGTAGTCCCAGGCAATCTGCTTTCCATCATTCCAGGGTAGCATAGTGGCTCAATCAGGACGCTTTTGACTTCCGTGAGACTTCTGCACTGGGGTTCCCGTTGAGATGACAACGGGCTGTGGCGAGGCTTCTCTTTATGATGTCATTGACCTCCTCATGTCTGACATACTTTCCTTCTGCTCTGTGAAACACGAAACCAGGAAATCCGAATTGATCAGCTGTCGTCCTGCCGCAATTACACCTATGTTCGGTGAGGATGGGGGCGTCTAGGCGAAGAGCAACACCAATCCGAATGGCCTGTGGGTCGAGTCGAGTGCCCAGGGAGGAATTGGGAACAGCTAGAAGGAAATCTCATGAGTGTGGTGCCTTCACCGCCAGGAGACGAGCTTTGTCCTTTACTGAAGCGTTGGTGAGCATTGTGTTGGCGTTTTTTTTCCCATGATGGGGTTTGCCCCAGTGGGACTGTTTTTTCTCGTTGGGAGGAGCGGGTTCTATGCTTCAGTTAACCTGGGGCCCTTGAGCTCCTACCACGTTCCCCAAGCGTTCGGGGGAACAATCTTTTTGGGAATATGCATATATAGGGTTTATATATATATATATATATATTTATATAATTTTTTATATAAAATTATATATATATTTTATTTATATATTTTTATAATATTTTATTTTATTAAATTTATATATATATATAAATATTATATTTTAAAATATATATTAAATATAAATTTTATACAATATATATAAAATATAATATTTATTTATTTTATTTTATTTTTAATATATTTTTTAAATATAAAATATACAATTATATTTAATTTTTATATATATATATATATATATTTATTTATATATAATTTATATTTAATATATATATATATATATAAATTTTATATAAAAATTTTATATAGATATTTATATATATGTCTTTCCCCGAATATGAAAAAACTGGTCAATTAACAAAAAACTCTTTAAAAAAATTTAATTCCTTTCAAAAATTTTCTCTATACGTTTAAAAAATTATTTTTTTTTCATTAATGATGAGGGAAAATTTTTAAAAATTTTCACCCAAAAGGAATTAAAAAACTTCCCCAAACCCTTTTTTTATAACAAGTCAATTTTTTTTTCCCTTTCCCCAAACCCTTACATATTTTTTAGTTTTGGGTTTACAAAAATTTTAAATACAAAACAAAAAACAGGGGAAATTATTTTTTTCGTTAGGTCAGAATGTTTTTTTGGGGGAAATTTATTGAAACACAAATTTTCATTTTGTCCTATTGGAAAGATGGCTTGCTATTTAACCCAAAGGGATCGAAAGTTCTCCTTTTTCGGCACGACATATATTTTATAAAAAATATTTATATATAAAATTATTTTATTTATATATATATTATATATATTTTTATATATATATATATATATATAATAATCCAAAATTCTTATTTAGGGTTCAAAGCATTTTTGGCGGGTTTAAAGTGCGTGTGTTAGGTTTTTAAAAAAATGACCCTCGTGTAGCCCAAATGTTCCCCAACCGTATTTTTTTTTAAAATATTTTTAAAGCTAATCCCCAAGGCAATTTAAAAATTTTTGACAAATTTTTTTTTCTTTGGAAACCTTAGGGTTCTTTTCCACTCAAAAACCGGGGCCCAAATTTTCTCTCTCTCCCGTATTCATTCTTTTATATTTCTGACCCCTTTTTGCCTCTTCTCTCTTATTTCAAATTCTTTTAAATTTTCCCTTTTAAAAAAAAAATTTAATCATGAAAATAAGGATGACACTTCTTTTTTCTTCTTGTTTTCCCGCCCTCCCCTAAAAGCTTTTTTCTTTTTCACCCCTCGCTGAAAATTTGTATATATATACCCCAACCTAGTTGTGGTTGCGGGGGTTTCAAGTCACAACCCCTTGTGTGTGTGTGTGTGGGTGTGTGTGTGTGGGGTTTTGTGCGTGTGTTTGTTTTGGGGTTGTGTGTGTGTGGGGGTTTGTGTGTGTGTGTGTTTTGTGTGTGTTTTTCAAGCTTGCGCGAGCGCTTACCCTTCGCCTCGTGTCACCCTCATAAATTTTTTAAATTAAAAACTTGCATCGTTAACCAGAAATTTTTTTCTCCAAAGTAGTAAATCGAGGATAATCTTAAGGCAAAAAAAAAAGGAAATTATTGAAGTTTAAAGGAAAAATTTTTCGTAGGGGGGGGAAATATTGGGAGCCCAAATTAGGGTTAAATTTATAAATTTTAAAATTTGGGTTTAAAAAGGTTTAACAGGGGCCCTTGATTTTGGGGGGCAATGGGTTTTTGTTTTAAAGAAAAGGAAATTTTTATTTAAACCTTGGGGTAATACAAGGCCCTTTTAAGGGGGGTCGGGGATATGGGGGGAAAAATTTATTTTTATTATTAATTAAATTTATTTAAAAGGGATAATATTATTATTTATTATATTTATATATTTATATATATTTATATAATTATAATATTATATATATATATGATATTTAAAAATATATATATATATTTTAAAAATATATTTTATTTTATATATTTATATATTTAATTTTTATATATATATATATATATATAAAATATGTATATAAAAATATAATATATTTATTTTTATATTTTTATATAATATATATTTTTTTAATATATATATATAATTTATATATATTTTATAAAATTTTTTATAAAATTTTTTATATATATATATTTTTTATATATATATAAATAAATAATTTTTATATATATTAAATTTAATAATATTTATATATTTTAATAATATATTATATTTAAATATATATATATATTTAATAATAAATTTTTATATATATATATTTTTTAATTTTTATAAATATATATATATATTTTTATATATTTATTTATATATATAAATTTTTATATATATATAAAATATAAAAATTATTTTATTTTACATGTATTATAAAAAAAATTTTATATATATATATTTAAATATATATTTATAAATATATATAAATATGTTTTAAAACATATAATATATATATAAAATATATATATTATTTATTTATTTATATGAAATATGAAAAACATATTTTAAATTTAAAATAAATATATTATATTTAAAATATATAAATATATTTAAAAAATATATTATTATAAATATATATATTTTATATATATGTATTTAAAATTATATATAAATAATATATATATTTAAAAATATTAAAGGAGTTTTTTTGCAAGAAAGCAACCGTCCAGGTAGGTATTACCTTTCCTGCCAGGTGAGGGGAAAAACTGAACCTGTAATTGTTTTACACGATGTGGTTTTCCCGGGTGCCCTTTTTTTCTGTCTAATACACTGCAAGTTTTCCCGGTTTCGTCTTCCTACTTCTACTTACACTGGGTCACATTACCCTACTTTGTAAAAACAAAATTTCAAAACCCCTTTGGGTTTTCTTCTATTTTCTTTTCTAGTTCTTGTTCTTTTTTATTTCCCCCTTCACCCCCAGGGGGAAGGGAACAAAAATTTTCCCCCGTAATTTTTGGTGTTTTTAAGAGGCAACTAAAATCCCGGGAAACCCAAGGGGTTAGTCCCCCCTTCTTCTGTATTTATTACTAAATTTTTAAAAGGAGAAATTTCCCTTTTTTCCCTTTTGGGCCACCCCGCCTGGGAGGGATACAGCCAGTGTTTTGAAAGAAAGATATATATATTTATTATTTTATATATATATATATTTATATAAAATTTTTAATATATTTTAAAAATTAAATATATATATTATATAAAATTATGAAATATTTATATTTATATAATTTATATATATATATATATTATATATATTTTTTATATATTTATATATTTTTTTAACATAATATATATAAAATGTATTTTATGAAATATATATTTTATTATTTTAAATTTTATATATATATATATATATATTTTTATATAATTTTTTTAAAAATTATATATATATTTATATATATATTTTAAAAAAAATTATATTTTGTTTATATTTTTTTATTTATATTTTTACATATTTTTTATTTACACACACATATATAAATATATATATTTTTATATATATATATGTATGTATAAAATATATATATATACATATATATATTTATATTTTTTAAATGTAAAATATAAAATATATATATTTATATTTTTAAAAATTTATATAATTTATATTTTATTTAAATTATATAATATAATATATATTTTATATTTTTTATATTTAAATTAAATTTTTTTAATATATATTTTTTATATATTTTTGTCTTTAAAAAATTTTTTAAACTTGAAATATGGGGGTTGGTAGGAAAAATTTAAAACGTTTTCAAAAAAAACCCCTTGGTTTTCCCTGAAAAAAGTTTTTGTTTTTCTCTGGGGATGAGGGCCCAAACATTTCGGAGGTGGTACCCCCCTATTTTTTTTTTATATTTTTATATAAAATATATGTATAATTTTTATATATATAAATAAAAATTTTATAAATTTTTTTTATATATTTTTAAATAATATATAATATATATATATATTATTAAAAAACCCCCTTGGGGCCGATTTTATATTTATATATATATATATATATATATATATATATATTTATATTTAATTTATAATATAATATAAAATATTTAAATATATATATATATAGGTGGGAAATAGAGGGGAATTGCAGAGGGAGGAGAGTTTTTTGGAGTTTGTTGAGTGAATGTAAAAGGGCCCTTTAAAACCTAGTGAGAATTTTTTTGGGGTGGTGGGGGGCCCTGAATCCCAAAATTTTTAGGAGAAATTTTTTAGAGGGGGGTGGTAGGAAATTTTTGGGGGGGTGCCAGGTGTAAATAAAATAAGGGGAGCCCTTTGATTGAACTTTTTTATAAAAAGGGGTTTTTTTTAAAGGAAATTTCCCATATTTTAAAAAAAAAGGATTTTTAAAAATTATCAAGAATGATGTGGGGGGCGAAATGACAGTAGTTTGTTTGGTTTTTTTTGGGCAGATAAAAGATTTTTGAGAAAATTTTGGGATGTACATGTTTAGGGGGGCCACAGATATATCAGATCACTTTTTTGTTTTTGCTACACTGAGAGTAAAGGTAGATGGGATACAAGGAAATAAAGGGAAATCGGGGGAAGAGGAGGTGAAGGTTTATAAACAAAAAGGGGGAGGCAGTTGGGGTAAGATTTTTTTTCAGCTTTGGGGAGGTGGGAGGGGCCCCAATGAGAGAATGGGCAAGGGGGTCAAAAGAGGTAGGGGGTTGGTTTTAAAAAATGTAGTTTAGAGTGTTAAAGCAGAATTTTGTGGTTACGGGAAAAGGGGGGTGCGGGAGGGAAAGGAGCGATTGGGGGAAAATTGATGATTTTAAAGCGGGGTAGTAAGGGAAAAAAAAGTTAGCATATGAGAAGTTTTTAAAAAAGTAGAAGTGAGCAAGGGGGGAAGGTATATGGAGAAAAAGAGAGAGGCAAAAGAGAGGGTGAAGCAATGTAAAAAGAGACCCAAAGGAGAGTGGGTGAGAGTTACAAACAAATTTTGTTTGAAAATAAAAAAAATTTTTTGGAGTAAAGTTTAACAAGTTAAAAAGCCTAGAGAACAAATGGTTTTGGGTCATTTTAAAAATGGGAAGGAGAGTTTTTAAAAATGGAGATTTAAAGAGGTATTGGGAAGATGGAGGGAATATTTTGGGGGGAATTGTTAAATGTTAATGAAAAAAGGGGAGCTTTTGATTTTGGGGTATGGGGGCAAGGGGGAAATAACATCTTTAGGAGTGGGGAAAGAGCCAGGGGGGGGGGGGGGGGGGGGGGGGGAAGTTCGTGAGGCAGTAGGTAAAATAAAAGGGGGGTTTGGGCAGCCGGGGATTGAGGGGATTAAGTTTAAAAAATTTTAAAAAGGGAACGTGGGGATATATTTTTGGATTTGGTTTGGGGCAGTTTTTTAATAAATTTTATAGAAGAGGGAAAGGGTCCTAGGGATTGGCAGGAGAAATGAAAATTTCCCTTTTGGTTTAAAGGAAAGGGGATAAAAGAGAGTGCAAAAATTTTTGGGGGATAAGTCTTTGAGTATCCCCGGGAAAAAGTGTATGGTGGGAGTTTAAAAAAAGAATTAAAAAAGAAAAAACGGGAAAAGGATGCAGATAAACCCAAGGGGGGCTTTGGGAAAAGGGTAGGGGGTGTGGGACCAGGGGGTTTTTTACATGAAACTATAAGTAACAGTTTTTTTTTTTTAGAAAAGGAAAAAAGAAGTCTTTGGGGGAAATTTATGGTTTGGAAAAGGCTTATGACGGGGGGTGGATGGGGGGGCAATGGGGGCAGATGTTGCAAGTGAAAGGGTTTGTAGGGGGTATTACTAAAAGCAGTGAAGGTTTTTACAAAGGTTGTGGGGGCTAAAGTTAGAATATGTAGGAAAAAAGGGAATTTTTTTTTCCCCAGTAAAAGTGGGGCCTTAGACAGGATGTGGGGATTCCCCCGTGGTTGTTTAATATTTTTTAGTTTGGGGTTTTTAAGAGAAGAAAAATGCGAGGGTTTTGGGCAAGAGGCGTGGATTTTAAAAGAAAAAGGGAATTACACACAAAGGGGGGATTTGGGTCACGGGCTGCTCTTTGCTGTTGACACTGTGCTCTTGGGAGATTCTGAAGAAAAGTTGCAGAGATTGGGGATAAATTTTGGGTTTAGGGGGGGCAAAAGAAGAAAATTAAAGGTAAATACGGGAAAGGGGAAGGTTATGGGGGGATAAAAAAAGGGGATTGGGTGAGGGAAAAGTTTGGGGGGGGGGGAGGAAAAGGGGGAAAAGTATGGAGGGGGTTTAACGTATTCAGTTTTTGGGGAAAGTGGCATGTCAGCGGATGGGTCATGAAAAAAGAGGTTTAATCATAGAATTGATGGGGGAAAAAAGAGTGAGTGGTGCATTTGGGAAATCTGTGGAGACAAAAATTTTGGGTCCTTGGGGGAAAAAGAGGGGAATGTATGAGAGTATGGGTTTTACCAAAGCTCTTATAGGGGTTTTGAAGCGGGGGATAAAGTTGCAGCGAGGGGGGAAGGCTGGAGGCAGGGGAAATGTCATGTCTTGGGAAATGTGTGGTGTAAAATATAATGCAGGGGAATTCGAAATTTTTTGGAAGTTGGGAAAGGGGGTGGGGATTCCCAAAAACTGTTGTCCGAGGGGCTGGGGAAGGGGTTGTTGGGGTTTGGTTTGGGACATGTAGAGAGAATGGACCCAAAACAGAATGCTTCAAGGAGTGTATCATCTGTATGGAAGGAAGGGGGGGTGGGGGCCCGGCCCGGGAAAAGGGGTTGGGAGGGGGGGGGTTTTAAAGGGGGGTTTTTGTGTGCGGGGGTTGGGGCCTTCCAGCAGGAAATGGGGGTTTGGGCGTGTTTGATAGGAGGGGGAAATGGGGGAAAAATTTTTTTTTAATATTGGGAACGTGCTTTTGGGAGTGTGAACAAAGTAAAATTTATGAAGGGATTCGGGGAAACCGGCAGGGGGAAACTTAGTCCTGGAGATGAAAAGTAAAGTGCCTGCCCCTCTAAAGGGAAAGGGGTATTAATGTTGCGTTTAAAAACTAAGTGTTTTTGTGATTTTTCTGATGAAATTATTTAAAACGAAAAAAAAAATTGTGAGTTGGGGGTTTGTTGTTGGGTGGGGTGATTTTGGAAAATGGGGATGGGGGAAATGTGGGTGTTGGGGGTTGTTGTTGTTGTCGAACTGGGAGATCCGAAAAAGATTTAAAAAGGGGGGTTTTGGGTTGTGACTTTTTCTGATGAAATTAGTTTAAAAACGAGAAAAAAAAATTGGGGGGTGTGGTTTTGGGGGGTTTGTGGGCGTTGTGGGTTTGGGGGATGTGGTTGTTGTTGCCCTAACTAAATGGTTAAAAATTTGATTATAAGTTGGGGGTTGTTTTTTTTGGATTTTGTAAATAAAAATTATTTTAAAACGAAAAAAAAATTTTTTTTGGGTTGTTGGTGAATGGGTTGGGGGGTGATGTGGGATGTGGGTTGGGGGTTGTTTGGGGGGTTTGTGGGGTTGACTTAGTTTATGGTGATTTTTGGTGGTGTTTTTTGAGTGTTTTCCCCAAATGGTGTTTTGGGAGTTTTTCAGGGGTTGTTTTTGGGGAGTACCCCAAATGGTGTTTTGGGTTTTCCCAAAAATGTGTGATTAAAGTTGTGGGTTGTTGCCCGGGAAACCTAACCTAAAAAACCAAACCCTAACCTAACCTAACCTAACCGAACCAAAACCCAACCTAACCTTTTTAAAAACCCCAAACCTAACCTATCCAAACCAAACCCAAAAACCCAAAACCAAACTTAAACCTAACCTATCCAAACCTAACCTAGCCAAACCAACTAACCTAACCAAAACCTAACCGAACCTATCCTAACCTAGCCCCCCTAACCAAACCCTAAAACCATCCTAACCGAACCTTTTCCAAACCCAACCTAACCTAACCTAACCAAACCCCAAAACCCAAAGGGCTAACCAAACCCCTAACCAAACCAAACCCTTTACCAAAACCCAAAACCTACCCAAAACCTAACCCCAAACCCTAACCTACCTAACCTAACCAACTTAACCAACCAAACCTAACCTAACCTAGCCTCCCTAACCAACCTACCTAACCAAAACCAAACCCAAATCCTAACCTAGCCAACCTAACCTAAACTAACCTAACCTAATTAAAACCTTTTCCTAAAAAAACCCTTTAACCTAACCTAACCAAACCTAACCAAAACCAAAACCTAACCTAACCAAACCCAAACCTAACTTATCCAAAACCTAACCAAAACCAAACCCTAACCAAAACCTAACTTATCAAACCCTTAACCTAACCAAACCCTTAAAAACCTTTATCCAACCCAAAACCAAAACCTTACTAACCAAACCCTTTTTTAAATCCTAATCAAACCTAACCAAAACCAAACCAAAACCTAACAAAAAACCAAACCTAACCTAACGAAAATTTAAAATCCCATAAATCACTGAAACCATGTTTAGTAAACACAAACTCTTGATCCCCTAACCCCCCACTCACACACACCAACACACACACACACACCAACACACCCCACACACAAAACACACACACAAACCCCACACACACACACACCACACACCCCACACACACACACACACAACCTCACTTTACTTTGAACCCCTTTCAAAACACTCTCATAATTCATTTGAAAACCACCTTTTCTCAATATCTCTCATCCAAAACCCTTTTATCATTCACTACAAAAAAACCCCCAAGGATTACTTTTTAAAAACTTTTCATTTAAAACTTTGGGAAAACTCACATAAACACCTTTTTAACATTTAAAAAAAAACACGAAGCTCATACACAAAAATACCCAACACTTTTCCCCCAAAATTTAAAAATAACTTGAACACTTTAACATATCACTAAACACAAAAAAAAATTACAAGACAAAACCCCATCTTTTTACATTTTTAATCACAAAAATTTTTAAACATGAGACAACACACCAAAAACAAAAACATTTACCCCCAACTAAGAAGTAACTTTTTAACTAAGGGGGTACTCAAAAAACCAAAACTTGACCTATTGCGGTAAAGTATAAATTTATACCGCCTTTTATGTTGCATAAACATTTCCTCATCCAAAAATCATCCATAAAACATCCCTTCCTTATTCATTCCCCTATATTCCTAGAGGGTTTTTTTAAAAACCCCCCACGGCCCCTCACGATGTAGGGGGGCCAGAGTGTAGTAAAGGGGAGTGTTTGGGGTGGTGATGGGTTTCTCTGGCTCCCTTTGGGCGTGATGGGGCCCCTCGGGGGTTTTAAAAAAACTCCCAGGAGATATAAGGAAAGAATAAGGAAGGTTGTTTTAGGGATGAGTGGAGGGGGAAATGTGATAGCAAATAAAAAGCGGATGAAAACATACCGCAAAAGTCGGTATAGGCTTTTGTTATGTCTTAAATTAAGTGGTTGTTTTGTTTGGGGGTGAAGTCTTAGTTTGGTGTGTATGTCTCTTTTCTTAAATTTGTGATTGAAATGGGTTTTTTATTTGGGGTCTGTGCATTATTTTTTTTGTGATTTTTTTATATGTTATAGTGCTCCCGTTTTTGTTATAGTTTTTGGTGGGGGTGTTGTGGTATTTTTTTGTTTTGTCTTAATTTTTTTTTGCGGGAAAGTTTAAAAATAATGTTTTTTAGTGATCAAGTAGTTTTTAGATGCATGATTTTAGATTTTTGGTGATCTTGGTGATGAGTGTTTTAGATGACGGTAAACATGATATAGAATTTGGGGATTTGTTTATTTTTGAGGGAAAAATTATAAAAAAAAGTGTGGGTTTTTTTTTGATCTTGGGGGTGGGGTCAAAAAAATCTGGTAATAGTCTTGGATATAGTGTTTTTAATAATGTAGGGTAAAAAAGGTTGAAACAAGGGGGGGTTTGGGGGTGATTGTTTCCAACCCCCAAGTAAAAAACAAGGGGGGTTTGACGTCACTGGGGGTAAACTCGTTCGGGCCTGTGAGGTTTGCATCGTGTGGGGGGTGGTTGTGAGGTGGTAAAAAAAAGTGTTTTCAGTGATCATAGTAGTTTTGAGATGCATGATCTTAGATTTTTGGGGATTTTGGTTTATAGTGTTGATTGATGACGGTAAAAATGATATGGGGAAATTTGGGGATCGGGGAATTTTTTTTTTGAATAATTATAAAAAAAAAATTTTTTTTCTGTGGGTCTTGGTGGTGGGGTCATAAAAACTGGTAAAGTCTTGGAATTTGGTTCTTTGATAATGTAGGGTTCAACCCCCGGTTTGAAAAAAAGGTTTGGGGTTTGGGTGTGATGTTTCCAACCCCAAAATAACACAATTTGGGGGTGGTGACGTCCCCTGGAGGTGAGCTCGGGTCCTTTGAGGTTTTGACCATCGTTTTTGGTTTGGGGGTAGTGGGTGGGGGTGCGCTTAATTTTTTGTCAAATATGAATTTTTTTTTTGGAAATGTTTTAAAAAAAGAGTGTTTTCCCGTGAATTTTAGTGTTTTTTGAGGTAATGAACTTTGGGGGATTGCGTTGGGGTTTTTCTTAGATTATGTGTTTTGTGAAAAATATGTTTTCAGTTTTATGGTTTATCATTTTACTAAAATGTTTGCGTTTTTAGGTTTTTGTTTATGCTTTTTTTTTTTGCGCCAAATGGGGAGGGGGTTTTTTGGTTATATGATTTGAGGGGGTTTTTTTTTTTAAAAAGGATTTTGGATGGTGATGTTAAAATTTTTGTTTCCCGGGGATTTTGGGGCGGGGGGGGTTTGGTAGTATTCATGGGGATTTGGGAGTAATCAGTAAATGATTTGGGAGTATTCCGGGGGTGTTTTTATGGTGTTTTTTGAAAAGGGGTTTAAATGAGTGCAGAGTATTTTTTTTAAGAAGATCAGTGGGGTTTTAGAGTTGGTTCAAAGTTATTTAGTGGGTTAATATGGTAAAAGTCTTATGTCATAAATGTCTGAGTTTTGTTTTTGTGATAATGTTGGGAAAGTCTGGAGACTGAAGGGGAAAAGTATGGTGGATGTTTTGTAAATTTTAGTTTAAAGAAATGGTAAGTGTAGATAAATTGAGAAAAATTTATTTGGGGAGTATTCAAAATGATATTTTGAAGTGCTTTAGTGTTGTTTTGGGAAAAGTTCAAGATGTTTATGTGGTATTCAAATTTATGAGAGTCTTTTTGAAGTAATCTTGGGGTTGTTCTGTAGTGAATGATAAAGGTTTTTGGATGAGAAAAAATTTCTTATTAAAATATTTTTGGGAAAAAGGGGGTCTCAAAAGTGTAGGGGGGATTTTTTTTAAAAATGTTCCCAAAATAAAGTGAGGGGGGGTGTGTGTGTATGTGTGTGTGTGGTGTGTGTGTGTGTTTTGTGTGTGTGTGTGTGTGTGTGTGTGGGGTATGTGTGTGTGTTAAAGGGGATCATAGAGTTTGGGGGGAATATCATGGCTACAGTATTTTAGGGGTATTTGGGGTTAGGTTTGGTTTGGTTAGGGTTTGGATAAGATTGGTTAGGGTTTCATAAGGGTTTGGGTTTGGTTAGGTTAAGTTTTGGTTAGGTTAGGTTAGGATAAAATTGGTTAGGTTAGGTTAGGTTAGGTTTGGGTTTAAATTGGGTTTGGTTTGGTTAAAGGGTTTGGTTTTTGGGTTTTGTTAGGTTAGGTTAGGGTTTGGTTGGGTTTTTATAGGGTTTGGTTTTGGTTAGGTTACGGTTAGGTTAGGTTTGGCTAAATTAAAGGAAAAGGTTCGGTTGGGTTTGGGTTTGGTTAGATTATTTTTAAAGGTAGGTTAGGTTAGGATAGGTTTAGGTTTTAAATTTAAAGGGTTTGGTTAGGTTAAAGGGTTTGGTTAGGTTTGGTTTGGTTTTGGTTTGGTTAGGTTAGGTAAAGGGTTTTGGGTTTGGTTTTTGGGTTGGTTTTGGGGTTTGTTTAGGTTCGGTTCGGTTAGGGTTGGTTAGGTTGGGGTTTGGATAGGTTTTGGTTAGGGTTTGGTTTTGGTTAGGGTTTGGGTTTTTCTAGGTTAGGGGGAAGGGTTTGGTTAGGGGTTTGGTTGGGTTTGGTTTTGGTTTGGCTAGGTTAGGTTAGGATTTGGTTTGGGTTTTTTAGGTTAGGTTGGTTTGGTTAGGTTAGGTTAGGTTTGGAAAAGGTTAGGTTAGGTTTTGGTTCGGGTTTTTTTAGGTTAGGTTTTGGTTTGGTTAGGTTCGATTAGGTTCGGTTAAAGGTTTGGTTAGGTTAGGTTAGGTTAGGTTTGGTTAGGTTAGGGTAGGTTAAAGGGTTAAAGGGTAAAGGGTTTGGTTTTAAATTAGGTTAGGTTAGGTTTGGTTTGGTTTGGTTAGGTTAGGTTTGGTTAGGATAGGTTAGGTAAGGGTTTGGTTTGGGTAGGTTAGGTTTTTTGTGTGTGTGTTGTGTGTGTGGGGTGTTGTTTTGTGTGGTTTTGTGTTGGGGGGTCATAGGGTTTTTTGAATATCTTGGTTACATGATTTTTAAATTTGGGTTTTAGATGGGGGGTGTCCCTTTGTGGATGTGAAAATTGATTTTTTTTTTGTTGGGTTTAAAGATGTGGTTGGGAGATGGGGGGGAGTGGAAAGTGAAGGGAAAAAAGGGGGAATGGGAGGGGGTTTTTGGGGGGGGTTGTATTAAAAAATTTAATGAAAAATTTGGGGGGTTTTACTGAAATTTTAAAAATTAATATATGAATATTTTTAAAAGAAATTATAGAAATTTAAAAGTTATTAAAAAATTTGGAAAAAAAATGGAGGGTTTTTTGAAAAATGTCGCAATAGTTGGGTAGTGGATTTTTTGAAGCAAATATAAATTTTAAAATTTTTGTGGATAAAGGTATGGGTATGGAGGGATTTTATTAGAATTTTTGTAATGTAAAGGGAATGTGTATTAAATTAAAATTCAGTAAAAGAAGGGGGGAAAAAAAAAAAGTGAATAAATTGGTAATTGATGAGGGTTGTGGGTAATGTAGTCGAACTAGAGATCCAAAAAAAAAATGATGTAATGGGTTGTTTTTTTTTGAATTTTTTTTTTTGATGAAATTAATTAAAAAGAGAAAAAAATGTTTGGGGTTGGGGGGGTTGTGGGGTGTTGGGTGATGTGGGTTGTGGGTGATGTGGGGATGTGGGTGGTTTTGGGTGTTTTGTCGAAAAATAGAGGGTACCGAAAAAGGGTGTTATAAGTGGGTTTTGTTGTGGGCTTTTTCTGATGAAATTAGTTTTTAAAAAGAGAAAAAAAAAATTTTGGGGTGTTTGGGGGTTTTTGCGTTGTTGGGGGTTGTGGGGGTTGTGGGAAAGTGGGTGTTGTTTTGAAAATTGAGTTTTGAAAATGATTATAAGTTGTGGGTTGTTTTTTGTTGTGCTTTTGTGAGAAATTAGTTAAAAAACCCAGGGAAAAAATTGTGGGTTGTTTGGGGATGGGGGTTGTGGGTGATGTGGGATGTGGGTTGTGGGTTTTGTGGGGGTGTGGGGGTTGAAACTTTTGTTTATGGGGATTTTGGTGGTGTTTTTTAGTGTATTCAGGGGGTTTTTTTTAGTAGAATTCGTGGTTTTATTTGGGGTACTCAAAATTTTGGTTTTTTTGAGGTTATTCAAAAATGTGTGATTTTTAAATTGTGAGTTTTTTGTGTTGTTTGTTAATTTCGCTGAAATTTGTTAGAAAAAAGAGTTAAAAAAAAATGGGGGGGGGGGTTTTGTGGGTTGTGTGTGTTGTGGGGTGTAGGGGATGTGGGTTGTGGGTGTTGTGGGGTGTGGTTGTTTGGGTGGGTTTTTGGGTTTTGGGGGGTTTTTTGCCCAAATTGAGAAAACCGAAAAAGTTTTTATAAGGGGTTGTTGTTGTGCTTTCTTTATGAAAATTTTGTTTTTAAAAAAGAAAAAATTGTGGGGTGTGGGTGAGTGGGTTGGGGGGTGGTTTTTTGTTGTCGAACTAGAGATGTGAAAAGTGGTTATAAGTTGGGGGGGTTGTTTTTGACTTTTTGATGAAATTAGTTTTAAAAAGAGAAAAAAAAATTTTGGGATTTGGGGTTTTTTTGGAAAAAGGGGGGGGGTTTGTGGGTGATTTTTGGGGGGTTTTTGAGTGATTCGTGGGGTTTTTGTAGTATTTAGTGGTGTTTTTGGGAGTTTTCAAATGGTGTTTTGAGGGTTTTTCAAAGGTTTTTTTTTTGGGGAAAGGGGGGGGTTCAAATTTTTTTTGCAAGAGGGCTTATGAAGGTGTTCTGGGGGTATTCAGAGGTGATTTGGGGGTGTTCGAAAAGATCCCTTTTTGGAGTATTTAAAGGGAAGTGATGGTTTTTTTTTTGGTGATGTTCAAAGAAAGGGGTTTGATTAAATTTTTTTTGATATTGTTGTGAAGTCTGGAGACTGAGGGGGGAGTTTGGGGGGGGTGGTTGGGAATTTAATGAAAAAGTGTAAGTGCAGATAAATTAGAGCCGTCAAATCTTATTTTTGGGGGGTATTTAAAATGATATTTTGGATGGGGTTTTTAGTGATGTTTGGAAAATTTTTCAAAGGTATTTTTTGTGATATTCAAAAAAGATTTAAGGGGAGTGTTTTTTTAAAGGGGTTTTAAAATAAAGTGAGGGTGTGTGGGGGCGATTAAAAATTTGTAAAAATGTAAAATTGTGACTAGTGAATTATCGAAAAGTGGTTTTTTAAGTGTTGTTTGGGGGACTTTTGATGAAATGTTAAAACGAAGGGGAAAAAAATTTTGGGGTGTGGGGAAAATTGTGGGGGTTTGGTTGGGTGTGAGGGGTTCGGGAGGGTAGGGAGGAGGGGAAAAGAGAAGGTTACTTCGTGGGGAGTAGACCGGAAAATGAAAAAAGAAAAAAGAGAAAAATGTTTAGGGCTTTTGTTGTATTTTGTAAAGGGAAATTTTTTATTGTTGTGGGGATTAAAAGAAAAAAAAGTGAAATTATTTGGAATTTTTCCTGGGGTTAAAGTGAAAATTTTTTTCCCTTGTTGTATATGAAATGTGTGTGTGGGGGGGGGGGGAAATCCCACAAGATTCAGCCTGTGTGTGTGGGGTTTATCGCGTTTATGTCACTGAAATAGGGGGAAGTCGACAAGATTTAGCCCGTGGTGTGGGGGGCATCGCGTGCGTCCGGGCATAGGGGGAAGTCGACAAAATTTAGCCCGTAAAATGTGAATCATCCTTGACGTCACTGACCGCCCCAATAAACCACTTTTTTTTTCATTTAACTTTAAAAGAGGAAAACTGACGTCCCCAATTTTTTTTTAGACCTGTTTTAAGAGAAATACCCTTTCCAAAAATAGGAGGAGTTCATTTGAATTTAAGCCCCGAGGGGGGAAAACAAAAAAATTGATCCCAGGAGAGGGCCCTTTTTATTATCGAGAAAACCTTTTTTATCCAAGGAGATGGAGTCTTGGTTTTTATCGAGAAAAAAAAAAATTGATCCCCCCGGAGTTTTATAAGAATTTTGAAACCCCATATTTTATTATATGATATATATTTATATATAATTTTTTATAATACATTATATATCAAAAAATATATTTTTATATAAAATATTTTATATATATATATATAGTATATATTTTATATAAAAATGTGCTTTTATATACAATATTTATATATATGCATATATAATATAAAAAATATATATTAAAATGGGAAATAAAATTTTCTAAAAATTTTAAATAAAATTTATTAAATAATTTTTAATTTTTTAATATAAATAAATAATATATTTTTATTTTTAAATTTTATATTTTTTATTTTTAAAATAAAATTAAAATTTTAAAATAAATAAATATAATAATAATATAAATATTTTATATAAAAATATATAAAAATAAAAATATATATAAAAATATATAAATATAATAAAATATATATATTTTATTAATGATTATATAAAAAATAAATATATTATTTTAAAAAAAGATATTAATATATAAATAATATATTAATTTATATATTTTTATATAAAAATAAAATAAAATATTATAATATATATATATTATATATAATTTTAAATATATATATAAAATATAAAATATATATATATATAAAAATATATATATTATATTATATATATATATAAAATATTATATATATATTATTATATATAAAATATATAATTTTATATATATTTTATAAAAATATATATAATAATATATAAATAAAATATATATATATATAAATAAATACATATATACATAATAATTATATAAATATATATAAAAATTAATATACAATAAATAAATATATATATATATATATATTTATTATATAAAATATTATAATATATATATATCATATAATAAAAATATTTATATATAAAATATATAATAATAAAATATAAATTATATACATAAACATAAAAATATATATATATAAAAAATTATAAATATAAATATATAAAAATATATAAATATATAAATATTAAATGATAAATATATACAATATTTATAATATCATATAATATAATTAATAAAAAAAATAAATAAAATATATAAAACATATAAAAATAAAATAAATATAAAAATAAATATATATATAAATAAATATATATATATAATTTAAAAATATAAATAAAATATATATATTTATAAATAAAAATTTATTTTAATATACAAAACCCATAATATATAATTAATAATAAATATAATATAATAAATATATATAAATATTATATATATATATAAAATATATAATATATATAATATATATAAATATATATTCATTTCGCGAGTATATTATACACGTTTACCACTGTAGGAGATTGTGAATGGGTGAGGTGAGGCACCCGGGCCCCATGCCAAATTCTTAAAATGAAGCTCAACATCGTTACGCTACAATTCCATTAATCAGTTGAGAATGATAGTTTCACTCATCGCAGGAAAATGCTAAATGAATCGCGTTGTGTTGCTTTGCTCAATCAATTACGAATTTTGGGTCTGGCCAAGGATATTACTGCATGCGTTATAGTCACGGTACAAGCTCGTAAAGTGTTTGCTAAGTTATTGATATTATCTTTCACTCGTCTCCTTGCTACATCAGGAGCTATGCAATGTTGCAAGAGCAGCAACACGTGGAATGTGGTGAAGTTTCCTCAGAGTACGGTAGCATAGTGACGCCGTACAGTCAGATAGGAAACGCATTCAGTATATACCATGAGACAGTGTAAAGTTGCTCTTAGATGCGTCGTTGGTGTGAAAATATACACGAAGACCATCGTATGTTCTGAGGACTTTGTAATTTCTTGTTATTAATAATAAACATTTACTGATCCCACATACCGTTTATTACTTTTATGTGAAATATATCAGCGAATTATTCAAACGAGTACACCAGAGGGCTAAAATAAATATTTCCTGTGAGATCTTCATAATAACAGTATTTCAAGTGAATATGCAGTCAGATAATATAATAAGTCCCAATATTGAAATTTTGAGAATAAATCGAAGAGAGATTTATAGAGAGGAACGTAGCTCTTATACTCTAAAATGAATTCCACACATTTATTGTGTGGAAAAAGTGAAAAAACCGAACGAATAGATTAAACAGAAAATACTAGGAAATAGTTGCAGTCATACGGCGCGCGATGGGAATTAAAAATTGAATACCATGGCGGCACAGACTTTGACAGTCGGATTTGGTAGGTGAAACCGGTATCCTGGGAGCTGTGAGGGGGGAGGGGGGAGTGGACACACGTACACAAACCCGCGCACGCAAACGTGTACACACACACACACACACACTCACTCGACCCTTGCAACGACATATTTTTGGCTACACATAAACAGACACACACATACGCTGGCAAAAAAAAAGAAAAAAATACAAAAATCACAAAAAACACACATACACACGCACACTCGTCACAACAGATACTGATCCCGTCTGCCACCAGATCCACAACAATACTTACCACAGTGCTGGGAAGAATTACACCCACTCCATTCAAACAGTCATGCCCGTGGTGCAGTATACAAACTTCATTTAACTCTCCATCCAAGAGTACAGCTGCAGTACAGCATCTATAATCGCAACAGAATCTGAATGGTTGCAAGAGATGCTCAGTTCATCTCAGGAAGCCAGTAGAAGATGTATGGGAAGCCGAGAGTAGCTGCTGTGTAGGTATTTATGTAAATGCGACGGATAGCAGGAAGTGGTCGAGCTCATCTTCCTAGTGTGGAGCTTAAGGATTTGTTGGTGACAGATAATGTCTGTATGTGTCTGTGTGTGTAACTAACCGTTGTAGATATATAGTTCTGAGAACTGACATGTTGATAAATTAGACACATGTGCAACACTTGGGTAACTTTGTTGTATTCACTGTATTCTGCTTAGGAAGCCATTGTTTTGTGAAACGTTTCCACAGTAAAGATACCCGAGTGTTGTGCAATTGTCACATTGATTAGCTACCTGTTTGTTGAGTTTCAACGGAACACTGGAGGAAATAGCGAAGAAAAGACAGACGATGTAGAACAAGCTTTGATATGGGATAACTTTTTGCTCTGTACATACACATACAAAATGAACACCGCACACACACACACACTCACAACACAACACACACACACACACACACACACACACAACACACACGACACACACACCACACACACACACACACACACACACACACAAACACACATACCACACACACATACAACACAACATACACACACACATACACACACACATACACCACACACAACACACACACACATAAACACATACAACACACACACATACACACACACATACACACACACACATAACACACACACACTTAAACACATCGCACACACACACACACACACCACACACACACTACACACACACACACACCACACATACTACACACACACTACACACATACAACACACACACACATACAACCCACACACAACCCACACACACACACACCACACACTCACACACACACACACACACATACAACACACGCACTCCACAAACGCACACCACACACCCACACACACACACACACACACACACACACACACACAACGCTTGGATCACCCTGTGTTCACCCTGAGCAGTTCAGACATTTGTAAACAGCACTTACGAGAGGCCCCTTAGAGCTAGCGAGCACGTGTTCTGAGTGTTGATATAAGTAAGTTACAAGTGGAGAAGGAACAGAACCTGAAGGGGACAGCCAAAATTATAAAAGGGGGACTACACAGGTATGAGAAACTTCCTGCCAGATGTTCAGTGGGACAGTCTTAAGACAATGGTAGGAAAATCAGTAAACGAGATGATGGAATATGGGAGGCAAGAAGTGCAAGGAGCAAGAAAGTTGGTTCCCAAGGGGAAACAGAAATAATAGGAAGACCAAACGAGTCCTTGGTTTTACCCCAGGTGTATGGAGGCAAAAACCTAAGTGCAATCAGAGAATGGAAAAGTACAGGAGGCATAGACCCAGGAAAACAAGAGATTAGTAGAAGAGCCAGAAACGAGTATGCACAGATAAGGAGGAGGCCCAGCGACAGTATGATAACGACCATAGGAATCGAAAGTCAAATCTGACCCCGAAACTGCGTATACCACATTATAGGATGAAACAACAGTCAAGGACCAGGTGAATATGGCCTGAGGAAAGAAGTGAGAACTCACAAGAAACGATCAAGAGGTATGTGAGGAGATCAACACGAGAATTTAAGGGAAGTAGTTACAGTAGAGACATGGAAGGACCTCTTCCTGGGGGACAGACAGATGGGGACCACCAGGCAGGAATACTCCAACAAGTGTTGAACGACATACAAACAGAATGAGGAGAAGGTGAAGAAACTGGCTAAGGGACATCGATACCTCAGAGGCAATGGGACCGGGCAACATCTCCCCGTGGTCCTTAAGAGGGAGCAGATATGTTGTTCGTGCCCCTACCACAATCTTCAACACGTCCCTGAAACTGGGCAACTACCTGAGGTAATGGAAGACGGCTAATGTAGTTTCCCATTTTTAAAAAAGGAAGACAGAAAGAGGCACAAACAGAGACTTGGCTTGACGTTATAGTATGCAAAATTATGGAGAAGATAAGCAGGATGGAATGGTGGAGCACCTGGAACTGAACAAGAGTATAAAGCCACCAGCACGGATTCCACGGAAGGCAAATCCTGTGGCACAAACCTCCGAGTTTTAGGATAAAATAACAGAAGTAGACCACGAGAGAGAGGGGTGGGTTGATTGCATCTTCTGGACTGCAAAGAAGGCCTTTGACACAGTTCCTCACTAGAGATTAGTGCAGAAGCTAGAGCACAGGGAAGGCGCATATAACAGGAAGGGCACTGCAATGGATCAGAGATTACCCTGACAGGGAGCAACAACGGGTCATGTAAAACGTAATGATGTATCACAGTGGGCACCTGTGACGAGCGGGGTCACACAGGGGTCGTCCTAGGAACATGCGATTTTTGGTTTTATGTGAACGACAATGATGGAAGGGTTAGACTCAGAAGTGTCCCCTGTTTGCAGATGAAGGTGAAGTTAATGAGGAGAATTAATCTGATGAGACCAGGCAGGACTTCAAAAGACCTGGAACAGACTGACACTTGTCCACAAAGGCTCTCGAATTTTATCCTGCAAATGCAAATCATGAAGATGGGGAAGGGCACAGAAGACACAACAGAGTTTAGGCTAGTGGCCAAGACTGCAAACCTCACTCAAGAGAGAAAGATCTTGGGGAGTATAACACCGAGCATGTCTCCGGAAGCACACACCAATCAATAACTACTGCAGCAGGCATATGGGCGCCTGCAAACCTGAGAACACATGCCGATACCTTAGTAGGAATTCGTTCAAGACACTGTTACACCGAGTATGTCAGGCCCATACTGGAGTATGCAAGGCAAAAAAAACCTGTTTGGGAACCCGCACTTGATACAGCACGTCAAGAATCTAGAGAAAGTACAAAAGGTTTGCCACAAAGTTTAGTTCCAGAGCTAAGGAAATGTCCCTATGAAGAAAGTTTAAGGGAAATCGCGGCCTGACGAACACGGTGCGGAAACATGAGGGCAGGGAAGACATGATAACGACATATAAAATACTGGCGGGGAATAGACAAGGTGGACAAAGACCAGATTGCCCAGGGAGGACACAGAGACAAGAGCCATAATTGGGAAGTGAAGACACAAATGATCAGAGAGATATTAGAAGTATTTTCTCAGTCCCCCAGAGAGTTGTAAGCAGTGGAATAGCCTAGAAAAATGGACCGTATTGGAGGCAGGAACCTACACGGTTTAAGACGAGGTGTGGATAAAGCTCATGGCGCGGGGCAGAGAGGCCCAGAAGCAAACCGTGAAGAGGCGGGGCCAGGATCAAAGACTCGACCCCTGCCAACCACAAACAGTGATTACAAATAGTGAGTACACACATCACCACCTACACACAACACACCACACAACCACACACATACACACACACATACACACACACACACACACACACACACATCACACACACACACACTCCACACACAAATACACACACACCACACACACACACATACACACAATTACACACATACTCACACACA
>NC_069405.1:30241836-30244336 GCF_026875155.1 Cherax quadricarinatus
GATGGAATGGATGGTAACGGGCGAAAGATACTTAGTGGAACAATCCTGTCTGAGGGACTTAAGGTGTAAATTGCATTTAATTACAACCCACCACAGAACGGCAGGAGGCCAAGAGAAGAATACGATGAGAGCAACATGAGCAATTGAATCGACACACTAGCCGGAGGTGGCCAGGAGAGCACACATGGGGAAGCAAAGTTACTAGTTATGGGTGAGTTCCAATCACAAGGAGATGACTGGGAAACCTGGAGCCCCATGGGGGTCCCGAAACATGGAGAGCCAGATAGATGATGAGGTACTGAAAAAACCTCATGCATCAACTGGGTAGAGAACAACTCACCCAAGAGAGAGGAGAAGGATGAACCAGCATGGCTGAACCTTGTATTCCCATGAGTAGTTCGGACATCGTGGGGATCAGTATGAAAGGCCCTGGGAGCTAGTGAGCAATGTGGGTTCTGTCTTCGACTTCATAGTTTAGCTCCAGTGGAGAGAGAGCAGAATAGGCTTGGAAAAAACCCAAACTACAAAAGGAGTTATCTACTCAGGCATGAGGACACCCTTCAAGACATTCATGGGAAGAGGGAACTGGCAGGAAAACAAAACCAAGTACAAGAAATGATGGACAATGTAGCATCAAAAAACAAGGAGGCAGAGAGAGGTTTGTTCCCAAGGGAAAACAGAAATAATGGGAAGCACAGAACGAGTTCCCTTGTTCACCCCAAACGTGTAGGGAAGCAAAAACTATGGAGGTGCAACTAAGAATGGAAAAGGTACAGAAGACAGAGAACTCAGAAAATAAAGAAATCAGCCGAAGAGCTCAGAAACGAATATGCACAGAAAGAAGGATGCTCAAGACAGTATGAAAATGACTTAGAATCAAAAGTAAAGACTGACCCGAAGCTGTTGTAACAGCCACATCAGGAGATAACAACATCAAGGACCAGTAATCAGACTGAGGAAGGGTGAGGGGAATTCACAAGAAAACGACCCAAGAGGTAATGTCAGGGAGCGCAACACAAGGTTTAAAGAAGTATTACAGGGAAACCAGTAGACTCAGGAATTCAGAACAGGGGGGGCACACTGCAAGTGCTGGATGAGGTAACATATAACCACGGAGGAGTGAAGAAGCTGCTATGCGAACTTGACACCCAAAGGCGGTGAGACCAGACGACATCTCTCCGTGGTCCCTTAAAGAGGAACAGAGATATGTGTGGAGCCATTATCAAAGATCTTCAACCACATCATTTGAAACTGGGCAACTACCTGACGTATGGAAAATTGGCAAATGTATCCCATTTTTAAAAAGGAGACAGACATGAGGCA
This sequence comes from Cherax quadricarinatus, assembly GCF_026875155.1. Taxonomy (NCBI): domain Eukaryota; kingdom Metazoa; phylum Arthropoda; class Malacostraca; order Decapoda; family Parastacidae; genus Cherax; species Cherax quadricarinatus. The sequence goes on from NC_069405.1 coordinate 30,243,160, forward strand.
CTAAACTACAGACCTGTATCACTAACGTGTATGAGTATGCACTGTCATGGGAAGAATCATCAGGAGAGAGTGTGGGCACCTGGAAAGAAACAAGTGTATAATTGACAACACAGCACGGTTTCAGGAAGGAAATCCTGTGTCACACAAACCTACTAGAGTTTTTATGACAAGGTGACAGAAGTAAGACAAGAGAGAGAGGGTGATCGACTGCATATTTTTGGATGACTGACAAGACGGCCTTCGACACATTCCTCACAAAGTTTACTGTAAAAGCCTAAGGATCAGCACACATAAACAGGAAAGGCACTGCAATGGATCATAGAATACCTGACAGGGAGGCAACAACGAGTCAGGTACGCGAACCGAGGTGTCAGAGTGGCGCCTGGGACAAGCCGGGAGCCACAGGTGTCAGTCCTAGGACCTTGCAGTTCTTGGTACATGTAACGACATAACGAAGGGATAGACCTTAGAAGTGTCCTTGTTTGCAGATGATGCGAAGTTTAATGAGAAGAATCAAATCGGATGAGGATCAGGCAGACTAACAAAGAGAACCTGGAACAGGCTACAAGCCTGTCCAGCAACTGGCTCCTAATTGACCAGCCAAATGCAAATCATGAAGAATTGGGAAGAGGCAAAGAAGACCGCAGACGAACAATAATACTTTAGATGCCCAAAGACTGCAAACCTCACTCAAGAAAAAATGTGGGGTGAGTATAAGTCACCGAGCATATCCCTGAGGCGCACATCAATCTGATAACTGCTGCAGCCAACGGGCGCCTGGCAAACCTACGATAGCGGTTACCGATACTCAGTAAGGATTCGGGGAGGGGGGGGGGGGGGGGTGGTGTGGGGTGTGGGGCACTTGGTGGGGTGGGGGGGGGGTGGGAGGGGTGGGGGGGGGGGGGTGGGGGGGGGGGGGGGGGGGGGGGTGGAAGGGGGGGGGTGGGGTGGTGGGTTCGAGCATGCACATTTACATCAGGTCCAGACTGGAGTATGCAGCACCATTTGGAAGCCACACCTAGTTAAGCACGGCAAGAAATAGAGAAAGGAAAAGGTTTGGCAACAAAGTACTAGTCCCCAGAGCTTACGGGGTTGTCCCTACGAAGAAAGGTTGAGGAAAATCGCCTGACGACACGGGAGGTCAGGAGGGTCAGGGGAGACATGATAACGACCCATA
>NC_069405.1:30251836-30274336 GCF_026875155.1 Cherax quadricarinatus
CGACTTGTTGAAAAAAAAAAAAACAATATATATATATATATATATATATATATATATATATATATATATATATATATATATATATATATATATATGTATATATATATATATATTTATATATATAATATATATATATATAATATAAATATATATATATTATATATATATATATATATATATATATATATATATATATATAATATATTATATATATATATATATATTTATATATATATATATATATTATGTGAACATTTATTAATAAACAGAATATATTTACAGAATACATTTACAGAAAAAACATAAACATGAATACATTGGCACAATGTATCAAAGATCATGAATTTCCTCCAGCTCCTCCGAGGCTGGACGCGAGCCAAGTATGCAGCAAGCATTTTCTCTCTGGATGGCTACGCTGAGGCGCTGGAACATGAAAGTGGCTGCCCTTGGGTCCCTGGTGGTGTCGATGAGTCTGGAACCCAATTCTTTAAGGAAACGTGTGGCATTTTTTCCCCATGATCCCAAGGTCTCTGATCCCACTGGGACAAATTGATACTGTCCCTGTACTTGCTGATCTTGTACTCCTCCCTGTGGTCAGCAGCTCATCCCTGTCGCCCCACACTGTGATGGATATAGGTGTCAGCCAGTGTGGACACTCAGGTATAGTCCCATGCTAAGAGCTTGCCATTCTTCCAAGGATAGATGGTGATCCCGTCTGGGCGGTTTGCTGGGTTGTGAGTATTGTTGGCTGCTAGTGATCGGGGCTCCCTCCCGGCAGGGCATCCAGCTGTAGCAAGGGTTCTCTTAATGATGTCGTTGACCTCATTGTGTCTTGCATGCCAGCCCTTGGTTTTGGAACAGTTAAGACCATGTAGACCATATTGGTCTGCTTGCACCTCGCCGCAAGTACACGTATATTCTGTGTGAATTGGGGCAGCAAGGCGCAGAGCCACTGCAATACGGAGGGTCTTAGGGTAGAGTCGCGTTTCCCATTGCCGATATGGGAACTGTTTGGAGGAAGTCCCCGGAGTGATGTGCGCTCACAGCCTGGAGATGGGCAATCTCCCTATCTGATGTTGCGGCCCTGAGCATGTTGGCAAGCACCTTTTCAGCAATCGGGCCATCCCAGCTTGACTGTTTGTGAGCCAGTGCTGCACTATGGTTTGGTGCTGGAGCCGCAAGAGTCTCCCATTCGGTGATGGCACTGGCATAGCTAGGGTCTTCTATTCCTGCTGAGTCACTGAGGGTATCAGGAAGAACTCGTTTGATGCTATGGAAGAGGATAGGAAAGCTGGTAGAGCAATCTGGGAGGATCTGCGTACTCCTAGCCCTCCATGCCTGACCGGAGGTGAGGCTTGCAACCACTGTCCATCGTCAAGGGAAAGATTCAATACACTCTCTAGCATGGTCTTCAGGAGAGAGTCATATTCCTTGAGTTTTGGACTGCTGAAGGTGGAATTGATCAATAGCAACACTGCACTAGCCAAGGTCTCGAACCCATGCTGCTTTGGCCTGCCTCATGGTGGGCGAAAACGCATCACGCCCTAATCCACTGGACCATGCGATCCTACAAGTAGGGCATCCAGCGGAATTGGATGTTGTACTCCCTACCCAAGGACACACGATGGTGTGGATGACTCTAGGCTAATTTCATTCTAGTCCCTGTTTGGTGTACTAGTTCAACAAGCAGTATTTAATATTATTGTGACCATGCTTCCCTTCTTCCTCAATATAGCATGCCAAATGTAAAGTCCTCTTTATTAAGATTGTAAAATTGAGAAGCTGGATGAAGTCGATGAAAGAAAAGGTTGTCAACTCAATAACCTAATAAAAAGAAAAGGATGTAAGACTTGGAGTGAAATCGCAAATATGCAACATAAAAAGTAAAAACACTGTTAGTGAATACTGTTAGTGAGCACTGTTAGTGAACACTGTTAGTGAGCACTGTTAGGGGAAACTAGCCCAAGTTAAGAACCTCTGTCTAAAGAGAAGAAATATGTTGTAGGATTATCTAAGGTTTATCTAGCGTAAACCGGAATTGTTTAAGGAATATGTATACTTTTTCTAGAGGGAACTATTCTAGGATGGTCTGAACTTTCTACTGGGTGGCTGATGGTAGAAGAATGAAGAGGAAAATCTTTAAACCTCACACTAGAGCAAAACCTTTCATCCTTGAGCGGCACCTTCTATAATAAAGCTCACACTTGAACGAAACGTTCTGGAGTAAAGCTCACATTTCAACGAAAAACGTTCTACGGTAAGCATCGTACTTGAGCGAAACATTCACAAATGAACTAAACGTTGTCCAGAAAAGGCAACACTAGAGCAAAACCTTTTCCCTTCCCCCTCTAACAAAAAAAAATTATTTTGTGCGAAACGCTCCCGAAGACATTCAGAAACGAGAGAAACGAGGCTAGAGAGAGGATCGATCGCGGATGGAGTTTAATACTGAGGAAACTGCTTTCTGAGCTTCGGCTCTAATCAATTAGCGGAATAAAGCGATTCTCTCACACAATCAAAAACCTCGTTCTTCGTAAGCGATTCTAGATATTCGAACATGTTTTCTACTTCCCCCGTTCAAAAAATGTTTGAAGACGGTCAGAAAAAATCGTGTTTTTAGAATACGATCCGTGAGGTTCAAAAATGTTCCATGGAGTTCATAAACTTTTGCTGGTGTCTAAATATGCTCTTGGATGTTCGTAAAGCCTTTATCAATGTTCGAAAATACATCTGTTTACCCGATAAATGTTCATATGTGTCTTGCCTTTTAGTGTTCAAAACTTAGTGTTTTAATTTCTTCCCGGTGTTCGTAAATGATCCTTGATGGTCAAAAATGCTTCTTGGCGTCCAAAAAAGATTCTCAGTATCTTCTAAACGCTCTTAAGTGTTCGAAAAAGGCTCTTCGGTGTTCGGAAACTCTCCTCAGTGTTTGAAAATTAAGGATGTCGACTTAGCGAAGGAAAACCAGAGTAAGATATTCCCGTGATAATGTGCCTTATAAATTTAGGTTGAATAATGGTCTTGAGAAATTGGCACTTGGGTCCCGTTCTTTGGGGTCGAGATCTATTATGGAGATGAAATAGGATTCCCTCTTTGTCTCTCTCGCTCTTAGCAACGTTTATGGAATTCGCAGCAGCTGCGGACATGCTAAACCAGTGATGGCGGTAGATGGCACTTGTTCCACAATATTGCCACAAACCTGACTCCCTAACATCCCCCAGAAGGGACTGACTACCGCATCATTTACTATCTTCACATGTCCTCTCCCTGGTTTAGAGCTTAGTTATTATAATAATAATAATAATAATAATAATAATAATAATAATAATAATAATAATAATAATAATAATAAGCAGTTTGTTGACGAAACGTGTTCACATCAAGATTCACAGGTGTTCCCCATGCATATAGTTCCTCATAGTTCTGGCAATGCTAAAATTTTTATGTTTTATATACGGTGTTAAGGATTTTTCTTCTTTGAAAATAAAATTTATTTTGAACCTGTTAAGATTTTAGTAACTTTAACATGACCACTCGATTATGAGTTCATAATGTGAGCATCACAATTACTCATATCATGAGCTATAGTTGTAGCTGAATTTATAACTCTTATCTACTTGACGTAAAAATCCCAGGTGGCTCACATCTTGAACAGAAACACAGTACAATGTCCTGGAACAATTCACAGTTAATGGTCCGCCCAGGACCATTGTCTTAGTCTCGAGGTACTTTATAATGGTCCAACAACAGCCGAAGAGCCATAATGTTAGCATTTCGTTCATATTTTTTTTTTAGAGAGAGAGAGAGAGAGAGAGAGAAAGAGAGAGAGAGAGAGAGTTGTGAATAGCTTCACATCCTGCCAGCATAACAGAATGGTAACTAAATAAATACCTTGACAGCTGAAACATGATGGCAGACAACTCCCAAGTTCACTAGAAAGCCACCAAAGTTGACAGTGTCCTAATGCTGACATTCAGGGCACTGTGAGAATGTCTTGCAGAGTAGTTACATTAAAGTGAGTTGTTTAGGTTTTAAAATGTTTTACAGGTATATAAATGGAAGTGGTAGCGTGTGTAAGACCTGCCTAAAGTGGACCAATAGGCCTGCTGCAGTGTTATGTTCCCATGAACTAAAAAGTCAAAATCTTTCATATTTTCGATAGTACTCAAAGAAGAAAAGGGAACGTTTACAGGAAAAGTTTAATTGGGACTGAGTTTCGCTCTGAGCGAAACACAATCCCCCCACCCCCCAAAAAATTTTTTTTACAAGGTGTCATTTCTTCACTATCGTTGGCAGTACGCCATTTTGATCCGGCACTCGTCAAAAATAAAAGTTTGAAGTCGATTAGAGAAAAGGGTCTTAACTCGACAACCTAGAAGATTTGGAGCCTTAATCGAGATAACCTTTCACTGGTTCAAGTCTAAGACTTGAGAAAAAGTCCCAGATTTCACAAAGGTTGGTCTCGAAGTGCAACATTACCTCAGTAAAGGTCTCCGATCTGTTGTATTGTCTTATTTTTAATCACTGAAGTTGTTTATTCAAAGCATCAACGCGAGATCAAAACATCAACACGAGATCAAAACTGACCTGACAGCTGGGTCCAGACACGAGCATCATCAGATGCAGGGTCAGGACAACTGGCTTTATATTAATGCAATGGAGCCGTTAATATACACCTTCCTAATGCACCCGCACGAAGCTCTCTATTGAAGCAGAGGTAAAGGCGTACCTAGCGATGAATCCTGCGTTTACTAAATAAGATGTATCATCTGGTTTATTTGAGGTATTTCTTGAGGAATTATAAACAAGGTCTTGCACATGTATCTGCTTCCTCATATTGTTGTTACTGAATACCATTATTCTATACCATTCTGTGCAACTGTGTGTGTGTGTGTGTGTGTGTGTGTGTGTGTGTGTGTGTGTGTGTGTGTGTGTGTGTGTGTGTGTGTGTGTGTATGTGTGTGTGTGTGTGTGTGTGTGTGTGTGTGTGTGTGTGTGTGTGTGTGTGAATATTAATCTATCTATAGTTACTCTTGCAGAGCTGTACTCGTGCTGTCGTACCTCTAATGTTTTTTAAATTGCCATGTAATTTGGTGAAGCTTCCCGTGGTGGCCACACGGTCCATTGCTCGTGGATCCCATACCAGCAATGTTTCACTTTTTTAAGCATTTCCTTTCTAGTGTCCTTTAGTCACCGTTTTTCTTTGTATAAAATTATTCTGTTTTATTCTTCTCTCTATGGTTTATGCATAAAAAACTTCCTTATGTAATTTATCTTATTTTTCTCATGACCGTGAATGTAGTTATCTATGAGTGAAGGAGGTTTGATTTTTTCTTGGCAAACTCTCGTAATTCAGATATCTTCTAGCTCAGAAACATTTTCTAGCATGTATTCGGCCATCTATTTCATATAAAATTGTCCATTAGTTAGTCAAGATGCAAATTCTAATTCTAAGCTGACATATTTTGTGATTCTTTTTATCATTTATTTCATCCTAAGATATGAAAGATATTCAGAAGTTTGCCAGTGAACACAGGTAACGAACTGTATGTTGATACTGAAAAAAAAAAGTGGAGTAAATGACTCCAGTTTAATAATAAAAAGCAGTGCAGGAGCAAACTTTTCTCCTAACTAAAAGCATCCACTATACTGCATCTTAGTGGCATTTTACTCCGAGCATAAGTAATTTCCCAGTGGTGAGGATTGCGTCTCTAGCGTACAATCTGTGGCTCCCCTTGACACCACGACTCATGTTGCAACACACGCTCCCACTCCCTCCCTGGTGCTGCATAACCAATGCTGAGCCGGCTAAGACACAGACAATACGTTTACCCAATCCACGTTATGCTCTGTAGGTCGGAGGTCGCTAACAACACCAGTCAGAGCAGAAGCGACTACATGACGGGTGTGGTGAGGAAAGTCAGTTTCTCTTCAGGATCTGAGTAAACTAGTGTGTGTGTGTGTGTGTGTGTGTGTGTGTGTGTGTGTGTGTGTGTGTGTGTGTGGTGTGTGTGTGTGTGTGTGTGTGTGTGTGTGTGTGAATGTGTGTGTGTGTGTGTGTGTGTGTGTGTGTGTGTGTGTGTGTGTGTATGTAGGTATGTGTGCAGGTGTGTAGGTATGTGTCGGCATTTTTACACAGTGGCTGTTCTGCATATATATATATATATATATATATATATATATATATAATATATATATATATATATATATATATATATATATATATATATATATATATATATATATATATATATATATATATATATATATATATTATATATAACTGACAAGTAAATTTATAGTTAATGAAATAACATGAAAATAGGGTTTACATCTGGTAACAGAGAGATATATATAGATAGATAGATAGATAGAGAGAGAAAGAGAAAGAGAGAGAGAGAGAGAGAGAGAGAGAGAGAGAGAGAGAGAGAGAGAGAGAGGAGAGAGAGAGAGAGAGAGAGAGAGAGAGGAGAGAGAGAGAGAGAGAGAGAGGAGAGAGAGAGAGAGAGAGAGAGATGGGAACGATTAAACAAACGCGAAGGAATAAGAGAGAGATATCTTACCCAAACTGTGGAAAAGGAGACGTGTGTGATACATGGTTCACCACGAGTGGCTTCATTAGGGCTGTTGAAACCACTGGTGGCGAAACGTTTTCTCTATTAACTGTCATGTTCTGTACGCAAATGTCCTTCTCCACAGTTTGGCGGTGTAAATGGTATTACCATACCACTTACAACCTTATCTTAACCAGCGCTGGAAATGAATGAGAGAGAGAGAGAGAAAGAGATAGAGGGAGAGAGAGAGAGAGAGAGAGAGAGAGAGAAGAGAGAGAGAGAGAGAGAGAGAGAGAGAGAGAGAGAGAGAGAGAGAGAGAGAGAGAGAGAGAGAGAGAGAGAGAGAGAGGGTGGAGAGAGAAGGGGAGAGAGGAAAAAAGAGAGAAAAAGAAAAAAGATTATATGTTGATATGTTGTGTATCTTTATAAGTATATGCTTCTAAACTGTTGTATTCTGAGCACCTCTGCCAAAACAGTGATAATGTGTGAGTGTGGTGAAAGTGTTGAATGATGATGAAAGTATTTTCTTTTTTGGGATTTTCTTTATTTTTTGGGTCACCCTGCCTCGGTGGGAGACGGCCGACTTGTTGAATATATATATATATATATATATATATATATATATATATATATATATATATATATATATATATATATATATATATATATATATATATATATATATATATATATATATATATATATTTAGTACATACTGACCATCAGGTCTTAAAATATCAATAAATGAAAGATTATTGGTATTTGATAAGACACAGATCTTCCAGATTTGAGGTCTGGAAGACCCTCAGGTAGGTGCCTGAGAGTCTTCAGCAGGACCTCGGGCACCTGCGAGAAAGACTGAGGCTGTGTGGTACAACATACAATTGTGTGATACAGCATACAACTGTGTGGTACAGCATACAATTGTGTGGTACAGCATACAACTGTGTGGTACAACATACAACTGTGTGGTACAGCATACAACTGTGTGGTACAGCACACAATTGTGTGGTACAGCATACAACTGTGTGGTACAACATACAATTGTGTGGTACAACATACAACTGTGTGGTACAGCATACAATTGTGTGGTACAGCATACAACTGTGTGGTACAACATACAACTGCGTGGTACAACATACAACTGTGTGGTACAACATCTGTGTGGTACAACATAAAACTGTGTGGTACAACATACAACTGTGTGGTACAACATACAACTGTGTGGTACAACATACAACTGTGTGGTACAGCATACAACTGTGTGGTACAGCATACAACTGTGTGGTGCAACATACAGCTGCGTGGTACAACATACAACTGTGTGGTACAACATACAACTGTGTGGTACAACATATAACTGTGTGGTACAACATTCAAATGTGTGGTGCAACATACAACTGTGTGGTACAAGACACCACACAGTTGTATATATATATATATATATATATTATATATATATATATATATATATATATATATATATATATATATATATATATGTATATATATATATGTATACATATATATATATATATATATATATATATATATATATATATATATATATATATATATATATATATATATATATATATATATATACAGAAAGAGAGAGAGAAGAGAGAGAGAGAGAGAGAGAGAGAGAGAGATTGAAAGAGAGAGAGAGAGAGAGAGATGTGAGATCCTCTCTTTATTGTATTTGAGAATGAAAATAGAGACTCAAAGCATGTATTTGGAGGAGGAAACAGCGGAAAGTTTAGTGGGATGAAAGAGGAAGAGAATAGAGGAGAATAAGAGGAGAGGGGAGAGCTAATACAGGAGAGAGGGGGACTGAACTGGCCAGTTTGAAATCAGATAAATGAGTTAGAAGTTGCGTGGCGATTTGGTTGCTTTTTTTGGAGGCTGGTTCAGAAATTGGCGAATTTGTTCGTTTTGCGAGATGGTTTGCATTACTTTTGTGCTTATTTTGGCGCTGGACTGAGAGAGGAATATTTTGGCGTCAGAGAATATGAGTATAATAGGGGTATATTTCTGTTAGAAGGATATGACAATTTAGAATAGTGGCTTACAGTTATTTTAGCGATTGTTAAATGCCGTTACTCTGCTAAATCAAGGATGGACTACAAAGCTGCATATAGCTATTTTGGGGATTAGTTAAATTATTCTAGTCTAACTAATCGCCAGTGGTCTAAGTCGGACCGAAACATCATCATAAGGTTCTTTCTTCTATGTGCGGCCAATAATAGTCGCAAGGGATACTTTTATTAACAAAAACGCACGGTTATCTATATTCAATGCGTGGGAGACACTCTGTCGCTGAGAAAGGTATTTACTCCGTGCAAAACAATTTAACTCTCGTTTAAATTGAAAGCATAGATTGGAATACCCCTACCCCACCCCCATTCAGAATTTTTAAAAAGCCACATTTTTCGACTTAACTAGAGACCGTCTTCGAGCCATGAAGCAGATCGGACAAATATATCAAAAATTTTCATAGTGTCGAATGTGGGTGATTCTAATCTATCATTTTGCTCACAGTTTTGAATCTGTCAAAGAAATGTTGAAATTCTTCCACTGAGGGATTAGTGCATCATATATTAATATGAGAAAAAGTTAAGAAAAACGACAAATTGAAAAGATTGAGGCACTCGTGCAACAGCTGAGGGACTGATTACCTCAAACTCCTTTTCTTTTTCCATCATTCTCCTTTGTACTGGAATGAAGAAGCCACTTGACTAGAGAGACGTTTCCCCAATAAAGATTCTCAAATGTATCACAAGTCTCAACACCTGGGTATCTGTATTGTAGAGAGGTTTTGCCAACCAGTGGCTCTATTTGTCCACTACAGAGAATAGTCCTGCAAACGACTGATAACATGAAGTTCTTTGAGATTAAGCGCATTTTTTTTTTATATAGCAATGATATTATCACTGAATAGTAAGGTAGATGCCATAAAAATGTCGAGTGACAGACGCAGTGCGGTGCAGCAGCGCCTATGTTACGACTCCATAAAGGAATATTAATAGCAAGACAAAAGAGGGGTATGCAAGGGAGAGGTCCGTTAGACGCTGGATGGGATTGTCAGCAAGACACCCGCAGCTTTCCTCTCCTTCCTGGTATCGCTTCGGATTAGCTCACGTTCCCTTAGGTACTCTATGACCTCTAGGAGTTTAACATTGCCCCATGAATATACTACTACTACTACTACTACTACTACTACTACTACTACTACTAATAATAATAATAATAATAATAATAATAATAATAATAATAATAATAATAATAATAATAATACAATGAAGTCTAGGTGTGATTTCCCTGCAAATGTATTAGTCTATAGAGGGCAAAATTGCAGTAAACTAGTTGGATGAATCTTACTGTAGCCAGCTGGCCCAGTGGATAACGCGTCGGACTGGAGTTTTACGACAATCTGACCGCGGGTTCAAACCCCAACCGAGGTATGGTTTGCAGTAACAACTAGCATTCACAATTTAAGCAAGTCACCCACTAGCACCGTCCATGCAATCAATCACGCCATCAACCATGCCATCCATGCCATCAACCATGTAATTCATACCATCGATTATGCCATCCATGACATCAACTATACTGTCCATGCCATCAGCGAAGCAGTCCATACAAGTGAAGGTAATAAATACCAACTAAGTCTAACGGTGCTAACAATGACCATGAAACGACCAGTAACCACCCAATTAACCATCTTCCGTTAATGATTGCAACTACATTAACCACTAGCACAATTCGTGAACCATTAATCACAAAATAACCATTAACTACCAGCAACTCAACAGCACCAACAGCGCCACCAACCACCACCCAAACGAGAAGTAACTACCGAACTAGCGGGCTAACTACCTACTAAGGAGGCCATTAGCTGCAATAACTACCGGTAATCAAATGGAAGTTGACCTTTGCATCCTTGCCACAGCCGCATGGTGACCTCTTAATGTAATCTGGTACAACACCAATAATTTACCCCGTTAAAATAATGAAGGCAAATCTGTACCAGTATTGATGTCTATTACAGTGATTCAGTCATAATGCGAGTGGGTCAGTGGCTCATCTCATCTGACAAGACGGGTTTAGCCGACGGAGGATCGAGCCCTCACAGTGCGATGTGCCGAATGGCCCCATGCGGATTTAGCGTTTCATTACTAATATGTAAAATAAAGCTGATCTGACAACACTGTGCATCTGACTATTGATGAGTACACTTGTTTGATTGCTAAAATATTTACCTAGTTATATGCTGACGTGTATATTTCACTCGGTTCTACATTAATTTTAATATTTATATTTATATTACACACGCACAGACAGACAGACACACGCATTTTACACAGAAAAATTAATTATGTTAGAAAATATTTCAAGATATGCAATTAAGTAACGTTTTAGCACATATTTCTTATTTTTTTTTTCATTTCGCATATTTTTAAATAATCATATGAAATACGAGTTTATTTTTTAATTATTTTACATTGCAAACCACTATTTTCACTGCGAATTCTCTTGTTGACATTAAATTTATCCTTTAAACCAAACAAACCAAAAAAGAAAAGCTTGCAACTGACGCAATAAAGTTTGATTCTGTTTACCTTAATTAATCCTCTAGTTTGTTTGTGTATTTAAAAAATAAGTGCGCAATAAGAAATATCGTTTATTTTCAGTTGAACGTAAACTTGAGAGGGCGGTGGAGGTTGAAACTGGTGTGCCAGGCTTTCATTTACTTTGCCACGCAGGCTGATGAAAGTTGTACCAACTTTCGGCACTTGTAATGCCTGCGAAAATTCAACATCACGTTCACAGCGACACGAAAATATTTTTGGTGGCAGCCAACGCATTCTCTAGTTTCTGGAAGCATTGCTAAATTATTCTTGCTGGTTTCTGGCTCCTGTGAATATAATAATAATAATAATAATAATAATAATAATAATAATAATAATAATAATAATAATAATAATAATAATAATAATAATTAATAATAATTAGGATGATAATAATTATTATAATGGAAGCATTTTATTTAGATCATTTTATTCACTACTAAAACAATTCAGGGCACAGTTAATCTCACTTCATGCGCTCTTGATTCAAGAACTTAGAGCATACCTTCCCTTCCTTGGATCAAGCCTGAATAATTCTCCTGCTCCCCATACCATTACCTAGCACCGCATGGCCCGTATGAGTTTATCATTTCTCTATGATAAAATTTATGACTCATATGGAACAGCTGGGTATCTTTATTTTAGAAACGTTTCGCCTACGCAGAAGACTTCTTCAGTCGAATGTAGGCCCATTTATATCTGTTTAACATAAATGAAACACCTGATATCCTTGCACATGTGTCTTAGTCATCAACTCATCAGTATTACGTCATTAAAAATACGACACAATATTAGAGTAGCACAAGCAGTAACACTGCTTGTAATACTCTAATATTGTAGTTCAAATCCGTGCATTAGCAAGGACTGGAAAGCACACAGCTGTGCAGTTTTGCTTTTAAAACTAGAGAAGCATGGTTGGCTTGGAAACACAATAACCCTGAGAGCTTCAGCGAGCTCCTGACGACGTCTCGTCGGATGGATTTATTGGCTTCATCAGCGAAGTCTGTTCGCCGGGAGACACACACATGATGACTCCAGCCTTTTGCTCAGTGCAGAGTCGATTTCATCTCCTGACACTCTGCTGCTGCTGCTTCTGCTTGTGGAGCTACTGGAAGTGTATCCGACATGACAAGTCACTGCTAATGGTGATGTGCTGACATGACACTGGTTACAAAGGGTCGGATTTAATTTTGAATTTTGTGAGCTAAATATGATTTATTAAAATTTTTTCCCAAAAGCATAAAATTGTTTTTCCCTCCTGCATAATTACATAAAAAATTCAAAGATAAATCTAAAAAAGTAAGCAACATGTGTGCACCATGCACGCCCCTAGCTCTGCAGGTGCGTGATCCCGGGCATCAGGGCCTTTACATCCAGGCATTATGCTGGCTGCACGTAGCCCAACGTACGAACTACAGCCGGTTGACCCGGCACCGACCTTAAGTATTGCCCACCCCTCCTCTTAAAGGGCAGCCAGGGGCCTTTTGGTAACCCCCTCATGCAGGGTGGGAGGCTTTTTTGAACAGTCTTCCCCCCGGACACTTGGGTGTTTTTCTTAGTGCCCCAAGGCGCCCCCACTTTTCATTTGGGGTATTTTGCACCCCTGCCCCAGTCTTTTACTTTCGTGGGGAGTGATTTTGATCAGATTGGGACTCCTTCTGGGTTTTTCCAAAGTGAAAATTTTAGTACATCCGCCTGTTTTCCCCACGGTACAAGTAAGGCTTCCAGCTTTCCCAGTTGGGTTTAAATAGAACTTATATGTGCGAAAAGGGTTCCCTTTTTTTACCCCTCGACGTAATTTCACCCGCTTTGAATGGAGATGGTAATGCACAGTAATTTTTAAACTAGAGAGAACAAATGATTTGAAAAGGATCATCATTGGCTTTACATTCTTGTTCTGAACGTTTCATTGTCCATTTATCTTTTTTTTTGCATTGTGGTCGTGGTACTGTTGTGATTTTAAAGGAGTCCTCAGACATTTCCCCTCCCAGGTTTTCCCCCATTATTTTTCCACTCTTTTTGTATCAAGTTTGTAGAAAACTCGTTCTAGTTTTATAAATATATATATATATATAATATTTATATATAATTATATATTTATATATATAAATATAAAATATATTATATATAAAAATATATATTTATTTATATATATATTATATATATAATTTTATATATTAAAAATAATATATATATTATTAAAATATATATATATATATATATATTTATATATATAAGCCGAATAAATAAAATTTGCGATTTTGGCTTAAATTAACGACTTCTTGCAAGCAAAAATTTTTGTATGCAATAAAGTCGCAAAAAAACATTCTGAACCTAACGAAAAAAAAAATTTTTTCTTGTATTTGTTTATTATTAAATTATTGCAAATTTATAAAAAATACTTTTATTGATTAGGCAAATTAAAATTACTCTTGTTGTAATAAGGTTAGGTAATTTTCCCCAAGATTCTTTTTGGTGAAAATCATTAATTTTTATATTAACAAAAGGAACAGAATATTTCTTTAAAATTAAGATTTTTTTTGAAAGGATTTAAATTTTAAATGAGTTCTTGCAACGCCCATTTTTTTATCTGTTCGCCATATAAATATATATTTTATATATTATATTATATTTAAAATATTATATATATATTATTATATTATATATATATATAAATATATTTTTAAAATTATATATCAAAATTTAAAAAATTCCTTCTGTTTTGCCCACCTTGTTCTTTCACATTGACATTAAAAAGCCAAAGGGGGGAGAGTGTGTTCTCTTTAAATTCTTTTGCTTCATCCCCTTTAATTTCCCCCATCTGTTTTATCCTCTTTTTTTTCAACTTAAACAGTTGCCTTTTTTTATGGCCCCAGCGGCATTGCAACCCCAAAG
Organism: Cherax quadricarinatus; assembly: GCF_026875155.1. NCBI lineage: Eukaryota > Metazoa > Arthropoda > Malacostraca > Decapoda > Parastacidae > Cherax > Cherax quadricarinatus. The sequence goes on from NC_069405.1 coordinate 30,265,917, forward strand.
TGAACGGCCCCACATGACTGGATCCTTTATTCCGTTTTAAATCTTTGCTAAAAGCATCCGATGCTCTTTTTTGTTTTCGTTTTGGTTCCCCTGGGCACAAAAGGTGCGGAAGTCGGCAAGGGGGGGTTTTTTAAATAGCGGTTTGGGGGCATAAGAAAGTCAAAAGGACCGGGAAAGAGGAAAAACTTTTTATAGAAAAGTTTGTGCGAAAATTGTTGGGCTAAAAAGGGCGGAAAATGCTTGGGGTTGTGGTTTGTCAAATGGGGGTAAAGGAAAACAAAAAAAAAGGGTAATGGGTTCACTGTTTAATACAATTCAGCAGCAATGTTTTTTCATTTTTTTATCTCTCTTCTCTCTATCTCTATCTTCCTCTCTCCCCTCTCTCTTCTTCCTCTCTCTCTCTCTCTCTCTCTTTCCCCCTTTTCTCCCTCTCTCCTCTCTCTCTCTTTTCTCGTGGGGCGGCGCTTTACCCAGGCACCAAAGGGGCGCTGTTCGGTCAGACACTCCCTGGAGGCTGTTCTGGCCAAAAAATTTCATTTTTCCCCCTTTTTCCCCCAAAATCAAATTTCCTGAGGGGAAACCTCCCTTGGTCTAAAAGTAATCTCCCACTTGTAACTTTGCTAACTCTCTCTATCACCGTCTCTGCTACCTCTTTCTCTCTTACTCTCTTTATCACCATCTCCACTACCTTGTACTCTTTTTATCACCGTCTCTGCTACCTCTTTCTCCCTCACTGTCTCCATCACCGTCTCTGCTACTCTTATTTTTATCACCGTATTGGCTACCTCCTCTCTTCTCGAAATACTGGCAGGTTTAAGCATCTCATCTGTCTTCTTGTAAGTAATTGTGTGGAGAGTATGCGACTACTTTATTATTATTATTATTATTATTATTATTATTATTATTATTATTATTATTATTATTATTATTATTATTTTGTTGTTGTTGTTGTTATCATTGTTGTTGTTATTGTTATTATTGCTTTATTATCGTTATTACTAATATTTATCGAAATATCTATCTCTATGTTTTTGCTTTCTTACCTAGTCATTTACTATACTGTATTATATTAGCTTCTACATATTTTACTGACTTTTAATGGACGTGTAGATGCGTATGTGAAAGTTGTGTTGCTTGAATGTTATGTGTTATTGTCTGCCTGAATGTTGTGTTTTGTGTACCCGAATGATGTATGTTGTCCTCTTCTTGAATGATGTGTGAGAGTCTTTAGATCCTCAGGAAGAACGCCTGAACGCAGTCGGGCGTTCAGTTCTGGGAGAGGCGAGAAGATTCGCGTTCAAGAGTTCAAAGTTTGAGACAAAAGGGTACGATGAAACTCAAAAGGAGCTCAGAGTTTCCAGAAACAAGAACGACGCACTCAAGCAGCAAGCCGAGCATGAGGCTTCCCGAATACGGACTGAAAAACTAAATTAATTATATTTGAAATGAATCTTGAGCAATCCGATGACTTCAAAGGGCGTTGGCAGTGACCACGAAGGTGTTAAGTGACTACAGAGGCATGAGTGATGACTACAAAGGCCTGAGTTGTGACTTCAAAGGCTTGGGCGGTTACTGCGAAGTAAAAACAAAAATCAATATTCGTGTTATTTCTATCAACTCAAAAACGCTAACGGCTTTGACAAGTGTTTTTAAAATGGCCGCCTGTACGTATGTATTTTTCGTATTTAATGCACGTGTCTATTTTTTACGTACTAAAGGCATGTACTTGAGAGCAAAATGCTATATAAGTGATATAGTCCAATTTTTATTATAAATCATTAAGTTATAAAAAATACCATTTACTTTATAATCTAACATTAGATATTATCTAAGATTATAATCCTGACGCAAGAACAACAACAATTTGCTATACAACTACTACTATATTGTTACTACTACTGCTAACTACTACTACCCACTTACTATTGTCACTACTGCTACTACTGCTACTACCATTACTACTACTACAGCTGCTTCTACATTACTAATTTCTACTACTACTGCTACTGGTATTACCAACAATAATAATAAAAATACCATCATTTTTTCCATAATTATATTTACAAGTGTCTTTTTAAAGGGAGTTTGAGGGAAAGGTGGTACTGTTACGATTGGAATTTATTACAATATTACTGTGGGTGCCACTTCAAAATTAACCCTTTTTTGAGGATGGTAAATGCCACTGCTAAGTTGATAGATGTTGAGGATGGTAAGTGCCACTGCTAAGTTGATAGATGTTGAGGATGGTAAGTGCCACTGCTAAGTTGATAGATGTTGAGGATGGTAAGTGCCACTAAGTTGACAGATGTTGAGGGTGGTAAGTGCCACTGCTAAGTTGACAGATGTTGAGGATGGTAAGTGCCACTGCTAAGTTGATAGTAGTATGAAGATGATAAACTCAGTATTTTGTGCTGGGAGTAAAGTGAAGCAACGAGTTGTGGTGAGTGATGCTAGGTGCTGGTGGGTGGTTGTGGCTTGTAGTGGTAGTAGTGAACTGTGGTTCTTTGGTAGTGATGTGGTGGGTAGTAGCTAAACTGAGATGGGTGTTGGTAACAGAGTGTAGTGTAGTAGTAGTAGTAGTAGTAGTAGTAGTAGTAGTAGTAGTAGGAGGAGGAGGAGGAGGAGGAGGAGGAGGAGGAGGAGAGAGAGAGAGAGAGAGAGAGAGAGAGAGCACGTATGACACAGGAGTGGGGTGGACCTTGTGACGTGAGGTGACAGAGGGGTTACTGAATATTGTACCAGAGTGCAGGTGGAGTCCATTTATTGACAAGCAAGGCCGCCCGGCCAAGTGCAAGCTGCCGATACGGATATTATACTCGAATGGACGTGGGTGTGTGGTTTTTGTGTGTGTGTTGTGGGGTGTGTGTGTGTGTGTGGGGTGTGTGTGTGTTTTGTGTACTCACCTAGTTGGAGGTTGCGGGGGTCGAGTCCGAGCTCCTGGCCCCGCCTCTTCACTGATCGCTACTAGGTCACTCTGTGTGTGTGTGTGTGTGTGTGTGTGTGTGTGTGCGCGTGTGTGCGTGTGACTTGTTCATACTATTGCCACGCCCGGGATTAATCCTGAGTCCTTTCTGTTGTCAACTCAACGTTATACTACTGAGCTACGAGGTCTTTTCGGGAGTCTTTCCTGAGACTCTGCCGAGTCTGAGTTAAGATATCGAGCCATAAAGGTCATTTTGTAAAGCGAGACCAAAAGAGAATGAGCCCTAAGCCCTAAGAAAAAACTCTGAAATTCTCCCCAAAATATTCGTGATGGTTTTATTCGTAGACCAGGGCGGAGAGAGAGAGAGAGATGAGAACCCTAAAAGACCATTACTTCCGACCAGCTCTACCAGAGCAGCCAAATCAACTCAAAGCTCTTCCATCCCCCTCCATCTATCCCCTTTACCCCCTTCATCACTGACCACTCTCACCCTCACACCATCCCAACCAGACTCACCATTCTTTTTCCTGCCTAGAGCGAACGCGTACCCTCCATTCCCTCTCCATCCCTTTATCCTACCATCCCATATCACCATCGCCTCCATCTTTCCCCTTGCACTATTTCCCCACTTCTACACTCTCTTCTCCTTCTACTAAAACACTCTTACTATCCGCTCCCCTTACCACAGCTTTGCTGCTGCCTCTGCATAACTCCCAACCCCCTGGTCTTCCGAAGGGTGTGTTGGCGACAATAGTGAAGGAAAAAAACACAGGTTAAACAGCAGACTTTTACTGTGAGAACGTTTCACTCTGGACAGAGTGAAACTTTGTTCCAGTAAAAACATGTTCTTCAAGCTATATTTTCCCTTCACTGTTCTTCCACTACCAAGCCATTGTTTACCTCCTCTAAAACTCTGAACCAACGTACAATTGATCCCACGGTCGTAAAATTTAATGATAAACAGATTCCACTGAACCTAATATTCTCAGTCAAAGATTAAACATTGAAGAAGAGAGGAAGAAGCAATCTATAGAAGCGAACCTAAGCTGTCTGTTGACCTTGGAATAACTGACAGATACTGAATTAAAAGTATTATCTTACCACAGAGATGTATCAACTGGATGTCACGCAAACAGTTCCAAAGAGTAGACTAATTATTATTATTATTGTTATTATTATTATAATTATTATTATTATTATTATTATTATTATTATTATTATTATTATTATTATTATTATTATTATTATAAACCATGGGGAAACGTTAAGCTTGCAATGATTATTTAGCTTACCGGGAATGGGAGGTAATCAGGTGTATCTAAGGAAGGGAGGGGATACCTCTAATTCCTTGGACTAAAAACCTTTCAAAACCATCAAGGGTACATTAGGAGTACCTCCTTCATGGGAGGTTCCTTGATGCCCCAGAGGGGTCCTTGAAGCAAGGAACTGATCCTGTCTTCCCGATCGATCCTGACTGCCTCCCTTTCTCGCAGACGCTGTATGACCCTTATGTATTTGGTGGCTCCCCTTAAATCTAATAATAATAATAATAACAATAATAATAATAACTTGAAGGGTATTAAAAGCAGAGGGGGTTTTGCATAATTTTATCCTACGTTGAAAGATCTCTGAACTAACGGCTGGCTCCCTGGTAGGAAAAACCCATTGGAACTAAATCCAAATGACATTCAGAAGCTTGATGAAAAAAAAAAAGCTGAATTCCTGGTCCTTGGCCCATTCCTTCTCACATTATGCTTAAATTATCTTAAAAAAGGGACTAACTTCTAAAATGCCCAAATTCACGAATGACGAAAAAAATGTGGAAAACTCTACATTCGTGGTTGATTGTATGAGTATTCAGAGAGACTTGGATTGCTAGGAGTGCTGGTACGAGGCGTGGTGGCACAGGTTCAATGTTGACAGATGGAAAGTAATGTATTTTGGATATGAAAGGTTTAAAAACACTATATAAGGCAAAAAAGTACCTTGGAGGTCAAAAGAATAAGAAGTCATGATACCATGGCTTTAACAATTCATCAGACAATGTCTATCGGGGAGCAGCGAAACCAGTATAATGCTTAAGCTTCACTTCAAGAAACTTAGAGTACAAAACAGAAGAAATTTCATCTCATTAGCAGTCTTGTTCGACCAAATTACGACCAAATTACGTGAAAGATAAGGCTAGGCTAAGTAATCCATACTTAGAGGCCGCTAAGCTCGTATCATCAGTAATAAAAATAACAAATGAAGAAAAACTTTAAAGATCAAGCCAGTTCAAGTTTTTTCGACACGATGCTGAACAAATCTGATAGACTAAAACACGAAGAAGCATTAAAGAGGCAAAGTGAATCAATAGCTAGAAACAAAACCTTGAAATATAGCGGCTATAGATGAAACTCAACGAGAGTAAATGTTATTGTTAGGCATAAAAACATAAGAAAGAGCACTGCGGCTGGTCTACCTGTTCACCTCACATCCATCCACACCAACGGAGTTATATATCACTTCAACTTGTCGGTTTTAAACCATTTATCACATCTGTCAGACACTGCAACATCATGGGATCTTGATACAAAGAATTATTCAAACTTGTCCAACCTTTGGACGAAGACCTACTTAGACTAGTGGATGGTTCCACTATGACCCAGCGTCCTCCTGCTTCGCCTCACCTGTCTACCGTATATAAGCCACTTCTACGGCCCTATGCTGTATTTTCTACAAGATTGATGGACTGAACACATCGACTACAGGCTGAGGAACTGATTACCTCAAACTCTTCCTCTCCTTACACCCTTCTGATTTGTATTGACTGATGAAGCCACTGTGTGGCGAAACGTTTCTTCAATAAAGATTCCCATATGTTGCATAAGTGTCTCAATCTTTGTAAATTTTGGTTTTAACTAGATTCCCCACACGATCAGCTGATGAGCCACTCAGGGTATGAAGGATGTAGAGTTGAAACAAAGATTGTATTGCAACCACACTTCTGTTACAAAAGATTAAAGTTTATCTAGATTATCTAGACAGAACTAAAGGTAAATAGACTGTAGGTAATCGTCTCAGCTCATATCCTAAACATGGTCCGTGGGATCTCTTGACATCCACTTTTCCCAAGAACTTCTGTGTGCTCGCATCTCTCTCTCTCTCTCTCTCTCTCTCTCTCTCTCTCTCTCTCTCTCTCTCTCTCTCTCTCTCTCTCTCTCTCTCTCTCTCTCTCTCTCTCTCTCTTTTACACAGGGTTTGACAAGGTTAGGTTAAAGATCCCTAGCTTTATTGACAAGCTATTTACAGGTTAAGGATTCCTAACTTTATTGACAAGCTGTTACCTACATCAGCTCATTTGAAAGCATTTTTATTGTTATGAGACATACAAGTAGGGAACAGGATGAATTTGGAGCCATCTGTGGGCCAGTATTTTCATTGATCAACTGACTTTATCTCTTTGATATCATAATGCTGTACGAATGTGTTCCAGACTCGAGTCATCCTGGGGATAAATGATCTCAGATGAAGTGATGTTCTGGAGAAGGGTACAGAGTGAAGTTGCTGCTTTCTGCCTGTCTTGTGGTATAGGAGCTTGCTTCATGCTGTCCTCGAAGTGGTTCCAAGTGTGGCACTTTGACAATATTGGCCTTGTACATAACAGTAAGGCCACCCACATCCCTTCTCTCTCTCTCTCTCTCTCTCTCTCTCTCTCTCTCTCTCTCTCTCTCTCTCTCTCTCTCTCTCTCTCTCCTCTCTCTCTCTCTCTCCTCTCTCTCTCTCTCTCTCTCTCTCTCTCTCTCCTCTCTCTCTCCTCTCCTTCTCTCTCTTCTCTCTCCTCTCTCTCTCTCTCTCTCTCCCTCCTCTCTCTCTCCTTTCTCGTTGCTTCCCCATCCGTAAGGGTGTTTTATTCTCACCACAAACTATCACCCCAGAATTCTATATCGGAGAAAATTCTCATTTGTGGTTCGCTTCCTGGAAATCTGCCTCTTGTCCTCTTAACTGACTGAGGATATCTACAGCTGACTTGAAAACACCCCGGCGTATTCCTTGCTTTTTTGCTGAGCTCTCAAGAAAGACCAGGTTTCTTGACTTATAGATCTCGAGGGATTTTTGCGAGAGAGAGAGAGAGAGCGAGAGAGAGAGAGAGAGAGAGAGAGAGAGCGAGAGAGAGAGAGAGAGAGCGAGCGAGAGAGAGAGAGGAGAGACAGACAGACAGACAGACAGACAAAGACAGAGACAGAGACAGAGAAAGAATAGATGTTATAGGCAGTGGAGAGGATGAAGAGAATGGGAGGTATTAGAAGTAGGGAGAGAATGAGAGAGATTAATGATTAGGAAAGGAACATGTGGTTCAGGAAGGTGAGAAGTGTTGAAAGAAGAGAATTGAAAAACAATCCAATAATAATAATAATGATGATGATAATAATAATAATAATAATAATAATAATAATAATAATAATAATAATAATAATAATAATAATTATTATTATTATTATTATTATTATTATTATTATTATTATTATTATTATTATGATTATTATTATTATTATCAAGAACCTTGCGGCGGAAGGGATTACTTCCTTACCTCTTGGGCCTCTGTCGTGCCACTCATTAAAGCTGCGTATGGAGTCTTCCTCTACCACTAAATCACCAAGAGTCTAGGTCATTCCACTTTTGGGATACGGTTTAATATCATTTGTACCCATTTCTTCCAAATATACTAAAACTTAGTAATGTGTTGAGGTGTACTACATGTGCTTGTGTACCTCAACAACTCTTGGTAACATAGCATATAATTTCTACTACTACTAAGGCTATAACTACTACTATTACTACCACTACTACTGCTATTAGTATTGTTATCATTCTTATTATTAACATCATTATTATTACTACTACTACTGCTAGTACTACTTCTAAACTAGTATTACTCCAACCTAGTTCACCTTCGTCTACAGAGTAGCGTCGACATACACAAGACGATAAGTGTGTTTTTAGCCTGCGGCCGAGCTACCTGAATATCAAATTTAATTCCGTGATGAAAAGATGCATAAAATAGCCTTCAGTATATAAAAAAAATTGTTTTATTAGGCATTGGAATTTTTGTACTATATTTTTTTTATGTTGCAGTTATTAATATTATTTAATACTTATGATACATGTATATTCAATGATTTTTTATTGGCTCGCTGCCTCTTCTTCCTATAGGCGACGTCTGATTCCCTTTCCTCCTCGAACTGTGGGTCAGTTGTGACTTGCTGTAGCCACAGCGGTATTAAGGGCTAATTGTTAATTGATCCAACGATAGTATTGTTGGTTGTGAATTCTTCCAGCAACTATATGGCAAGACAAGCCACGGGGAATGGAAATTATTAGCTCAAGTACTTTTACACTTCTCAGTGCATCATCATGAGCTGCACAATGTTGCAAAGGCAGCAACAGGAGAAATAGTTTTTCAGAGTATGGTAGCGCGGTGGCACCAGCCAATATCTGACTGAGGGAGAGACGCCCA
>NC_069405.1:30281836-30284336 GCF_026875155.1 Cherax quadricarinatus
GTTTGGACTTCCAAGTACACTGCTATCTGTGTTTCCATATACTCCCAAGTCCTACCATCAATACTCTAGTACGTAATATAAAGCTTCGAAGTTCCATACTCGTAAATGTCAACAACATTTAGTTAACCAACTTGGAAATTCCACATTTATGGAAAACCAGTATGAGTCAGAACAGAAAAAATCCTGCCTAACTAGGTGGGTTCTACGAAGAGATGACAGAGATCGAGCAGGAAATAGAAGGATGTGTAGATTTCATATTCCCAGACGGTCAGAAGGCCATCAACACAATCCCTCACAGGTAATTGACAAAGTGGAAAACTAGGCTGTAAAGACACTTTTGATGCATCGTAAAGCATCTGCGTAATATTATTATGAATATTATTATTTTTTATTGTAATTATTATTATTTTGTTCTTAGGGAAGCGCTGAATTCTAAGGGTAATGTAGAGCCTAGGTCATACGAGAGAATCAAAATTTGATCCAAGAAATGCGAGGCTATCTCTAATTCCTTGAATTAAAAGCTTTTCACTCTTTTTCCCCTCTTCCCTTCAATATTAAACTATGTAGGAGAAGTTTTAGAGGTAAGTGGAATATGTTAGCATGCATAAGCGAATACATAATATTTTAAAGGAAAAACCAATCAAGGAAAAACAAGCGATATGTGAGATTTGTTTCTTGAGAATGCATCACCTATCATTCTACCCTCCTTCCTTCCCTCCATTCCCTCCCTCCCTCTCTCCCACAACCTGTGCATTACAGTAATGAAACAACAAGGAGGCTTCATTTGTCTTGTCACGGCACCCCCGATGCCTGGTTTCACTATCGATTATTCGGCTGTATAATTAAATGTCTCTGATGAACGGCCGTTCTAAAGCCCTTGGTACCAATCTGCTTTGAATTGTTCCTTGAATTGTGTCTTGAGTTGGTGTGTCTTGAGTTGTTGTTGTCGCGAGCTGTGTCTTGTATTTGATCTTCCGTTGTATCTTGAATTATATTAAGCTGTGTTTCGATGTGTGTCTCTTGCTTTGTGCCTTGAATCGCATCCTCAGCAAGATAATGTATGTCTGTGTCTTTACTCTAAGGCATGAAGGCTGCATGTCGTATTGGAATGAACTAAGGAATCTGGTGTAAGTGAACGTGCTACGAAGAATTTGGAGTTGAGTTTATATTATATATTATATATATATTTATATATATATATATATATATATATATATATATGTATATAAATAATTAAGAATCAGTGTTTTAGCAACAAATTTTTGTACTGTATATGCAAAGAAACCTTTGAGAAATGGTCCAAGTAAGACCGGGGTAACCAGGGAAGCTGCAGCCAAACTCAAGTTGAAGTTGAATTGCAGATCAGCTAGATGCAAGCAGTCTGTTTGTGCCACAGGGAAGTAGGCGGAAGAGAGGGAGGGGTAGGATGGCTGTGGTTGGTAGGGGTTAGGGATGGGTGGGGTTAGGAAGAGTAGGGTAGGAAGAAATGGGTGTGGAGGAGGGAGAGTGTTGGGGTAAAAGATAAAAGGGGAACTATAGGGGGGAGGAAGAGATGGGAATAGAGGAAGGGGAGGATGGGGAACGGGATGGGTGGGGAAGAAGAGAAGTGTGAAGGAAAGAGTTTGGGAGGAAGGAAAGGAGGGTGGAAAGGAGAAATGGATGGTAAAAAAAAATGGAGAGGAAGAGTGGGTAGGGAAGAGACCAAAAGAGGCAGAAAAATATGACCAGGAACGAGAGAGACACTGGTAAGGAGGCAGGAAAAGATAGGTAGGAGGGAAGGAACAGTGGGGAGGAAAGTAGGAAAGAATGAGGAAGCAGGGAAGAATGTTGAGACAGGATAGAATGAGGAGGTAAGGATGGTTGATGGAGACGAGTAAACATTCAGGCTCGGACACGCACAAGCAGCAATTGACTTTTAATTAGTTTACGAGTTATATAGTCTATCGACTGCACAAGGGTCATTAAGGTTGTAAATCACCTCTACACTAACAATAAAATTAGTTTAGTCCAAAAATTAGGGATTAAGGTAAGCACTCACTGTATATACATTGAAAGATGCACTCACACACACACACACACAAATATACCTCTCTGTGAATATACACTGAAACACACACCTCTTGGCAAATACAGAGAGAGAAAGACAAGAGAGAGAGAGAGAGAGAGAGAGAGAGAGAGAGAGAAGAGGAGAGAGAGAGAGAGAGAGAGAGAGGGGAAAGGAGGAAAGAGAGAGAGAGAGAGAATCCTTCTCCCCTTACCCTAAATCTCCGGCAGATACGAATCTCTTTCAGCAAATGACAATTGAAACAAATACACTTTGCTTGCTCTTCCTTTAGGGGCCCAAACAAATGCAGTTTGCTTGCTCTTGTCTTAGGGGCCAAAATAAATACAGTTTGCCTGCTCATCCTTTAGGGGCCCAAACAAATACACTTTGCTTGGTTTCCTGATAAGTCAAAAAAACAAGAAAACAGTCTGCTTGCGTATTTTTCTTTCCAAGTAA
>NC_069405.1:30289336-30299336 GCF_026875155.1 Cherax quadricarinatus
AGGCGATGTCCTCATTTGCAGCTTTGCTTTTAAGTGATGGTTTACTCCGAAACATCGCTTTTGTTGGAATCTGCAATTCGAGACATCGCTTTTGTTGGAAACTGCAATTCGAGACATCACTTTTATGTTTTAGGCCAAACCTTTGTTATTAAGTGATTTCCTAGGCCATGACTCCACTCTTAACTGGTAACTAATACCATTGCTTCTTTCTCGAGTAGTTTCTTACACCTAAGCCTTGCTATTGAGTGAGAGTCTCCGTGCGCTTCTCTTCAAACTTTGACACGGCTTTAAAGACGAAGAGACAGTGGAGGGTGTTGCTGGCCCCGTGCAAGTCTCCTCCACCCGTCTCTCTCTCTCTCTCTCTCTCCCAGCCCTGATGAGAGAGTGTGTGGAGAGTTCTGCTAGCTGCCTGCTAGTCTCCTCTTTCAGGCTCTCTTACTCCAGCAGCCCCGAGGAGACTGGTTGGTTCTGCTGGTTATTGCTAACCTCCTCCACCAGGTTCATCCTCCCTGTCCTGTAGAGTCCAGGTGCTGGAATACCTCTGGCTACATTTTCTGATTCATTACTCTCATTGCTAGCTGTCTTCCAGGTATTAGATCGGCCATTCTCTCTCTCTTTCCTCCCTTCCTTTTCTCAAGAACGATATATATCAAGGAAATATGCATCAGGAAAAGATACATCAAAAAATATATACTCTCCAAAATATATATATACGAGCAAAGTTTATTTTAAGAATTACATTCCTATTATCATGGTTAAAATTTTAAATACCAAAGTCATTATCTTCATTAAAGATAACAGCAGCAGAAGTTTTACAATTAATATTGCAACAATTTTAGTTCCTCATTTATATTTATTCTTAAATCTGACCAAGAGAAAAAATATAGTGTTGGAAGGCGCCCCGAGCAGCAATTACTCGGCACTCTGGAAACTTTTGTATGAGTTTATTCCTGAGGCTGCGCTTCTAATCTTTCCTGAACACTCCTCCCCACGGAGATGCTTCCCACAGGGGCTGCAAACACCTATGCACTGTGTGCTTGCTTGCAAGCACTGCTGTAAATAAGTGCATGGCTGCAAGCACCACTTTAAACACTGATTGCATGCGTAAACACACCACTGAAAATACTGAGTGAATTGCTGCAAACACCATAGTATACACTGAGTTCATGGCTGTAAGTACCATTGTAAATACTGAGTGCATGGGAATACGTGGGAAAGATGCAAGCAAAAGACGTGGAAGTTTACACTGAGGCTGGTTGTTGAGAAGAATTATCAGCTTCGGTCTGGATTACAAACTAACGTGTACTATCTAGAGGTATTAGTCAAGGATAGAAAAGCGGAAGGCTCTTTCTCCCCCCTCCACTTCCTCCGTCACTACCGGCATGAAAACAGGGAACAGATTGTACTGTACCGTATTGGGGAAAAACGGCAAGAAAAATGGAAATGAATGGAAGACGTGGCTGCAATTGTCTCTACAACTAAATGGTTATAACTATGACCATAATTTTTAAAAGGGTTGGCCGATAAGCCAGCGGAGGGCCTCGGTCGGATGACCAAACGCTCCAACGGCGGGCCATCATCTGACCAAGACCCTCATCAGGAAGCACTTGTCCTGTTTCCTGACGAACGTAACCTATCCTAACCTCTATTTAATTAGTATTGTTACTAGCTTAACTACTGGCGTTACTCCACTGCCAAACACAGAGAACCGTGAGTACCACAGGTTCTACTTTCTGCCTACCATTAACTGCACTGCTATTATCACAGCCGCTTACTCCTACCACTAGTATTATTGTTAACTGAGTTGCTTCCTTGTCAAGTGATCGTCCTGGTGCAGCTGATGAAAAGTCATTAGGAATCAGTTGATTTCTGATTGCCATACCATTGCTTGAAGAGCCGCTCTAACCACAAAGTTCACTGACATTCCAAACAACTCGAAAAATATGCCAAACTAAAGGTACCATGAACAATAAAATGGTATAAAATACCGACAGGTTGTTTAGGTAAGACACATATGCAACAGTTAGGTATCTTTATTTCGGAATGTTTCGCCTACACAGTAGGCTTCTTCAGTCGAGTACAGCAAAGTTGATAGAAGCAGAAGAGACTTGAAGACGATGTAATCAGTCCATCACCCTTAAAGTTTTGAGGTGGTCAGTCCCTCAGTCTGGAGAAGAGTATTGTTCCATTGTCTGGAATAATATCATGATTCTCCTTCTTCTTCTTCTTCTTCTTCTTCTTCTTCTTATTATTATTATTATTATTATTATTATTATTATTATTATTATTATTATTATTATTATTATTATTATTTTACTCAGAGGGAAAACGCTAATCTCTTAGAGGTCAGCCATCGTCTGAGAAGAGGAGGAAATCAGTGTCGATCTTAGGAAGGGAAGACAGTAATAATAATAATAATAATAATAGTAATAATAATAATAATAATAATAATAGTAATAATAATAATAATGGTAATAATAATAATAATAATAATAATAATAATAATAATTAAAAATAATAATTAAAATAAGAATCTTCTACAAGTACATGACACAACTTATACAGACCTAGCTGACAACATTAACATACAATAAAGAAGGCCCCTGGCTCTAACTCTCGGAATCAGGAGTCCTTCACTGGCATCAGAAGTCTGTGTGATGAAATAGGTCTGCAAAAACTCAGCCTGTTTTTGTTCCCGCTATATAACTATCATGCAACGGACAAGTGAAGTAGCAGCACCAACACACAGCAAGAGGCATTCTTGAGCTTCCCTAGCGCTCGGGCTTCGGCCCAAAGCTGGGTGTGGCTCCAAAGGGATCCTGTAGTGCTTGCTACCTTGGCATCCCCTGACATCGTCTGCTGCTGTGCAGCTGCCACGCCCTTCGAGCCCGGCGTGGACGGAATTTGTGGTAGCCCAAGGTGCCTAGCTTCTCCCTCCGAGCCCCGTGGGAGCGGGAAATGGGGCTAGGCCTGGGGGCAGCTGGTCCCAGAAGATGAGGAGCTACTTTTACCTCCTCCCATGGCAGACATTGGTCTGAGACACTCCCACGACAGGGAGCCAAGACCGGGCCATCTCTTGGAAAATTCCCGGACCGGGCGATTATACCGGCGAATCTACAACAACAACAAATGATAGGATCTCGAACCACTACCAATGTACATAGCATTGTTTAGTGCCAAGGAAAAAGAATAATGAAGAACTACATCTAACACCTGTACACCATGATGTATCACAACATACAGATGTGGTATACAGTATATGTATGCTGCATTTGTATTAGTATGATATATGCTGTATCACAGCATGCAGCAAACAAGTGTAGTATGCTGTATCTGTATGCTGTATCTGTATGCTGTGTCTGTATCAGTATATTATTTGCTGCATCACAGTATGCAACCTACAGATGTAGTTTGCTGTATCTGTATGCTGTATCTATATCAGTATGCTATATGCCGTATCACAGCATGCTACAAACAAGTTTAGTATGCTGTATCTATATGTTGTGTCTGTATCAGTATGTTATTTGCTGTATCACAGCATGCAGCAAACAGGTGGAGTATGCTGTATCTGTATGCTGTGTCTGTATCAGTATGCTATTTGCTGCAACACAGCATGCAGTAAACAAATGTAACACCTGTGATATATGACAGGTGCTACATCTGTATGATGTAGCGCCTATGATATATTAGAGAAAGTTTAGGAGAAAGCTTCTCACTCTGGGTAAAGTTGCTAGGATTTATAACTGAAGAACTTATGCCTTGAAACGCCGTCCAGTGTAAGTCCCGCCCTTGATGCCGGTGAATGTCCCTTGATCCAAGAAGCTGTGAACTCCCAAACCTCATGCTTGGATCAGTATTGTTTGTCTTTCATTGTTCAGGTGCTGTGTAACTCCCTAAGGGTTCATTGCTTCCCAAGTGAATAGAATACTTTGACAACCTCGTTGATGGCTGACTGGAACACAGTCATCCTTTACTAAAAACAGTATGGAAAGGCTTAAATATAGCTTTGACTAATTGTTATGACTGTCGTGATTGTAATAATATTAATACTGATAATAATAATAATAATAATATATAATAATTATTATAATTATTATTATTATTATTATTATTATTATTATTATATTATTATTATTATTATTATTATATTATTATTATTATTATTATTATTATTGTTATTATTATTAACTGCAGAGTACATACATTGCTAACTAATAAACTTTATTCACACTGGACTTTACTAATTCTTTCAGCCTCGTTAGAGCTGTTAATCACTAACCACTGGTACACCACCACCTTCTCACCTGAAGCGTACACTTCACCTGAGTCTCCATCCTTCAGAAGTGCAAAACTAAACACCATATCCATCTACAGATCTTGCTAGACAACATCCTTAACCTTTCTCAAGATGTTTCACCGTGGGTGCAAATTACATTTCCAGCCAGAGTGGATGGTTTTAGGCAAACGTAGGGCCTCCCAGATTGCCTTGCCAGCCTTCTTATCCTCCTTCACAGCATGGAGGGAACAGATGACGCAGATTCTACCAGAAAACTCGAGCAATTTAGCAGGGGTGGACGACCTCGGCTTCACTAGTGGAACCAGTCAGTGGGATTCGCTCACAACCCCAACACCAAGGGCAGCTACAATGATGGCCCACAAATAATCCAGCTAGGACAGCCCCATCATGGAAAAGATTGCTGTAGCTGGGCTCCAGGGTGCAAGCTCCATAAAGGAGACCTCTCGCCTCTCAGCCGTGAGTCTTCCACCGTGGCTCGGGTCCATGATAACCTAGTTTGATACTGTGCCCGTCCCTCCTGTCGGTGCAAGCTGAAATTTCACAATATTGTGGGAAAAGCAGCTACGTTTAAAGAGAACACTGAGGACTCGAACCGCCGTTCAGGAATTGCTGAACGGTCGCTCTTATTATTCTTCTGGCGGAGTTTATGCTATTGATTTTCTCAATTTGTATTGTTTGACAAAAGAGAAAACATTAAATTTGACATAAGGTATTGCTGCCCATTAGATAACAGAATATAGTCATGTATAGGGATAGCTTCGGAATTTCTATAAAAGAGGGTTTGAAGGACAAGCGGGACCCGGGAGACTTATCTTGTCGCTGCGATATTATTATTATATTTCATTATATTATTATTATTATTATTATTTACATTATTATTATTTTCAATATTTTTGTTATTACTGATATTATTATTATAAATAATAATAATAATAATAATAATAATAATAATAATAATAATATGATAATAATAATATAATAATATATATAATATAATTATTATATTATTATTATTATTATTATTATTATTATTATTATTATTATTATTATTATTATTATTATTATTATTATTATTTCAGCGAGCCTGCTCATGAACTTCCACTTAGTAAACTGATAAAAAAACGTTTCATCCATTTCAAAAGATGAGTTAACCACTGATGTCGTTCAGACGACCAATAATCAAATTATTTAGTGAAAATACCATTTCGAAATTGAAACTGTCAAAATGGTACTTGCACTATCAGCCTACTTCGAAGGTTTCACGAGTTTTGACAGAATAGCTGTTCTATGGTATTGCTATGGATTATCCTAGGCTCTCGGCACGTATGCTGCTATGTATGATATTTCTGTGTAACTGTATTTGTGTATACCTGAATAAACTGACTTACCATAATCGGGAATGACTTAAATAAAACTGAGCAGAGGGCACCTGTGCATATCAGTTGTTCAATAAACCTCTACCCTTCGTTATAGTTCATATGAGTTGAAAAATTGAAGCCTATCGGGTGATCCAAATTGAAGTTATTAACAAAATACCTTTGGAGGTACTTAGGCAAAACAAGTGTGGAGCACTACAGCAACCTACTGACCCATGCTAGGCAGGGCCATCTGGAAACTATCCCATTATGAGTGACAAGTGGATCCCAATATGGGGTCGAAATATACAGATCAATCAATCTCCTGTGTTTTGGTCTCATGTGGGTTATCACTGAGCATCGACAAGTGATCGTTACACTTTAGTTATTCACTAGCAGTTAAGCTTGATTGCTAGTTATAAGTCAGAAGGGATGGTTTCCAGAGGGACAAGACAACTGTACCCACAGTAATATGTTGCCTCTGGAGTAAAAATCTAACGAAAACTGTATATATAATAGCACACTAAACTTTCGAAAGTTTAAAACTCGAGCTTTCAATCAAACCGTGGGTTCAAGCCCCACCCGTTCCCTGGTTCGTTGGGAATCGTGTTATTACGATTTCGTGAGTCGAGTTTTCAATACCTGTCACGGTGTTTTTTTTTTCTCAGTTGTATACACTTAAAATATTTACAGTAAGGAAAGAAAGAAGTATATTTTGTTTGTATGGAAAAGTACAGCTTAATAAAATTTCTTCGTTAAGCAGCAAATTGAGACCTACATCGCTTAATTTAAATAACTGCGTGAACCTTTCCCTAATTGCCGTGCATCAGCGTCGAAAATTTGAAGCCGATCAAATGAGGCATTCTCATGTTATAAATGAAACTAAATGAAAATTGTGTAGGGAGTAGAAAAAATTTAAGTCACAAAAAAATCAGGTAACTACTTAAAGGGTGTAATTATAACTTTAAGTTTTAAAGGGGTGGGAGTAAGCCAGGGAAAGGCCTCGGTCAGATGACCGAAATCTCCTGATGTGGTCATCATATGAGTAAGACCCTTGTCAGGAAACACTTGTACTGTTTCCTGACAAACCTTACCTAACCTAACCCTAATCATTGGCATGCAAATGCACCTTGCATATCACGTAAGTACTCAAGGATGACATCGTGTCGTGGGTACAGCATCCCTGAGAGAGCTAATAACACCAGCGAGAGTGCTGGAAATATCTGCAGGGAGACGCTCTTGTGACAAATAATAACTGATGCAACGTGGAGTTCCTAAGCTGATGATAACACCTGCGAGACGGGACAGCTGGACCGCATTATCGATCCCGTGTGCAGCAGTGTTGTACTCTTGGATGCACAGTTGTTCCGTGTTGTTGCCAAGCAACCTCTTCTCCTTCACGAGTGTCTTGGTGTACTTGAGTAGTTGTTGGCTTAATGCTGGAGCTGCGTACTCTGTGATAGGCCTGACAGTTCATTAAAAGCTGCTCTGGAATTCGATTACCTTCTCAAATGCTACCACTGATAGGTAGTTTATAGAAACACTTGGTGATATACTCAATGTGTTGTTCACTCCCAGATGTTTCTCACTATTCAACTAATTGCAGTTTCTCTGGCCCCAGGCTATACTTTGACTTTGGTTTTCACATTCACTTCCGAAAATGCATAATCTTACGCTTATTTGGGTAGCTTGTTAGAGCATCTGTGAAACCTGTGCCTGACGATACTCTTCTGTTCTATTTACTTTTATCTACATCACATAGTTAGCTAACAATATAGAATTCAATGCCATTTTGCATTCATTTAAAAATATTTAACATAATAAAGGTCACTGTATTGATCTCAAAAGTTCACCCTCACCGGAAACTAATCAGGTTTTCGTTGACAAACTGAAGACTTTAATTTAAACCACAATTCCTCTAATTTGTGAATACATCTCTTGTTTGGTATAGTGTTAAATACTTCCATATAGTTCAAGAAAATGCAGCCTACCATCCCTGTCTTCGTTGTTTTAATACCATTATTCTTTCGTAGAGCTCCTGTAGGTTTGTGAGGCAGTACTTACCTTATTTAAATCCTTGCTGATTTTCTGTACTCAAGTCCCTCCTCCCTTGGAACTCCACTAACCCCTTCCTTATTATTCTTTTCCAATACTTTGGAGAGTATATATGCCAGTGATACTCAACTGTAATTCATTGCCTCTTGCCTGTTCCCCTGCTTGTTTAATGGGACCACATTTGCAGTTTTCCAGCTGTGTGTGCCTGCGCGCGCGGGTGTGTGTGTGTGTGTGTGTGTGTGTGTGTGTGTGTGTGTGTGTGTGTGTGTGTGTGTGTGTGTGTGTGTGTGTGTGTGTGTGTGTGCGTGCGTGTGCGTGTGTGTACTCACCTATTCGTGGTTGCAGGGGTCGAGACATAGCTCCTGGCCCCGCCTCTTCACTGGTCGCTAATAGGTCCTCTCTCTCTCCCTGCTCCATGAACTTTATCATACATCGTCTTAAAACTATGTATGGTTTCTACCTCCACTACGTCACTTGCCAGACTATTCCACTTCCTGACAATTCTATGACTAAAGAAATACTTCCTAACATCACTCTGACTCATCTGAGTATTCAACTTTCAATTGTGACCCTTTGTTTTTATTTCCAATCTCTGGAACATCTTGTCTCTGTCCACCTTGTTAATTTCTCGCGGTATTTTATATGCCGTTATCATATCTCCCCTAACCCTCTTGTCCTCCAGTGTCGTCAGGCCGATTTCCCTTAACCTTTCTTCGTATGACATTCCCCCTAGCTCTGGAACTAGCCTTGTTGCAAACCTTTGGACTTTCTCTAATTTCTCGACGTGTTTGACCAGGTATTATATTCACCCTAAGATCCTTTTCCTTGAGTGAGGTTTGCAGTATTTAGCCACCTAGTCTGTACTCTGTCTACTGTCTTCTTTGCGCTTCCCCGATCTTCATGACTTTGCATTTGGCGGGGTTAAATTCGAGGAGCCAGTTGCTGGACCAAGCTTCCAGCCTGTCCAGGTCTCTTTGTAGTCCTGCCTGATTCTCATCCGATTTATTCTCCTCATTAACTTTACATCGTCTGCAAACAGAGACACTTCTGAGTCTATCCTTTCCGTCACGTCATTCACATATACTAAAAATAGCACTGGTTCTAGGACTGACCCCTGTGGAACCCCGCTAGTCACAGGCGCCCACTTTGATACCTTGTCACATACCATGACTCGTTGCCTCCTTTTCAGGCATTCTCTGATCCACTGCAGTGCCCTTCCTGTTAAATGTGCCTGATCCTCTAGCTTTTGCACTAATCTCTTATAAGGAATTGTGTCGATGACCTTCTTGTAGTCCAAGAAAATGCAATCTACCCACCCCTCTCTCTCTTTTGTCTTACTTCCGTTACCTTGTCATAAAACTCCAGTAGGTTTGTGACACAGGATTTACCTTCCATGAACCCGTACTGGTTGTCGTTTATAAGCTTGTTCCATTTTAGGTGCTCCACCACTCTCCTCCTGATAATCTTCTCCGTGACTTTGCATACTATACACATCAGTGACACTGGTCTATAGTTTAGTGCCTCGTGTCTGTCTCCTTTCTTAAAAATGGGGACTATATTTGCCGTCTCCCATACCTCAGGTAGTTTCCCAGTTTCAATGGATATGTTGAAAATTGTTGTTAGTGGTACACACAGCGTCTCTGCTCCCTCTCAAAGGATCCACGGAGAGATGTCCGGTCCCACCGCCTTTGCGGTATCAAGGTCACTTAGCAGCTTCTTCACCTCTTTCTGTTGCCCATGTGAACAAACTTTTCCTCTACCTCCTTGCATTTTGTTGTTACGTAGTCCGTCTTTTCGTTTAATGACTTTCCTACCAATTCTCTTTCCCACTGAAACTCCTGCAGGAACTTCCTCATGCCTGTGTAATCTCCCTTATGCTGTTTGGCTTTTCCCATCCTACTCCTGTTACCCTCTCCGTTTGTACTCCACGTGGTCACTAGCTCCAAGGGGCCTTTCATATGTGATGCCCTCAATGTCCGAGCTACCCAGGATGAACACGAGGTCCAGTCTTGCTGTTCATCCTCCCCCCTCTCTCTCTGTTAGTGTTCGTAACAAGTTGATGCATGAGGTTTTCCAGTACCACATGCATCATCTTGGCTCCATGTTTCGTGACCCCCATGTGGCTCCAGGTTTTTCCAGTCAATCTCCTTGTGATTGAAATCGCCCATAACTAGTAACTTAGCTCTACCCGTGTTTGCTCTTCTGGCCACTTCTGCTAGTGTGTCTACTATTGCTCTGTTGCTCTCTTCATATTCTTCTCTTGGCATCCTGCACTTCTGTGCAACTCCTCACC
>NC_069405.1:30306836-30319336 GCF_026875155.1 Cherax quadricarinatus
AGGCTTGGTGAAGAGATCTTGATCAAAGGAACTGGAGTTTACTCCTCTCTTTCTTGGATCAAACCCGATTAGCTCCCTTTCTCCAGGCACTGTGTGGCTCATGCAGTTGAAGTCTTCGAAGTCATTGATGTAAAGAAAAGATATAGGTTACACGACAACGTTTCGCTCTGTGTAAAGCTTTATCAATTGTCAATCTTCTAAAGCGAAACGTTGCCAGAAAAAAAAAAGTTGAGTAATAATAATAATAATAATGTTAATAATAATAATAATAATAATAATAATAATAATAATAATAATAATAATAATAATAATAATAATATTATTATTATTATTATTATTATTATTATTATTATTATTATTATTATTATTATTATTATTATTATTATTATTTAGCTCAAATAATATGCCCAGCTCCTCAAAGACTGAAGCTGCTGAGGAGAATAATTTAGCTGCCCCACGATTTTAAAAATTAGTGAAATCACCCCTGACCTGCTGGTGTTACCTTGAGATGACTTACTGACTCACACTAGTTTAAATGATTAACGAGATAATTATGAACTACATACTAACTCATACACTAGTTTAAAAGATTAACGAGATAATTATCTGTTACTTACTCGCACACTGGTTAAAAAGATTAACGAGATAGTTACCAACTACTTGTTGACTCGAGTTAAAATAGATTAACGACGTAGTTACGAGTAACTTATTCATTGATACATTAGCTTAAAATATTAATAAAATTATTACAATCTACTTATTTACATATGCATATACTGCTTTAAAAGAATAGATAATTACCAGCTACCTATTTACTCAGTGCCTTAAAAAATACGAACGAGACCAAACGGATTTTTCATTGAGTCTCTGGCACACAGGTTGATTATAATTATAACCAAAATTTCTAAAGGGGGTTGACCGGTAAGCCAGTGGAAGGCCTCGGTCATTTGACCAAAAGCTCCAACTGAGGGTCATCATGACCCACGTCAGGAACCCCCTGTCCCGATTTATGACAAACCTTACCTAACCTAACACAGATTTAGAAGGCAGGAGAAATTATGATCAACTGATCGCTCCGCAGCTCCGCCAAATAAACTCAGCTATACCAAATGTTAATATTCGTTAAGCTTATCAGATTAACGAAATTAATGAACTGTTGACACGCAAATATTGGTGCTAGTGATTTTGTTTTCCGTTACGGTGACATACTAATTTAGTTGGCGGAATTAAATCTGTTCAAACTATCAATCATTAACTTTGATTTTTCATATAATTTAGAGATAGAAATAATTATTTAAAATAGATTCTATTGATAAGGCCAAAATGAAAATTGCGTATTAATACGAAAGGAAATATTTAGTAGTAGACAGGGAAAGCCGATGAACAGTGAAGCAGAGACACTGACAGACGAGTCGCTTTTACTTACGCAATGTTTCACCCGTTTTGGGAGAAGAGAAGAAGAGAAACCTGGTTTTTATTGCGAAATTCGACGCTTTATTGCAAAATTCGAAGCAATTTTTTGAACACACCGGCCGTATCCCACCGAGGCAGGGTGACCTAAAAAGAAAAACGAAAGTTTTTCTTTTTAAATTTAGTAATGTATACAGAAGGGGGTTACTTGTCATTCGCTTCCGGCATTATAATCGCCTCTTGCGACACCTATGGCTTACAGAGGAAGAAATTTAATGTTATTCTGTGTAGAACCTCGAGAGTTACCATAATTTCAAACAAAATTCGTACTTTGTTGCCCCTGCTTCACAAATTTAAATCTGTTTAATTAAGGACCATCAGAACTGGTGCCTTGATGCTGGTGAAGGGCTCTTGATTCTGGGAATTTGAGAAGCCCTCCCTATCTCCCACGTGCTGTACGGCTGAGTGTTTCTCGCTTTCCAGTGAATATAATGATTAATAATAATAATAATATAATAATAATAATAATAATAATAATAATAATAATAATAATAATAATAATAATAATAATAATATTAATAATAATAATATTATTATATTATTATTATTATTATTATTATTATATATTATTATTATTATTATTATTATTATTATTATTAACTGGTGGAAAAAATAGCAAACTTATTCACAGTCATCGATTGATGTAATAAGGCATACCTTACACAACAATCTTTTATTGCAACAACCTTTCGCTGTGTGTGAAGCTTTAACAATTCGCGATAAATCTCTGTAAGAGCGAAATGTTGCGCCAGAAAAAGCATTTATATTGACTACTAACGATAGAGCAACGTTAAAACCACTTGGCAAATGTGTTTGAGAGGCAAGACATTACACAGTGAGCAATCCCTCAACTATTCACGACGTTTTGCTCTGTGCAGAGTTTTATCGGGTAATGATAAAGCTATATTTATGTGGAAACGTCGCCTTGAAGTAGTGACTTGCTTGCTCGACACACAGCGCCTTCTCGGCTCAGTTGGATGACAGATCACGTCAGATTAGCAGCATCAGTACCATTTGACGTCCAGCCTGAAGAGACAAGTTAATTGTCAAGCGACTTTCCGGATATCTTCGTTAAGTTGCAACAGGTTTCGGATTTTACCATCACGCAGGAAAGGAAGTTTGTGGCATGGTGAAACAAGTGCGCGCCAGTGCATACAGTTTTTTAATTATTTACTCGTGTTAGGGTCATGCCAGGTTCGGGGAATGAGAGGTAATTAGGTATGATCTAAAGATCTTACAATTCCTGAGACATGTATGTTGCCAGGAGGAAATACGTTCAGTGTCCTCACAACCTGGAACGTTAAAATATTAGCAGAGAAAATATGTAAAATAACTGAAAATATTCAGAGGGTAATGATATATTATAGAAGGACTTTCAGTCTCCTAGATGTGGCGTTATTTATGTATTGCTCCAGTCCATGGTATTGTGACCTTTTTTAATTCATTAGGTATTATGGAAAGATATTTCCGCAACAGCAGTATTGGTGATGGTGAGATACTGCAACATAACGTCAATGAAATTCATAAATAAGTCACAGAGGTGCATGAGGACTGGTTTAAATTCACAGTACTACCATTACTACTACTACTGTGACTGCTACAACTACTACTACTGTTATTATTATTAATATTATTATTATTATTATTATTATTATTATTATTATTATTATTATTATTATTATTATTATTATTATTAACAAGAATAATAATAACACAGAAATAAAAAAAGGAAAGTATTATTAATTACTCTTTCAGGCAAGACGAAAAAATCGATATTCTGGAAAATGTGTGACTAATATAGCCACTCTGGTATGACAACACTCCACATTGTATGTGTGTGTATATATATGTGTGTATATATATGTGTGTGTATATATGTGTGTGTGTATATATATACATATGTGTGTGTGTGTGTGGTGTGTGTGTCAGTAGGTATCAAAATGTATTTAAAGGAGTAGCGTGATGTGTAAAAACAGCATCGTAAATCGTGCCGTTTTAGATTTAATTGACTATAAACGTTAGCTGCTGGAAAGTGTGTGTGTGTGCATCTGTGTGTGTGTGTGTGTGTGTGTGTGTGTGTGTGTGTGTGTGTGTGTGTGTGTGTGCATGTGTGTGTGTGAATTATTTTATGATGTACCTTTCATTACTTTCTTTTTTCTCCAATATAATTCTAAAAATATAAAATAGCACTGCCATTGAGACCAGACAGTAAATTCTTGTAGCACTACACACCCAAAACATAGAATGGTAGTAGCTCTACCAACCATAAACAACGATAGTTACTAGTCTTACCAACCACTAACAACGATAGTAGTTCTGCCAGTCACAAACAGCGATAGTAATTCTACCAACCACAAATAACGAAAGTAGTCTTGCCAGTCACAAACAACGATAGTAGCCTACTAACCACAAACAGCGATAGTTAGTAGTTTGACCAACCGCGAAAAGCAAATAGTACTTCCACTTCACGCTAGTTCCGAATATCAGTTCATTATTTAATGTCTTTTGTTTCAGCTTTTAAAGTTTTCTTTTGAGATTATTATTTCTTTGTTTTTTTTTTCCATTATCTGACTGCTGAGACAATATCCAAGTCTTTGTCATAATATCCCTTATTTTATTTTATTCTTCACTTTCTTTTGTCCTATAGCATGATAGGTTTGATGTGTATGATAAAGGAAGCAGGAATGCCGTGCCTTGTATGAACTGCTTTGTCCAAAAGGCTGGTGTCATTCCAATCCTCCTTCACGCTAGCTCTTAGGATCAGTAGGTGATTTGTTGTTTATCGGTGAGGACGTGAACTGGTGCTTTGTCTCCATTAACACACACACACACACATCTTGTCAAGCTCAATTTTGTTGACTTATATCTACTGCCTTGTCTTGTGTAACCTTCACTCTGTACTAATCGCATCACGTGCATTGAGGTACAGGAGGCTGGGGATATGCAATACAGGTATACCTTACTCAGACTGATCAATGACCAAGATTTATCTAGTTACAGAATAAAGCTACTTTCTGACACAGGTATGGGGACTCCACACTCTGAAATTAGTTCAGGATGTCCATAAAACACTGCACGACTTTCACTGATACACATCTTACATTTTGTAATTTTGAGTAAATTTCTGCACCTTGAGAGTGGTATCAATGAATCACGTGAATCTAGTCTAAGTTCAGCTTGTGAGAGAGATCTACTGTGGAGTGGGTTAATGCACCTGTCCTGTGTGGACAAACTATGTGTTTAATTGGAGAATATGGGTGGAATTTGATTTGGATCTTTTAATTGTATTTGGCATATTGGATTCTATTTCTACATTTAAAAAAAGGCATCTCGTACACATGTATAATGTATTTACACCGAATATGACAAACAACAATTACAGAGCAAAACTGTCATAAAACATTACAGAATGTCACTTAACATAATATATTACACATGGCTCTTAAAACTAGCACGGGTTTTAAAGAGTATAATTCATTAGCACATGACCCTCAGTCAGCACAGTGTTTGTATGTGTATACTCACATAGTTGTGTGTGTGTGTGTGTGTGTGTGTGTGTGTGTGTGTGTGTGTGTGTGTGTGTGTGTGTGTGTGTGTGTGTGTGTGTGTGTGTGTGTGTGTGTGTTGTGTTGGTGTGTGTGTGTGTGTGTGTGGTGTGTGTTTGTGTGTGTGTGTGTGTGTGTGTGTGTGCGTGTGTAGTGTGTGTGTGTGTGTGTGTGTGTGTGTGTGTGTGTGTGTTGTGTGTGTGTGGTGTGTGTTGTGGTGTGTGTGTGTGCAGATTAGTTAAAGATTACCATAACAAATTACAGGTCGTAGGCACTAATAATGCAATCAGACACAAAGACAATTCAGTCACAGACAAGGCTGGGCAAATACTAAGTCTGCTATTTACTTAGTTTGCCGAAGCAACACCAGTGCAGTGTGTCCAGTATACCAAAAATAAGCAAAAGTATGACGCCCAAACGAGTGAAAGTCAGTTCCAAACGAAATAATATTCACTTAAACATACAGTGTGTCCACACAGGGCAGATCATCATACCACTTCACACCCTCCCAAAAGTAAAATATAAACTATGTTAACCCGAACTTGTGGTGACACAACTCTTAAGCTGCATAAACTATGTCAGCGGTGACTAAATATAAGATAAATGTTAGTGAAAGTGTAGCAGTGTTCTATGGATAATCTGAATTTCAGAGTGACGATACTTCAACAATATAGCTAAAGCAACAAAGTCTACAATATGGACATGGGCTGCAGACCCAGAACAGTGCAGAAATTAGATGTCTTAAAACTACATTGTGTCTGGAAGTTTCTGGATGCGAGGCATTATTAATGGAGACAGAGCTCCAGTTCACGTCCTTCCCCATCAACAGCAAATCTCTAACTCCTTCTCTGAGTTAGTATGAAGGACGGGTTGGAAGGCCTCCAGCAGAACAAGTTTTCCGTATAAAGTGGTACACCAAAAACCTCCACCCCGGCCCCTTCAGTATCGCAAATACACATCAAACTTGTCAGAAAATGTTGTAAAAATGGTAGACAAAATTATATGCATTATTATAAGAAAGGCTTTTACAATATCTCAGATGTCATTCAGTGTGAAGTTATTTCATATGATAATAACAGTCCTAACAGTAAACAATCATAATTAAACACTAAACAAACACCAAACAATGTATACACTGTTACACCACTCCATTATAGAATGGTTGTACTACTGTTATGAACCCCAAACAACGAATGGTAGTTTGCACTGCCCACCTTCAACAATGAATGGTTGTAGCAGTGGGAGTGAATGTGGTGGAAATCTAAATATGACTGGTAAAAGATTTATCTTGATTGTTAATATCATCCGTAAGCAAACAGCCATTGTCTGTAGCAGCTCCATGAGTAAGGCTGACCAATCTTCCTTCTCCCAGAGCTCAGTCGTCAGTGTTGATTCCTGAAGGCAGTCACTATTTGCTCGAGGGAAGAACTAGTGGGAGGGGAATTTACAAAAGTTGTCACATAGAAGACTAAGACGAGCGAATCAAAGTCCATCTATATAAGGTATTGGTTAGTCGTAATTATAAAATGTTAACAGTAATGTTAAAGTTCTACTCATTGTCATTCGGGTTAATAGATTTCATATACTAGTACCGACTTACAGGGATTCATGTGAAGCCTAAAGATCATCATTTCAAGAGGTTCTGGAACTCCAACATCAACTATCTTATTCGTATTACTCTCTGAAGCTCAGAGTAGCATTATCATCAAGGCTCCGTATGTCCCGACGTATCCATGAAGTGAAACCCAATTTTTTTAGTAAAATTCTCCTGAGTTCTGTATTTCAGAAATATCACTATAACGACAAGCATATCAGGACAACAGGTGTTCAAGAGAGTGTGTGTGTGTGAGTTCACCTACAATGCCAGTTAATCCTCTTATGTTGGCTGGCAGGATACGGATGTCCCCTCTTCTCAAGTTTCTATAAATTCTTATTCTTCAGGGTCTCTGCTTTCTTGTTTCTCGTAATTTTTACCAAATTGCTTTTCTGTCTATCTGCCTTAAGATCTTTGTGTTTTCTGTTTGCATTAATGTCTGTTTCCTATTTGCCTTCCTGTCTATTATTTACGTCTCTGTCTGCCTTACTGTGTCTGCCTTCCTCTCTCTTCCTGTCTGCCTACCTTTTTGCCTGCTTGCCTTCTTGCCTACCTGCCTTTCTGTCTCTATTCCTTTCTTTTTGTCTGCCTCTTTTCTGTCCAACTTAGTGTCTTTCTGTTTTTTCTGTCTGCCTCTTTTTATGTCTTCTTGTTTGTTAACACTACTGTCTCTCAGTTTCCCTATTTATCTAACGTCCTCTCTGTCAGTCTTGTTGTCTGCCTATTCTGTTTGTTGTTATCGTGCATATTTGCCTTCCTGTTTGTCAACCTTCCTTCCTGACTGTCAGCCTTACTGTCTGTCAGCCAGACTAGTATGAGAGTCAAGACACCAGATTACATACTCACTTAGATATGTAATGACAACTACCAAATGAAGGGAAAGTGCCAAATGTTACTCCAATATTCAAGAAAATTGTCAAGGTATTAATCTTGAACCACCAACCACACGAGCTTATTTTTTCGAAACGGGGGGGGGGGGGTTGAGGGGGAATGTAATGGAAGCCATCATTACGGAAAAGATATACCAATTAATAAAAAATTAACATGAACGGAAAATACTTTTCTTAAAATAGAAATTACAAGATCTCTTAATGTATACGTCATCTAATGTAATTTTTCAACATAATAATAATAATAATATTATTATAATTATTATTATTATTATTATTATTATTATTATTATTATTATTATTATTATTATTATTATTATTATTATTATTATTACGTTCGTAGGTAAACAGTAAATCTGTAAGTCTCAGGCAGAGCCTGGAAAATAGGAGGTAATCGTTTTTGGATCTGAAGAAAGGGAGGATTGCTTCAATTCCTTGGATCAAGCAGCATAAGCCACAAATCCACCAACACCCAGCATCAAGGCACCAACCCTTGAATGGGAAATAAAAACGTTCAACATAGAAGAAAGTGAAGTTCAAGAGACAAACTGTGCGTCTGGATGAAGATCTGTTCATCGGTATGCAACTGCCAGTACTCTGGAGCTGAAAAATATGTGAATGGCTAAATGTTGCAGTGGGTGAATGTCACAGGTTTCTGAATGGTTGAATGTAACAAGTGTCTAAATGGGTGAATATAAAAGGTATCTGAATGGCTTAATATAACAAGTGTGTGAATGCGTGAATATAACAGGTATATAAAGAGCTGAAAGCAACAAGTATGTGAATGGATGAATATAACAGGTATCTGATGTAACAAGTGGAGATCATTCCTCGATTCGGTTCTTATGAGTGAGTTCCACATGGATTAGTCCCTTAACTAGCCCTCGTGAGTAAGTGAACGTAGCAAATGGCCTTCTTTAACAAACGGTTCTCGGCCCAGTTCTTCGTTCAATACTTGTTGCTTATTGAAAATAACTTAGGGAGTTTTTCGAGGATTTTTCCTCTGCCCGATCCTTGTGAGTGACTGGATAAAACGAGTAGCGTTCCTCAGGGAGTGTTCCCTGGCCCAAGCCTTTTCCATAATTTTTCTAAATAACCTGGAAATTATTTAATTATTCCAATGTAACTAGATAATTGGGAGCAGCTGTCAGAGAATTACTTTAATAATTAACGGTAAGAATAAATTCCATCAGGGGTTATCTTCCAGTGATCAGGAACATGAAAAATGTGAAGAACTACATTTTTAAATAACTTGTAAATATTAATTTAATAATGTTAAACATAAACATAATGTTAAATATGAATCAAACATTTTTAATCTGATCCTTAGTGGAAAGGTTAAACAGATTAGATGCAGAATGACTTTTCTGGAAACATATTGTCATTCACATAGCTAGTTATAATAAAAGAAAATGGTGCTAAGTTGTACTTTATTGAAGTTTACCGATGACTGCGTCAGCAGGTACAACATTAGTTCTCATAGATTTTCTGTTAGACAGGGCCATTACGTTTTGCTTCATATCTAAACCAGGGCCTACCTTTTATATAGCTAGGCCAGACGGTTTAGGTTTTATGTGTATAATTAAGTGGTACGATGTCCTTAGACAGGATTACGGCCACGTAACAGCAGGCAGCAGCAAGCACTACAGGCAGCAACACTGGACTCCCTTCTCCCAGATTTTGTTCTATGCCCATCTTCCTGAATTACTGTCATTTTCGACACCTTTAAAATAGTTTTCGCAACCGACTATTGAAACTGTTGATAAGAATCTTGAATTTGAGTTTTTTTTTCTCAAAATTGTTTTAAATTAGGTTAGTCTACCCTTCATTGTCGAGAGGCGGAACTGCAAGTCCTCCTTACAGGTCACCATGTTATGAAGCACAATCTTACCGATACCAGTTTTCTTTATATGTCAGCTTTCCGTCGAGCGATCGCCCAATATCGGAATTCCTCCATTCACCGACTGCCTTGACTCCAGATATTATTGTTGTCAGTAGAGGGAAGACCTTTGTACTTCCTCCATGCCTTGTACTTGGCATTAGCTGCCACACGGCAGGAATAGCCAGTAGAAGAATATCTGAAAGCTTGGTCTCTCAATGCCGGTGAGAGAGGTACTCGTGCTGGAGATATAAAATGTCTTTGGTTATTTTCCCTTCTCCCATTGTCAGGCTGTACGAGTAGATTCCTTTTTATTTGTTTTGTTTAGTTTACATGGTCAGAATAATTAAGGCAGCCATTGTATTATATAATTAACCAACGTATCTAAGAGATCTTCAATTAACTGTCTCCTCAAAATTAGCCACAATAAGGAGACGGATATAATAGCGGAAATCTTTAAAAAACATTCATATTGAAAAATGTTAGCACATCAACATTAATATGTATGAATTATTGCTGCAGTACAAGGAAGTTCATACTATAAATCAAGTTAGTTGTATCAGTATCCTTTCATTGAATTTGGTACTATGGACACACTAGTATGGAGGACTTAAAATTTATACACACCAAGGTAAAAACGGCTTTCTTGTGTTTAAAAATGACATCATTGGCCTTAGTACTTAGATATTTGGTGAATATTACTACATTATAGTCATGAGGAAGGGCTAAACCCATTAGGGTCATGCAGCGTCTGGAGACTGGGAGGCAATCAAGTTCGACCCAAGTAAGGGGATGGTAGGTTCAGTTCCATGAGTGGATCAAGAGTGTCACCAGTGTCTCGGCACCTTGAAGAGTAAAGCACCCAACAACACCTCCCTTGTTTACATTCTTGTCACGTCCCAGCCAGAAAGCTTAACCAGAATTTTTTAGCAAAGTTCACTGGTGACTTGTCATACTTGAATATGTACGATACCGTAAACATATCAGAAGGACTTAGCAAAGAAGTTGGTTAGGTGGTAGTAAACAAGATGTATTCCCCTTGGTTAAGTGTAGTGTGGTTATCCTTGGGAGGTAAGATGTCGCATCATATTCCTGTGGTCAAGTATAGGGCTTAAAGGCCAATGAGGAACTGTATAGGAGTAGCTGGGCAAGAACAAGAATCCTCATACAGTAATTAGAACTTATGTCTATAAACAATTAGCATTCCATGACATTCTCTCTCTCTCTCTCTCTTTCTCTCTCTCTCTCTCTCTCTCTCTCTCTCTCTTCTCTTCCTCTCTCTCCTCTCTCTCTCTCCTCTCTCTCTCTCTCTCTCTCTCTCTCTCTCTCTCTCTCTCTCTCTCTCTCTCCCCTCTCTCTCCTCTCCTCTCTCTCTCTCTCTTTACACAGGGTTTGACAAGGTTAGGTTAAGGATCCCTAGCTTTGTTGCTATTTACAGGTTAAGAATTCCTAACTTTATTGACAAGCTAAGAACTGTTACCTTCATAAGCTCATTTGAAAGCACTTTTAGTTATGAGACATACAAGTAGGGAACAGGATGAAGTTAGAGCCATCTGTGGGCCAGCATTTTCATTTGATCAACTGACTTTATCTCGTTGACATCATAATGTTGTACAAATGTGTTCCAAACTCGAGTCATCCTGGGGATAAATGATCTCAGATGAATTGATGTTCTGGCGAAGTTGCTGCTTTCTGCCCGTCTTGTGGTATAGAAGCCTGCTTCACGCTGTCTTCAAGCTCTCTCTCTCTCTGTCTCTGTCTGTCTGTCTCTCTCTCTCCTCTCTCTCTCTCTCTCTCTCTCTCTCTCCTCTCTCTCTCTCTGTGGAAAATTCGTGTACAAAACACCCAGTATTACATAAAACATTCCCCAGACCTCGCCTTAAATATACTGTACATGTAGAAAAAGGCAGCAACTCTCGCATCGCCATTCCAAAACAAACCGCATGAAAAGCGACTCAAAACACTAAATCATTTCTCACGAAACGGGAATGATAAAATTCATTCAGACTTTTTAGACAATAAAAACATTTCACACACTCGAACATAAACTCTATATCAAGCGTAAATCGACCCGATAATATCGACAAAATGGCATGAAACTTCGAAGAAAGAGGAGCAAAACAAATGTGGGTAAACTTTTTCCTGCATATACTTATAAAACTTTGAAACGTACTCCCCCCTGAAATTATAGCACAAAAATAATTCAGTGCTTAATATCCAGCTGAATAAACACTTTGCAATTATAGGATTTAACAAGATAAATTTAGTAGCTTGCCATACACAGTATAATGTAGTGGATGATTAGTTACAGTGTCTAGGGTATTGCAGCCCTGACGATAGTTTTAAAATCACCCAGGATACAGTAACTGTAGAAGTAAGAGTTATACAAGTAGTAGTAGTAGTTAGTATTAGGTTGCTAGTATTAACCTTCACTATTAAATATTAATGTACGTTTTATCAGTACATCATGGATGGAAGTGAAGGGTGAGGAGAGAGTCTTTCGCTTTACTATCCTTGCCTTAACTACCTTGACATAACTAGAGATAGCCAGAATGTAAGTCAGTGGACAGTAAACAGTGAGGGTCATTGCTGTCTTATACTCTCTCTCTTTCTCTCTCTCTCTCTCTCTCTCTCTCTCTCTCTCTCTCTCTCTCTCTCTCTCTCTCTCTCTCTCTCTCTCTCTCTCTCTCTCTCTCTCTCTCTCTCTCTCTCTCTCTCTCTCTCTCTATCCCTTTCTCTTAATTGAAAACAGTAAAAGCCATATATTAAGCTACCTGGAGCCTAAGAGTGCAAAAAGCTTGATAAATGGAGCGAGATCCTAAGTCTGTAAAATATACCCCAATAAATTCCGTTTCTTTTTTCATCATAAGTAAACTGTGAGAGTAATATTGCGTGACCAGTGGAGAGCTGGAGGCTGATGAACACCTTCCACGGATGTAATGTTGGGGTTTTCAGGCTACAGAAAGGTTTTTATCTAAGTCCAATATGTCTCATTGTCCAGATAATAATAATAATAATAATAATAATAATAATAATAATAATAATAATAATAATAATAATTAAAAGACTTAATTAGAAGCCTCTGTTGATGTAAATAAGGTATAGACGAAAGATATATGTGT
>NC_069405.1:30321836-30324336 GCF_026875155.1 Cherax quadricarinatus
TATTATCGGCAGTACGCTATTAGGATCCAGTTCAACTAGAAATTTGGGGTTGGAAGGCAGCAACAGGTTCGATGTGTGGTGATTAATATTTACGGTGGAAGGCAGCACGAGCGTGACGTTGCTTAATTAACGTTCGTAACTGCAAGGACAGGTGTGGCATTTATTAATTAATATTTGTAGTTTAATGACACAGCGTTGTCTAATTAGTGCTTGTAGGAAAAAAACATGGTGATTAATTATTTTTTTTGGTGCTAAAAGGCAAACAATTACATGAAAAAACTCTGAAGCATTTATTCAATTAAAATTCATATAAACACACAAGTGCATGGAAAAAAATCATAATAAAAACTCTGGCATGATTTTTTTTTTCATTGCCACGATAACGCAAGTGCAATGGTAAATTTGTTTCCAAGTGGATTTACATGAAAGCGTATGATTTTTTAGGGTAATTCAGTTATATTTAAGGTTTTTCTCATGAGAATGTGATAATATTTCTTAAGGGAATGACAGGAACACAACATATTGTTGAAGAAGTTAATATTCTTTTCATACGCCTTGACTTCTTGTAAATAACGAAGTTGACTTGTTGTAAATAACGAGAGTGCTGCAGTCTTGTAAATAACGAGTGTTAGGGTTTTGTAATTAACGAGGGTGTTGGAGTCTTGTAAATAACGAGAGTGTTGGAGTCTTGTAAATAACGAAAATAACTTCTTGTGAATAACAAGTGATAACTTCTTGTAAATATCGCGAGTGTTAGAGTTCTGTAAATAACGATAGTGTTAGAGTTTTGTAAATAATGACAGTGTTGCAGTATTGTAAATAACGAATGCTGGTGTCTTGTAAATAACAAGACTGTTGGCTTCTTGTAAATAATTAGTGTTGGAATCGTGTAGACAACGAGAATGTTAGCTCATTGTAAATAACGAGTGTTGGCGTCTTTCGAGTAAAGAGTGTGTTGGGGGTCCTTGTAAATAAGGAGAGTGTCTCCGCTCGTGTCGAGATGAATAGACCAACGTTAATTATACATCTGGATGTCTCACTTCCTTGATAACACTCATTCATAAAGGCAGGTGTCGGTAACACATACTCTCTCTCTCTCTCTCTCTCTTTGGATGATGATGATGATGATCCAAATTAACTGTAGAAGTTCTGGTGGGTGACTGATCCCACTGCCTGGTTCCAGATCAGGCTTCTCTCTTGATGGCTTGATCAATCAGGACGGCCGCCCGAAGGCACCACAGCCCGGCTGATCAACACCCAACTTATCCAGTTTCCTTTCGGAGATAGCTAAGGGGTCCGTTGATAAATCCCCCTTTTGTATGTACAAGCCTTTTGTGGGTGGGAGCAATTTCAGAGTGCAGATTTTGGACCACTCACTCAAGAATTCTTCAGTTGTAAATTATAATAAAGCTTTCTCGCCTATGTTCCAGAGAGTACAATTCGAAGGACATTTGACGAACTCTTTAATTTATGTGCGTGGATGAATATATATGGGCAGTAAAGGTTCTTCGTACATTATCCAGATATGCGATTTTGCTTCCTTTAAAAGTCATGCATCTTTAAGGCAAGAAATATAACTTACAGAAGAGCATTACTGGGTTAACATGTATTGTCATGAAAGTTCTGGTTACCCAGCTTTTCCGTGTGTATATGAGAGCACTACTCGTAATCATTGAATAAAGGACAGTCTGGTATCGTTCCTAAGCGCTTCACAGCTTCACATTAATCTTTCACTCTCTTGAGTGGAATGAATTTGTTTTATACCCTGTTTCAGTTTTTATTTGCTCAGTTTGTTCATAGAGAAGTAACTAAACTTTTTCCTCGTTAAACATCATATTGTATTCTGTGGCATACTGGAAGACCTGGTTAATATCACCTGGGGTATTTGCTGTATCCTCAGTAAGGGCGATCAGATGCAGACTAACGAGAGATCAGGTCTTGTTAAACAAGTGAATCGGTTCAGATGTACGGACGAACACGTTCAGATAAACCAGCGAAAGTAATCAGTTCGGACAGTTTATTCCAGTACATTCCTGGTGACAGTGTAGCCAGACAGCGTCACCTGCCACACCAGGTAAGAAAAAATGATGAATCAATAATAACCCTGATTTTCAATATGGAAAATTTAACTACGGTCATCTGGCTGTACTGAGAAGGACGTAGTAGTAGTAGTAGTAGTAGTAGTAGTAGTAGTAGTAAGTAGTAGTAAGTAGTAGTAGAAATAATAATAATAATAATAATAATAATAATAATAATAATAATAATATTAAAAATAATAATAATAATAATATTAATAATAATAATGAAACAAACAGGCTAAATGATCTCAGATACTGAGTGTGCTCACTTAATATTTAAAACAGGTCTTTATAGATCCCAAATAGATATAAGGGGCCATGAGTAATCAGATTTCCTTCCAGAAGGGGAAGCAATAGCTCCACTTCCTTCGATCAAGAGACCTTCACCAGTATTACGCCTTCCTTAAAGGGGCGCTCCATCG
>NC_069405.1:30329336-30336836 GCF_026875155.1 Cherax quadricarinatus
TTGCCTCCAAGGACAAAGTTCTTTGTCTCCACAGACTCCTAAGTGCACCACTCACTCTTTTCCCCTCATCAGTTCTATGATTCACCTCATCTTTCATAGACCCATCCGCTGACACGTCCACTCCCAAATATCTGAATACATTCACCTCCTCCATACTCTCTCCCTCCAATCTGATATCCAATCTTTCATCACTTAATCTTTTTGTTATCCTCATAACCTTACTCTTTCTGTATTCACCTTTAATTTTCTTCTTTTGCACACCCTACCAAATTCATCCACCAATCTCTGCAACTTCTCTTCAGAATCTCCCAAGAGCACAGTGTCATCAGCAAAGAGCAGCTGTGACAACTCCCACTTTGTGTGTGATTCTTTATATTTTAACTCCACGCCTCTTGCCAAGACCCTCGCATTTACTTTTCTTACAACCCCATCTATAAATATATTAAAACAACCACGGTGACATCACACATCCTTGTCTAAGGCCTACTTTTACTGGGAAATAATTTCCCTCTTTTCCTACATACTCTAACTTGAGCCTCACTATCCTCGTAAAAACTCTTCACTGCTTTCAGTAACCTACCTCCTACACCATACACCTGCAACATCTGCCACATTGCCCCCCTATCCACCCTGTCATACGCCTTTTCCAAATCCATAAATGCCACAAAGACCTCTTTATCCTTATCTAAATACTGTTCACTTATATGTTTCACTGTAAACACCTGGTCCACACACCCCCTACCTTTCCTAAAGCCTCCTTGTCATCTGCTATCCTATTCTCCGTCTACTCTTAATTCTTTCAATAAAAACTCTACCATACACTTTACCAGGTATACTCAGCAGACTTATCTCCTATAATTTTTGCACTCTCTTTTTTCCCTTTGCCTTTATACAAAGGAACTATGCATGCTCTCTGCCAATCCCTAGGTACCTTACCCTCTTCCATACTTTTTATTAAATAATTGAACCAACCACTCCAAAACTATATCCCCAAACCTGCTTTTAACATTTCTATCTTTATCCCACCAATCCGGCTGCCTTACCCCTTTCATTTTCCCTTTACTGCCTCACGAACTTCCCCACACTACAACTGGCTCTTCCTCACTCCTACAAGATGTTTTTCCCTCCTTGTCCTATACACGAAATCACAGCTTCCCTATCTTCATCAACATTTAAACCCAATTCCTCAAAATATTCCCTCCATCTTCCCAATACCTCTAACTCTCCATTTAATAACTCTCCTCTCTATTTTTAACTGACAAATCAATTTGTTCTCTTAGGCTTTCTTAACTTGTTAATCTCACTCCAAAACTTTTCTTATTTTCAACAAAAAATTTTGTTGATAACGTCTCACCCACTCTCTCATTTGCTCTCTTTTTACATTGCTCCACCACTCTCTTAACCTCTCTCTTTTTCTCCATATACTCTTCCCTCCTTGCATCACTTCTACTTTGTAAAAACTTCTCATATGCTAACTTTTTTCCCTTACTACTCTCTTTACATCATCATTCCACCAATCGCTCCTCTTCCCTCCCGCACCCACTTTCCTGTAACCACGAACGTTGCAGAATACTCTAACACTACATTTTTAAACCTACCCATACCTCTTAGATCCATTGCCTATGCTCTCATTAGCCCATCTATCCTCCAATAGCTGTTTTTATCTTACCCTAACTGCTCCTCTTTTAGTTTATAACCCTTTACCTCTCTCTTCCCTGATTTCTTCTATTTCCCTTGTATCCCATCTACCTTTTACTCTCAGTGTAGCTACAACTAGAAGTGATCTGATAATCTGTGGCCCTCTATAAACATGTACATCCTGAAGTCTACTCAACAGTCTTTCATTACCAATACATAATCCAACAAATACTGTCATTTCGCCCTTTCATTCATATCTTGTAACTTATTTTATCCTCTTTTTCTTAAATATTTTCCTTTTAAAAAACCCCCTTTCTATTTTTCTCAAAGGGCTCCCTTACTTTACCCCAAAAAAAATTTACCCCCCTCTAAAAATTTCCCTTTTTTACATTCCCCCCCCTTTTACTTCTCCTTTTTATTACCCCTTCCTTCCTTAAATTAAAATTTTTTTCCCTTTTCTTTCTTTTTTCCCATCATCACCATATCCCCTCCGCACCAAAATTTTCTTTAACCACAAATTCTGAATTTACACATTTACCCCCCTCCAAACTATCATTAAACTTAACCCCCCTTTTTTTCTCAATCTTAAAATCCCAAATTTTCCCTTTTTTTTCCCCCCCTGAAACCCCCACCCCCCTTCCGCTTTGTTTCGCTTGGGGCCGGACATCCAACTTTTTTTATTATAACTCGCAACTCGTTTTTTGTTATCCGATTTCATCCCCAATTTAGCACCCCCGTTTTATAAAGTTTTTTTCTTCCTTTTTTTGTAAATGTTACAGGGGAAAAGGGGGTTTTAGCCCCTGCTCCGGCATTTTAGTCCCTCATACGACACCATGGCTTTTCGGAGGAAAAAGATTTTTTTTCACTTTCCCATGGACAAAGAAAAAATAAAGAAGAAAAAGAGTATTTAGAAAAAGGGAAAAAACCTAAGTTTTTTTAAATTTCTGTGCGTGTCTGTGAAGTGGGACCAAATGTAAGTAGGATAGCAAGATTCCCTTTATCTAGCGTGTTTTGATTCCCCATTTTAATTTTTTTGTACTAGTAGGGGGAAAAGAAAAGACTCAAAGACCAACGCTACATCTCTCCCTTTCCTACAGATATCTTTAACAAACTTCCTGGATCCCACGAAGACTAACTCTGTTCGTATCCTTTTTTCACTGACTCAAACAAAAAGAAGAAATTTTAGAGGATATTGTATCTTCCCCTGAAAATTTCCCTTTGGGGAAAAAAAAGTCTTTAAGCAAATGGCTTTGAAAGGATTGATGTTCTAAACAACCATTCACTAAGCTACAAAGGAATTTCGTGGTCTTAGAAACAAAAATGGAGCTTTCGCTGCGAAATGGTACATAGACCATTCTTATTTGCCATAAGAGAACTTTTAACGAACATAGGGAGGGCTGTGCTGCTCTGGAACCATCATTTATAAGAAAAAAGACGGGGGTGAAGGCCACTGTGTTTAAACAGATCGCTTGAACTGAAAGTTATTGAATTTAGCCTCAACGCGTCGCCGTGAATTTCCCTTTAATAATTCGTACCAGGGTTTTTCCGTTTTCTGTTTAAGCCCCGGGCACTGAATTTTTATGGGATAAAACTTCTTTTGGATCTCGTTGCCCACTTTAAATTTATTTTATATTTCAATGCTCATCATCATTAATGAGGATGCCTTTGAACAAACAGGAGAGGTACGCAAATTGCCGAATTAATATTAAATACTAACCTCACTCTTCTAAACGACGGTAGAAAAAC
This sequence comes from Cherax quadricarinatus, assembly GCF_026875155.1. Lineage (NCBI taxonomy): Eukaryota > Metazoa > Arthropoda > Malacostraca > Decapoda > Parastacidae > Cherax > Cherax quadricarinatus. The sequence continues at coordinate 30,332,721 of NC_069405.1, forward strand.
TCGTGTAGATGATCAAACTGGAAACATTTCAGCGCCAAATTTATCTTTTTCTACTCAGGATATTGCACCTTATTTCTGGGGTTTATGACTACTAGGATAGTAGCAGTTACCCGATATTCATTTCTTACGATTCCGAAACCTCGTTTTTCTCTCCTAGTTAAACCTACAACATCAGGCAGGTTGAGGGTTATTCTCATGGGTCCACGACCTTGATATTCCCCGAAGTGAAAGTTACTCATTGATACACAACGTCACATCATCAGTCACTAGAGCTGCTGAGTTAGCAATTCGTAAAGCCTCCATACTTTCACAAAAGAATAAGATTCTCTTGCTGACACAAGAATGCCGCAAGGTACTTACTTTTAAGAATAGACTTATCAGGATTTTCGAGATGGAATACATTGCGCAATACCTTTTAGAATATAAACATGTTCGGCCTCAGGAAAAACGTATATTCAGATAAACAATTAGGCGAGTACAATTAAGCAGCGTGTGTCTTGCACTTAGCGGATGGAGGACCGAATCTCCATCACTCCTAATGCTATATGACTGACACTGGTTTAAAGCGTTGCAGATATACTAATATGGAATAATCATACATGCCAAACATGTGGCTAGGGTGTATTTCCACTCATAAAAAGTAACATACTATTCAATCAGATCTAGTCCACTGTACACAGTATCACTAAGAAACCCTTCCTACAAAACATCTCTTTTTCAGTTAGCAACACCAGGGTGGAGATAGTCAACACCATCGCCAAGAGATTTACATTCAACAGCAGCTCGGCCAACTACCACCCATCTTTCTTGCAGAATAAAGCTGAAGCCGAGCTCAACCCATAGGCGTTGTCACAGAGGGAACATCACAACATATAAATGTTTTCCCTGTATAATGATCTAAGCTTTGCAATAATACCCTATAAAAGTAAAATTTCCTTCCCTTCTGGGGTAAGTTCTGACATGCTATGACATTTTAATCAGCAGTATAATTAAGTTGCTAGAGTTGATCACGTACGATCTACTGATTCCATAAAGGTTGCCTGTGAAAAGTCATGGAGATAATGATAAACCAAAGGCTACTTTTCCCTTAGGGACACAGAACCTGTTAAATAACAGACAGTGTGCAGTCCTCACCAGCGGAGGCACGCTGCGTCAATTAATGGGCCAGTAGGCCTTCTGCAGTGTCCCTCCATTCTTATGTTCTTATGTACTTCAGGATTTTTCCTGCAAATAATTTAGCATTGCGACATTTTGGACGTAAAGCTAAACAGCTTCCTCTATGTCCAAAAAATGGATAAACGTTTAAGAGGTCGTTTTATTGAAAAAACTGAAGATAGAGCCTTCTCAGTCAGCGTACATCACGTCACTTCGGTAGTGGGTACTGCAAGGCTGTGAGCTAAGCTCAACATTATTTTCTGTGTCGATCGATGACTTGTCTCCAGCATTCGTCCCGAGAAACCTGAATACTCACTTTATGTTGATGGTTGTGCGTCGCAGCGTTCATCTTTGAAGGCGAAATGTTCGGCTGGGCGGATTCAAACTGCTCTGGAGTTTGCCCAACCTTGCGCGATGTAGCGGCGCTAAAAGTTGTCTGCTACTGTAAGTATTATAGTCGTCTTCGTTCATTCAACCTCTCCTGTTAACATTACACTAAGTCTTGGTGACAATGTTGTTACCACTGCAGTCATCAACTAGGTTCCTGAGTCGCCACTTCGACCGCAAGCTCAAATGGAGAAAAAACCACGTTGAAATCCTTGTCACATGCTGCGGTCAGTGTCTGAATATCTTACGTTATATCACCGGCACCTATTGGGGAGCCAAGAGAAAATCTTTATTGTTTATATGACCCTGATAAAATCCAAAATCGAAGATGTATGAAACGGCAAGCGATGCTACCTTAAAGAGGAAGAAGTTCGGAAAATTTATTTGCGTGCGTGTCTTTGAGCGTTGTGATGTACCCAGATTGAGAGACTGGAAGTGGAAGCAAACTTGCTTTTTCCCCGATTACGCCGAGATTAACTTACGGTTTAATGTGGCATCATGACCGCCAAGGAGTCAACACACTGCCTGTTGCACACTTCAACGTCATTTAAATTTAAATTAGAAAAAAATAGAGTAAAGCACTGGTTTGGTAATAGAGTTGTACGTGAATGGAGCAAACCCCGAGTAACGTCATTAAAGCTAAAATATTGTGTAGTTTTAAGAAAGGTTAGGCAAATACGTGAGTAGGAAATGTTGATACCGACAAGATGTGGAAAAATATACTAATGTACAGTTCAGGACATTTATTAAAGGAAACGTTTCCCCACGATCGGCTTCTTCAGTCCTAATACAGAGATAACTAGGAAACGAGTATATATAGAGGCAGGAGTCAGGTTGAACATTAAAATGGTATAAAATACCGACAGGTTGTTAGGTGTGACACATATGCAACAGTTAGGTATCTTTATTTCGAAACGTTTCGCCTACACAGTAGGCTTCTTCAGTCGAGTACAGAAGAGTTGATAGAAGCAGAAGAGACTTGAAGACGATGTAATCAGTCCATCACCCTTAAAGTTTTGAGGTGGTCAGTCCCTCAGTCTGGAGAAGAGCATTGTTCCATAGTCTGAAACAATATGGAGATGAAGTGACAGGATGGAGCCTTATATAGCGCCAGGAGGTGAGACGTAGGTCACTAGTAGAAGTAAGAACGCAGATGTTGGGAGGTCAGGTCCCTCTCAAATCCGGCCGTTCTCACTAGTAGAGGTTGTCGAAGTTGATTGCAGGTCTGTACCAAGATACCCTTGTGTTGCAGTGTCTGACAGCTTGAAGATTAAAGTGGTATAAAATACCGACAGGTTGTTAGGTGAGACACATATGCAACAGTTAGGTATCTTTATTTCGAAACGTTTCGCCTACACAGTAGGCTTCTTCAGTCGAGTACAGAAGAGTTGATAGAAGCAGAAGAGACTTGAAGACGATGTAATCAGTCCATCACCCTTAAAGTTTTGAGGTGGTCAGTCCCTCAGTCTGGAGAAGAGCATTGTTCCATAGTCTGAAACAATATGGAGATGAAATGACAGGATGGAGCCTTATATAGCGCCAGGTGAGACGTAGGTCACTAGTAGAAGAAGAACGCAGATGATAGGAGGTCAGGTCCCTCTCAAATCCAGCCGTTCTCACTAATAGAGGTTGTCGAAGTTGATTGCAGGTCTGTACCAAGATACCCAGACTGAGGGACCCACCTCAAAACTTTAAGGGTGATGGACTGATTACATCGTCTTCAAGTCTCTTCTGCTTCTATCAACTCTTCTGTTCTCGACTGAAGGAGCCTACTGTGTAGCGAAACGTTTCGAAATAAAGATACCTAACTGTTGCATATGTGTCTCACCTAACAACCTGTCGGTATTTTATACCATTTTAATGTTCAATCTGTCAGGCACTGCAACACAAGGGTATCTTGGTACAGACCTGCAATCAACTTCGACAACCTCTACTAGTGAGAACGGCTGGATTTGAGAGGGACCTGACCTCCCAACATCTGCGTTCTTACTTCTACTAGTGACCTACGTCTCACCTCCTGGCGCTATATAAGGCTCCATCCTGTCACTTCATCTCCATATTGTTTCAGACTATGGAACAATGCTCTTCTCCAGACTGAGGGACTGACCACCTCAAAACTTTAAGGGTGATGGACTGATTACATCGTCTTCAAGTCTCTTCTGCTTCTATCAACTCTTCTGTACTCGACTGAAGAAGCCTACTGTGTAGGCGAAACGTTTGGAAATAAAGATACCTAACTGTTGCATATGTGTCTCACCTAACAACAGGAGTCAGGTGGAGTGTCGCGTGGGTGGTGGTGGTGGTAGTAGTAGTAGTAGTAGTAGTAGTAGTAGTACAACTGTGGTGAGATAGGTTGGGACTGAGAAGGACCTGTCAACATGTTACAGCGGTCTCCAGAATGGGTAATATACGGTTGATTAGCAATTCGGATATTGTGTAATTTCCGGACTTTTGATGGATAGTGTTACTGACAACAATTAGGGCAGCCTCTATGCCCTTTCACAGTCTTAAATCTTCTTCCTTAATGGCTATTCTAGCCTCACTGAATTTCATGAGGTGTCCAACATCGTCCCT
>NC_069405.1:30349336-30356836 GCF_026875155.1 Cherax quadricarinatus
TTTGATCAACTGACTTTATCTCGTTGACATCATTATGCTGTACGAATGTGTTCCATACTCGAGTCATCCTGGGTATATATGATCTCAGATGGAGTGATGTTCTGGAGAAGGGTACAGCCAAAGTGAAGTTGCTGCTTTATGCCCGTCTTGGGCATAACAGCTTGTTTCACGCTGTCCTCGAAGTGGATCCAAGTGTGGTACTTTGACAATATTGGCCTTGTACATAACAGTAAGCCCACCCACATCCCTCCTGTGTTAAAGGCTCTGCTGAAATGACAGATCTATCCAGGATGGGTCCAGGCGAGAGATGAGAAGTCTTGCTCTGCTCTCTACTCTGTCAAGCAGTCGCAGATGAGAGGGGGGGGGGAGGCAAACCAAGAAAGTGGAGCATACTCGAGGTGTGAGCGTACTTGTGCCTCATACAGAATCTTGCAAGCCCTACTGTCAAGCAGATGCGAGATACGGCGAAGTGCTGTAAGCTTCCTGGCTGCCTTGTTTGCAAGATTTACAACATGGTTCTTCAAGGTCAGTTTGGAGTCAAATTTCACCCCAAGGATTTCAACTTCTTCTCCAGGTGCCAAAACCCTCCCATTCATCCTTACTACTGCACCAGCATTACCATCATGGTGCCTAGAGACCATCATCATTTGCGTTTTCCCAGGTGCAAATATTACTTGCCATCTATTTCCCCAAGCTGATATAGCTCTTAGCTGGTGATTGATGTAGTTTAGAGCAGCTGGCACTTCTTCTCTTGGATAAGTGAATGTCAGTGTACAGTCGTCTGCATATGCATGGGATTCTGGGATGAGATGAAGGTCATTGAAGTAGTCATTCTATAACAATGGTCCCAGCACGCTTCCTTGTGGAACACTTGCCCCAATAGGATGTCTTGCTGATTCCGTTACATTGAGAACTACGCTTAGAGATCTACCATGGAGGTAATCACTGAGTAGACAGCGTAGAGCCTGCAATTCCCAGTGCTTGAAGTTTTGCTAAGAGGCCCTGGTGCCACACCCGGTCGAAAGCACCAGCAATGTCCATGCTACCATACAGCTGACTTTCGATTCATCCAGTGACTGGTGCCACTTAGTGGAGAGGTTTAACAACAGATCAGCAGCAGAGTAACCTTTCCTGAAGCCAAATTGACGATCACAAAGTAGTGAGTGGTAGTCAAAAAACTCTGTCATTTGTCTTGAGATTATTGTCTCAAGGATCTTACCAGTGATTGACAGGAGTGACACTGGTCTGTAGTTGCTGATTTCTGCTCTGCTCTTCTTTTTGTGAAAAGGGACTACATTTGCCTCTTTCCACAGAGAGGGCCATTTACACTGTACTAGGCAGTGCTGAAAGATGCGAGTTAGAGGTGCTGCTAACTGGTCTGCACATCTTCTCAGCAGTCTTGGGCTCAACTTGTCTGGGCCCACAACCTTTTCTTGGTCAAGCGATTTAAGAAGGAAATGCACCTCCTCCTCCTGCCTTATTGTCACCACTTGACAGTTTTGACACAGTTCTTGCAGCTAGCCAAGGAGGGTCCCTTGCTGGATCAGGAACTTGCATTTTGGTAGCAAAGTGTTCGGCAAAGAGGTCCGCCTTCTCTTGACTACTAGTAGAGGTGGTCCCATCCTGTCGATTTAGAGGTGGAATGAGTTCATCAGGCAGGTAACCCTGTCTGTCCTTGACCAGGGACCACCAGGTTTTGGAGCCTACCCTACTTAATGATTGCTTTCTTTTTGTGTCCACCTCCCATTTAGCAATGGCCCACTTTTGAACGTCACCCATATGCCTACAGGCTTGCCTGTGCAAGTTCCTGTTATAGGTGGTAGGATGTCTTTTATACCTTCGCCATACTTTGTACTTAGCAGTAGCAGCCTCTCTACAACGAAAGCCAAACCAAGGCTGATCTGTAGGCTTCGTCACATATTGCCGGTGAGGAATGTGTTCTTGTTGTAGATTAAGGATGTGTCCAGTGAAGGCTTTCACTTGGTTGCCAACATCCCCTTGGAGAAGAGCATTCCAATCGGTGGTGGCGAGCTCAGAGCAAAGGGCTGGCCAATTACCTCTTTCCCATAGCCAGGTTGTGCGTGTGGACTCCTCACCTCGTTCTGTTGGGATTTTAAGTGTTGTAAAAACAGCCTTGTGGTCAGATGATCCAACGTAGCCGAGGGGTTGACAAGTGACTATACCTTCTGCCAGATCACTCACTACTGGGTCAAGGGAGGAGCCAGAGATGTGAGTAGGGAAATCAACAAAGTTTCTCATGTCAAATACTGCAAGAAGGTCATCAAAGCCCCTCTGTATAAGGTGTTGGTTGAGGTCACCAACAATTATGATATGTTGACAGTTGTGTTGTAGCAGAAGGGAGTCAATATTTTCCATTAGGAAGTTGATGGGATCTGCATGTTGCCACTGAGGTCTGTACATTGCACATGCTAGTACAGAGGTACTAGTGTTTATGCAGAGCTTGAAGAACATCATTTCAAGATGTGTAGGGGTGGCAACATCAATGTGCTGGGCATGAACACTTTTAGAGAAGCACACATCAACACCTCCTCCTTGCCCTTGCCTGTCTCTTCTCATCCATGAGGAGTAGCCAGCAATTCTTGCAAAAATTTCTGGAGTCCTGTCGTCCAAAAATGTTTCAACAACAGCTATCATGTCGGGACGTCGAGTATTTACAAAACTATGTGTGAGCTCTCCAACATTAGTAATGAAACCTCTAATGTTGGCCGACAGGATGCTGATAGACTGGCTCCTCATGATGTGGTCAGCTTGAGGTGGTGGGTGTGTAGGGCATGTAAGGTGCTTGCCCTTGAGAAAAGTAGGGTACTCTCTCTCTGTCTCTGTCTCTGTCTCTGTCTCTGTCTCTGTCTCTGTCTCTCTCTCTCTCTCTCTCTCTCTCTCTCTCTCTCTCTCTCTCTCTCTCTCTCTCTCTCTCTCTCTCTCTCTCTCTCTCTCTCTCTCTCTCTCTCTCCCTCTCTTTCTCTCTTCCTCTATTTCCTCGGTTCATTCACCTTCTCTTTCCCTCTCTCTCTCTTTTTATAATACCGAATATTGCAAACAACCTGCATAAAAGAATTCAAAATGTAATTTGTTTTAAAACCGTCGCTAGAATGTGATAAAGTTGAAAATTCCAACAATGTATGGCATTATTTTGTCTAACATGCATATTTATTTAAAAACCATTTTCGTAATTAAATTTTTGACATTTTGAATAAGCAAACCTTTAAAGTTCAATTTAAAAAAACAAACATTTTTAATATATACTTCCTGTCACATACCTTCCTTCCTAATAACCTACATTGAGATCATCAGGGTCGCCCTAATGAGAGTGTTAAATCACAAAGGTACGATTCGTCGGGAAACAGGAGTTATTTTTCCTGACGCGGGTCTTAGACATATGATCCACTACTAAAACTTTAGGGCATCTGACCGAGGCCTTCCGCTGGCTTACCGTTCCACCTTTTTAAATCGTGATATTAATTGGTAATAATCACGTTATGTTTTACCGTAGTGTGACGTTGCTGAATGTCAGTGTGGGCACTGGATGATCGTCAGAGTATAGTGTATGGTGTAAGTTAGCGTTAGTATTGTTTTGTGTGAATATTGTTAATGCTGGCACTGTTTGTTATAAAAGAATGTTAAAAGTGCATCAAGAGGAAGAGGCGGAAAAATAAGTTAACATGTATGGGTTTTGACACGTGGAAGAAACTGCGAGTCATTAATTTGACAGGAAAGTGGTTGGTTCTGTTCACGGAGACGCTGGAGAGGGAGAGCGACGAGCAAGGTCGTTTAAAGCAGTGGTAAGGATGTGTTGGGATGGAGAGGTTTGTGCTGCAACGACTTGTTGGTGGAAACTGTCGGGCGATGTGTGGTTGGAGGTGTGTTATATAGTTGGGGTTAAGACAGGATGGCCAGCACTACCTCCTAACGGTGATTAGCACGTTAGGTTAAAGGCCAGTCCACATAAGGTGTAATGATTATTTTCTCGAAGTGAACAGTATCCCGACGTAGGGTCACCATAATGCTGTAATGTTTGCGTGGCTTGCGACTACGAAATATGTTGAAAAATTGCTGAAAAAGCAAACGGTAATAACTCTTTGTAAATAAAATAAAACGCACCAATAAGGGCAGATGCCTCGGTACCCAGGGACACAAAAAATTCCCTAGAACTCTGAGACCTATTTTGCAAAAGTATCGAAGTGATCACTGTTACATATACTTTAATGACATGAAATACAACTTTAGCTTGTAGATAAATGGTTAAGAGAACCGACAGGTTGATAAATTAGACTCATTTGCAACACTTGGGTATCTTTATTGAGGAAACGTTTCGCCACAGAGTGGCTTCGTCAGTCCATTGAAAGGAGAATGGTGAAGAACAGGAAGAGTTTGAGGTCAACAGTCCCTCAACCTTCAGTCGATGTAATCAGTCCATCAATCTTGAAAAGACTGATGCACTGATTATACTGGCTCAAGGCTGAGGGACTGATTACCTCAATCTCCTTCTGTTCTTCACCATTCTTCTTTGTATGGACTGATGAAGCCACTCTGTGGCATAACGTTTCCCTATTAAAGATACCCAAGTGTTGCACATGTGTCTAATATATCAAGTTTAGCTTAAAAGTAATGTTACCCAGTATCTCATTTGTGCCTCTGACTCTAGTCTATACAGCTGTCACTGCACACCTGAGTCAGAAAAAAAATAATATGTAGTTTTAACACACCAGTCATATAAAAAACACACACAGAATATTCACAGAAACATAGACAAAAACATAGGAACTTTGTTAGTAATACACAGAAACATAAACAGTAACATTTGAAAGCGACAGACGCATATATGATTAAACAGTTTCATACCAAAAAAAAAACAAATGGAGGTAGAAACATATACACACATAAACACAGAGAAACCTAGAAACATTGCAAGAAAAATAAAAGATATAAAAAATAAAATATCTGCCAGAAGAAAACGCAAAGCCTCACCCAGAACGATAACAATGTAATAATTTATGAGAATTACCTCTTGAGCCAATACTGTGAGAAAGACGAGAGAGAGAGTGAAGGGGGTGAAAGGGAGGAACAAATGTTACGAAAGATAAAAATATGACTTACTGAAAGAGTATAGGCGTCGGAGAGCTATCTTAAGAGGGACTCCTAATTCCCCAAGTTGCTACTTAATTTGACGGAATTTGTTAATGATGTTTTGTGTAACAGAGAAAAGCATCCGAGATGCTAAGGGACGCTGTAATATTACACACACACACACACACACACACACACACACACACACACACACACACACACACACACACACACACACACACACACACACACACACACACACACACACACACACACACACACACACACACGCACACACACACAAGGAGGCTGAGGAGAGGTTTGTACCCAAGGGTAACAGGAATAATGAAAAAGCCAGGATGAGCCCATGGTTCACTCAAAGATGCAAGGAGGCAAAAACCAAGTGTGCTAGGGAATGGAAGAAATATAGAAGGCAAAGGACCCAGGAGAATAAGGAGAGCAGTCGTAGAGCCAGAAACGAATATGCACAGATAAAAAGGGAGGCCCAACGTCAATATGAAAACGACATAGCAGCAAAAGCCAAATCTGACCCGAAGCTGTTATACAGCCACATCAGGAAGAAAACAACCGTCAAGGACCAGGTAATTAGGCTAAGGAAGGAAGGAGGAGAGACAACAAGAAATGACAGTGAAGTATGTGAGGAACTCAACAAGAGATTCAAAGAAGTGTTCACAGAGGAGACAGAAGGGGCTCCAGAAAGACGGAGAGGTGGGGTACACCACCATGTGCTGGACACAGTACACACAACCGAGGAAGAAGTGAAGAGGCTTCTGAGTGAGCTAGATACCTCAAAGGCAATGGGGCCAGATAACATCTCTCCATGGGTCCTGAGAGAGGGAGCAGAGGCGCTATTTGTACCCCTAACAACAATATTCAATACATCTATCGAAACAGGGAGATTGCCTGAGGCATGGAAGACAGCAAATGTGGTACCAATCTTTAAAAAAGGAGACAGACATGAAGCACTAAACTACAGACCAGTGTCACTGACATGTATAGCATGCAAAATCATGGAAAAGATTGTCAGGAGAAGAATGGTGGAACATCTAGAAAGGAATGATCTCATCACCAGCAGACAACATGGTTTCAGAGACGGGAAATCCTGTGTCACAAACCTACTGGAGTTCTATGACATGGTGGACAGCAGTAAGACAAGAGAGAGAGGGGTGGGTGGATTGCATTTTCTTAGACTGCAAGAAGGCGTTTGACACAGTACCACACAAGAGATTAGTGCAAAAACTGGAGGACCAAGCAGGAATAACAGGGAAGGCACTGCAATGGATCAGGGAATACTTGTCAGGAAGACAGCAGCGAGTAATGGTACGAGGCGAGGTGTCAGAGTGGGCACCTGTGACCAGCGGGGTCCCACAGGGGTCAGTCCTAGGACCAGTGCTGTTTCTGGTATTTGTGAACGACATGACGGAAGGAATAAACTCCGAGGTGTCACTGTTTGCAGATGACGTGAAGTTGATGAGAAGAGTTCATTCGATCGAAGACCAGGCAGAAATACAAAGGGATCTGGACAGGCTGCAGACCTGGTCCAGCAACTGGCTCCTGGAGTTCAATCCCACCAAGTGCAAAGTCATGAGGATTGGGGAAGGGCAAAGTAGACCGCAGATGGAGTACAGTCTAGGGGGTCAGAGACTACAAACATCACTCAAGGAAAAAGATCTTGGGGTGAGTATAACACCAGGCACATCTCCTGAAGCGCACATCAACCAAATAACTGCTGCAGCATATGGGCGCCTGACAAACCTCAGAACAGCATTCCGACATCTTAATAAGGAATCGTTCAGGACCCTGTACACCGTGTACGTTAGGCCCATATTGGAGTATGCTGCACCAGTTTGGAACCCACACCCAGCCAAGCATGTAAAGAAACTAGAGAAAGTGCAAAGGTTTGCAACAAGACTAGTCCCAGAGCTAAGATGTATGTCCTATGTGGAGAGGTTAAGGGAAATCAACCTGACGACACTGGAGGACAGGAGAGATAGGAGGGACATGATAACGACTTACAAAATACTGAGAGGAATTGACAAGGTGGGCAAAGACAGGATGTTCCAGAGACTGGACACAGTAACATGGGGACACAGTTGGAAGTTGAAGACACAGATGAATCAAAGGGATGTTAGGAAGTATTTCTTCAGCCACAGAGTAGTCAGGAAGTGGAATAGTTTGGGAAGCGATGTAGTGGAGTCAGGATCCATACGTAGCTTTAAGCAGAGGTACGATAAAGCTCATGGTTCAGGGAGAGTGACCTAGTAGCGACCAGTGAAGAGGCGGGGCCAGGAGCTTGGACTCGACCCCTGCAACCTCAACTAGGTGAGTACAACTAGGTGAGTACACACACACACACAACCACAGGGAGATTGACTGGGAAAACCTGGAGCCACA
>NC_069405.1:30369336-30374336 GCF_026875155.1 Cherax quadricarinatus
CTCTCTCTCTCTCTCTCCTCTCGTCCTCCTCGCTCATCTCTCCTCTCTTCTCTCTCCTCTCTCCTCTCCACTCTCTCTCTCATCTCTCATCTCTCTCTCCTCTCTCAATCTCTCTCTCTCTCTACGATCTCAGTCTCTCCTAACCGTCAGTGGAGACGGTCCAAGACAGTACACAGTACACATTGTAAGCAGTGATCCTCTAGTCCTGTCGGTCTGTCCTGTCTGTCTCTCTCTCTCTGTCCCTCTCTCTCGTCCTGTCTCTCTCTCTGTATGTCTCTCTCCTCTCTCCCAGACCTCCTCTCGCTCTCTCCGTCTCACTCTCTCCATCTCATCTCCTCTCTCTCTCTCTCTCTCGTCTTATCTCTCTCTCTCTCTCTTCTCATCTCTCTCTCTCTTCCCTCTCTCTCACGTCTCCCTACCGTCATTGGGTAAATTGTATCCCGTGACAGATCGTCCATATGTTTGTTAGGAGCGTTGAAACTGATGTTCCCCTGTAATCGGTTGTCACAACATGAACATCTTCCTTTGACCACACAATTTTGACGTCATCGCCTGTGCCCACACGACATGACGACATCGTTCTAACGTAAGTTAAATGGCATCGTGTCTACATGCAATTTTGACACCTTCATTTATAACACAAATCATGCCATGATCGCGTTTGCGCCACACAATAGTGAAATAACCATCTGTGCTACACAGTTGTGGGGAAGGGGGGTACGAATAATCATAGAAAATGTTCATGGTACTATTTTTTTGTACCACGCCACCATCGCATCACACATTCAGTACTCATTTGCAGCGTTGCAACAACATTTTTCACATTCCATGAGTTGAGTTCAGACACTGCTGAGCTCATTATACCAGACTCATTTATATTCCTGTCATTGACTGATTTGCATGATACGAGGCTTTTTCTCTGTTGTCCTCACTCAGTCGGATGACCGAAATCTCGCATGTGAGTAAACACGGCTGTAGATTTTTTTAGGGGGGGGAAACAGTTTGAAAATTATATGTTCTATAATTCTATAATCACTTACCTCTCTCTCTCTAATATATGAGGATCGTCGCACGGGGTCGGGTATGGTTATAAATCTGTAAATTAAATTTTGAATGCAATGATCTAATATGTATGCAGTGATATAGTATGCTAAACTATGCTGTATTTTATATCAGTTTGTTCATTTGGAAATGATAAACCCGTAGCCGAATGACAGATACTAGGATATAGCATACCAAAAACCAATATGTGATAGTGTAGCAGTTTTTCTGAAACTTCTGGTACTGACAAGTGTGAAAGAACTTGAGATAAAGTTCCCCCCACCCACCACGTGGCTTTGTCTCTGCATCAATATATATATATATATATATATATATATATTATAAATACATATATATATATATATATATATATATATATATATATATATAGAATAAATCTATATATATATAAAATATTATAAATCTACATAATATATATATATATATAATATATATATATATTATTTATATATATATATATATTATATATATAATATAATAATGCCGTGTGCGTGTGTGTGTTTTGCAAAACAGCCATTGTGAGAGAACAGCGAAATTCCCACATTATCACGGAATTGTATAAGTTCCTTGATAATGTGAGAAGTCACCGAAAGCGCTTGGAATTCACTATTCTTCACAGTGGTTGTTTTGCAATATTCTGATATCACTTGTTTACTGTGATCTTATTACATATATATATATATATATATATAATATATAAATATATATATATTATATATAAAATAATATATATATATATATATAATATAGATATATATATATATATATATATATATATATATATATATATATATATATATATATATATATATATATATATATAATTTTGCAAGTTTAAAAACTGTAGTGTAAAGCACCCTCTGGCAAGACAGTGATGGAGTGAAATGATGGGTGAAAGTTTTTTCTTTTTCCGGGCCAACGCCCTGTCCTTGGTGGAACGGCCAGCGTGTTAATAAAAAAAATAAAATACAAAAAAATATATATATAATATATTAATATATATATAATTATATATATGTGATATATATATATATATATATATATATATATTTATATATATTATATATATTTATATATATATATATATATATATATATATATATAAATATATATGTATATTACATATTAATATATTTATATATATATAAATATATATATATATATAATATATATATATATATATATATATATATATATAATCTATATAAATATATATATATATATAATATATATATATATTTACATTTATAGTCGTTATATATATATATAATATATATATATAATATATATATATATATGAAATATATATATATAATATATAAATATAATATATATATATACGATTATAACAGCAATCATGGATATTAATTACAACTTTAATGCTGTTTATATTGCACAAAATATAGAAATGACTGATAAATCCTGAAGCCAATTATATGACTAAGAACTCTGGCGGATATCTGAGAGGAAGAAAATTTGAAATCGAATCCTCACCATTTTTTTTATGAAGAAATATTGAGGAAAGACAGATAATTGGATCTTTCATTAGCTGAAAGTCCAAAAACGACGTTTATATATATATATATATATATAATATATATAAACATATATATATTATATATATATAAATATATATATATAAAAATATATATATATATATATATATTTATATATATGTATATATGTATATATATTATATGTTATATATATACATATATATATATATATATATATATATATATATATATATATATATAAAATATATTATATATAAATATATATGTATAAATACATTATATAAATATATATATATATATATATATATATAAATATATAATATATATATAGATATATATATATATATATATATATATATATATCCTAGCTAATGTTGATATAAATCATATGATATGATATCATCCAAACTTAACATTATATGCAAAATTTTGCATCAACAATGTAAAAGTTTAATAAGTTTTTAATGATGGTAGGATCTGGTAATGGTAAATCATATATATATATAGTATAATATATATATAATGATATATAATATATATATATATATATATATAAATATATATATATATTATATTATATAAATATATATATATAATATATATAATAATATATAATATATATATAAATATATATAGTATATATATATATATAATATATATATTATATATCAGAAATCAGTGTTTTTTGTATAGTTTCGCCTGCTGCGCGAATTCCTTGCATTGTTAAAATCTCTAGTAAGGCTGATGTATGCCAGGGGATGAGGATGAAAAAGCTTGTAAGGCTTCTCCCTGAAAGCTGGCTGCTTTGAATCAAACGTTAGCACAGCTACACGCCAAGGTATTGTCCATGTGGGTAGATTAGTAAAGCCCTGCGTACCTTGTCCTAAGGAAGGTTCGTAGGTTCGAGTCTCTATCAGCCAGAGTCAGTGTTTATATACAATTATATATATATATATATAATATTATGTATATAAATATATATATATATAGTTATATATAATATATAATATACATATAATAACAAGTCGGCGGGGCCGTCTCCTACCGAGGCAGGGTGACCCAAAAAGAAAGAAAATCCCCAGAAGAAAATACTTTCATTATCATTCAACACTTTTCATTCACCTCACGCACACATAATCACTGTTTTTGCAGAGGTGCTCAAACACAACAGTTTAAAAGCATATACGTATAAAGATACACAAACATATCCCTCCAAACTGCTAATATCCCGAACCTCTCTTTGAGAGAGCAGGCACTGTACTTCCCATTTTTTTCCAGGACTCAAGTCCGTTATATAAAAATAACCGGTTCCCTTCCCTAAATCCCTTCACTAAGATATTACCCTGCTCACACCCAACAGATCGTCCAGGTCCCAAATACCATTTCTCTGCATTCACTCCCTATCGACCCGCTCATGCACGCCTGCTGGAACACCCAAGCCCCTCGCCCACAAAACCTCCCTACCAACCCCTTCCACTTCCAACCTTTCAGGACGACCCCCTAACCCGGCCTTCCTTCCCCTCACAGATGTTATACGCTCCTTCCATGTCCATTCTAAACTTTTGTATCCACTCTCTCTAAATGACCAAACCACCTCAACAACCCCTCTTCAGCCCTCTGACTAATACTTTTATTAACTCCACACCTTCTCCTAATTTCCACATCTCCGAATTTTCTGCATAATATTTACAACCACACATTGCCCTTAGGACAGGACATCTCCACTGCCTCCAGCCGCCTCCTGCTGCATTCACACCCAAGCTTTGCACACCCATATAAAGAGTGTTGGTACTACTATACTTCATACATTCCCTTCTTTGCCTCACATAGATAACGTTTTTTGTCTCCACATATACCTCAACGCACCCCTCACTTTTTTTTCCCCTCATCAATACTATGATTAACTCATCTTTCATAAAAGCCACACGCCGACACGTCAACTCCTAAGTATCTGAAAACATTCACTCTTCCATACTCTTCCTCCTCCCCAAGTTTGATATACAATTTTTCTTTATCTAAATCATTTGAACCTTCATCACCTAACTCTTTCTATATTCCCTTTCAACTTCATTTCTGCCTTTAACACACTCCCAACTCATTCCACTAACCTTTGCAATTTTTTTTCTTTAGAATCTCCCCCTCACACAGTATCATCGGCAAAAAGTAACTGTGTGCAATTCCCATTTTGTAATTATTCCCACATAAATTTTAATCCCCCACCGCGCTCTCCCTCCCGAAAACCCTAGCATTTACTTCCTTTACAACCTCATCTACAAATATATAAACAACCAGGTGACATTACACATCCCTGTCTAAGACCTACTTTTACCGGAAGTAGTCTCCCCTATTCTACACACCCTAACCTGATCTCACTTATCATAAAAAATCTTTAGAGCATTTATACGTAACCACCTATTCCAT
>NC_069405.1:30381836-30384336 GCF_026875155.1 Cherax quadricarinatus
TTATGTGTGTATATGCATTTGCATTTACTGTATATTCAGTGCATGTATGTGTGAGTGTGTTTTCAACGCATTTCCACGGACTCCTTTTCCTGGTTTCGACTGGATGCAGCTGAACTTTCTGCACGGCTCTTTCGGGAGTGTGGGTTCACTTTCTAGAAAGGTGACCGTTCCTCCTTCGTGCAGTGGTTGGGGAAATCACTAGCGTTTTGACCACTAAGCTCGACATCTGGTCCGTGGTTGACGGCACATTTGCTCGCGCGGGAAAATCCATACTAGTGGATATCTAACTGGTGAAGTCACAGAAGAGGCTTTTGGCATCGTCTTGTCCCCTGTGAAATCATCTCAACCAACAAGCCGGCCGTCACTGCAGTACGATCCATTCTTTCTGGAGACTCAGCCATCGCATTCACTGGTGAAATACTTCTCAGAGCTGCTGTTCTCGGGGAAGAGCGGCGACTTGACAAGATGGAACAAATAGTGCGTTACTTGTTTATTTAATTGTTTTACGAATAAAAGGTACACTAAGAATGAGCCTGTAGTACTTGGCTGTAAAGCATGTTCCTTATTACAAAAAAAGTAATTTTAAAATATGGCAAGTTTTACTCATTTTGTAATAAAGATTCGGGGATATATATACACACATTAGAATCAATTAATCTTTAATATTATATAAAAACAATCTTTGGTCTAGGAGGTATTTAAAATATATCTACATGTTACAATAATAAATTATTAGGCCATCTTAAAATAATATATATATTATGCTAAAATAAATAAATTATAAATACATTTATATAATAAATTATAATCAACTGCTTTCTCATCGACACTTATCCGAGTTGTGACGCTCTTTCCTCCACCGTGTCATCTTAACAACACCCTTTTCTCCGTGTAATACACACTTTCGCAACCGTCACTCTTGTTGTCTAACTCCTTGTTGGTCTCACTCTTGTTGGCCTAACTCTTGTTGGTCTAACTCTTGTTGGTCTCTCACTCTTGTTGGTGTAACTCTTGTTGGTCTAACCTCTTGTTGGTCTAACTCTTGTTGGTCCAAACTCTTGTTGGTCTAAACTCCTTTTTGGTATCTCTCTTGTTGGTCTCACTCTTGTTGGCCTAACTCTTGTTGGTCTCACTCTTGTTTGCCTAAACTCCTTGTTGGGTCTAACTCTTGTTGGTCTCCACTCAATGTTGGCCTAACTCTTGTTGGTCTAACTCTTGATGGTCTAACTTTGTTGTTCTAACTCTTGTTGGTCAACTCTTGTTTGGTCCTAACTCTTGTTGGTCTAACTCTTGTTGGCCTAACTCTTGTTGGTCTAAACTCTTTTGTCCTAACTATTGTTGGCCTAACTCTTGTTGTCTAACACTTGTTGGTCTAACTCTTGTTGGTCTAAACTCTTGTTGGTCTAACTCTGTTGGTCTAACATCTGTTGGCTCACTCTTGTTGGCCTAACGCTTGTTGGTCCTAACTCTTTGTGGCCTAACTCTTGTTGGCCTAACTCTTGTTGGGTCTAACTCTTGTTGGTCTAACTCTTGTTGGTCTAACTCTTGTTGGTCAACTCCTTGTATTGTCTAACACGTGATGGCCTAACTCTTGTTGGTCCTTAACTCTTGTTGGTCTAACTCTTGTTGGCCTAACTCTTGTTGGTCTAAACTCTTGTTGCCTAACCTCCTTGTTGGCCTAACTCTTGTTGGTCTAACTCTTGTTGGCCTAACTCTTGTTGGCCTAACTCTTGTTGGTCTAACTCTTGTTGGTCTAACTCTTGTTGGCCTAACTCTTATTGGCCTAACTCTTGTTGGTCTAACTCTTGTTGGTCTAACTCTTGTTGGTCCCCTATACTCTTGTTGGCCTAACTCTTGTTTGGGTCTAACTCTTGTTGTCTAAACTCTGTTGGTCTAAACATCTTGTTGGCCTAACTCTTGTTTGCCAACTCTTGTTGGTCTAACTCGTGTTGGTCTAACTCTTGTTGGGCCTAACTCTTGTTGGCCTAACTCCTTGTGTCTAACTCATGTTGGTCTAAACTCTTGTTGGCCTAACTCTTGTTGGCCTAATCTTTTTGGTCTAAAGGAACTCTTGTTCGGTCTAACTCTTGTTGGTCTAACTCTTGTTGGCCTAACCTCATTGTTGGTCTCACTCTGTCGGCCTAACTCTTGTTGGGTCCTAACTCTTGTTGGCCTAACTCTTGTTGGTAAGTGTCACACTACGGTCTCTGGCTCAGTTCAGTGTAACACTCCAACCTTTTCTTCATGTAATGTCCCACTAAACAGCATCAGATGACTCCGGCCCACAGTTGACAAGCGTAGGCGGTGAGTCCGCAGACATCACCGGCAGTCCTCTCCAAAGCCGGTTGACACACCGCAAGGTGGTCCGGTGCAGCGCACACTATGTTGCAAGCTCACTGAATGCGGCCAACAGACTCAGTGAGCTGAGGTGAGCGCTTCTAAAATCAGTAGAAGCCAGTAGAATACTCTACTCCCAGTAGATGTGTACCATTAGGTGTTC
>NC_069405.1:30389336-30399336 GCF_026875155.1 Cherax quadricarinatus
TCGGTCCTCCTTGAATCATCAAGTCCCGAGGGAATTAGTAATGGTCCAGGGTAGACCTAAACATCATCCATCTTCCTTTCCCACTTGTACATGGGAGTGCATGGGAAAGACAGACAGCAAAGGACTAGAAAGTCCACAATGAGGTTATCTACTGAGAAGAACAATCTAACTATGCACTTCTAAGTAGACTAAAAACTCTGGCGTTTTATCTCCGTATATAAGTCAATGTTGGGTTAGTTGTGAATAGATACAATGTCAATGTCGTGATTTTGATACTTTAAAAAAATAACAAGGATCTATTACATTCTTTTTCAGAACTGAGCATAAAATTTAATATCTGAAGTATATATAAATGATAATTATTATTAATTGGAAAACGCAAGCGCAAACGCCTGAGAAATGGAAAGTAGTTTTATCTGATTTAAAGATGAGAAGTAACTCCAGTTCCCAGGACCACGAGCCCTTCACAGGCATCAAAGCATCCCCCTTCAAAGAATACAAACTTGATTATGTGTCAGGGAGGAGAGACAGGCTCCTGTGTATTCCGTATTCAGGAACCGAAGCGAAATATTCAAAATCGTTTCCTTGGGAGAATTCTGCTGAATACAAATCACAGAGACGAAGATATTTGTAGAAACTGTTTAAAAATCGAAATAAAAGATTGAAGACCATGAAAGATAAAAGTCAAAATACCGTTGTTCGAACAGTTCACAATTATCCAACAATACCGTGGCTGAGACGGTTCACAACTATCCAACAATACCGTGGCTCAAACGGTTCTCAACTATCTAACAATACTGAGGCTGAGACGGTTCACAACTATCCAACAATACCGTGGCTAAGACGGTTCACAATTATTCAACAATACCGTGGCTGAGACGGTTCACAATATCCAACAATACAGTGGCTCAGACGGTTCTCAACTATCCAACAATACTGTGGCTGAGACGGTTCACAACTATCCAACAATACCGTGGCTGAGACGGTTCACAATTATCCAACAATACCGTGGCTGAGACGGTTCACAACTATCCAACAATACAATATCCGAACTAATCCATTACTAACCCACAATTTGTAAAACCAACTTTCTATAAAACTGTGGGTTAGTTGTGAAGGTTTTATACATTTTAGACAACCCTAAAATTCTATGACAAATTAGCAGAAATTTTGGTGCTGCATTTTGTAAAATCTGAACCCAAATCAATTAGACAAATACCAACATAATTATTGTAATCATGGGGAAAGCTCTGAACTTGTAAGGATTATACTGCACCTGGGGAATGAGAGGGATGGGGAGAAAGGGGAGAACGCCTTCAATTGTTTGGATTAAGAGACCTTCACCAGCATCCAGGAAACTTAACCTTGACGGGGGGCGAAGACAGAAAACCCTGATATTGTGTAAGTGGGAATCAACTTATATTCTGAAGGAACAACTGACAACTCACAAAGACCATGGTGAAATTCATTGTCTTCTTACTTTCACACACCCTTGAGCGAAACGCGCCGAATTAAAAACATCCTCTGCTGTCAGTGTCTTCATTTTCACAGGAGCGAAGCAGTCTCAAGGACATGTTGGGAACGAGCAAAACAGCAGAAGTGAAATCGGAGGAAATGAAATTAATTTTAGCGAGTAAAAAGTCAGGGTAAACAGTCATAGGAATGAGACAAGAAAAAGAATTTTTCTTTTATGAAATACTTGAAGAAAGCAGGACATTGTGAAGTAAGAATTTCTGTCAGAGTCTCTCGTGGGTGTTAGTCATGGGTGTTTGTTGTGAGTATTGGTTGTGGGTGTTTGTGTGTGTGCTGCGTGTGTTTGTGGTGGGTGCTACGGATGTTCTCGGTGTTTCTTGTGGGTGCTATTAACATGTTTCAGTTAATGTCTATTGTGTGTGTGTGTGTGTGTGTGTGTGTGTGTGTGTGTGTGTGTGTGTGTGTGTGTGTGTGTACTAACCTAATTGTGGTTGCAGGGGTCGAGACTCAGCTCCTGGCCCCGCCTCTTCACTGACCGCTACTGGGTCCTTCCTCTCCCTGCTCCATGAGCTTTATCATACCTCGTCTTAAAACTATGTATAGTTCCTGCCTCCACTACATCGCTTGCCAGATTATTCCACTTCCTAACAACTCTGTGGCTGAAGAAATACTTCCTAACATTCCTTTGACTCATGAGAGTCTTCAGCTTCCAATTGTGACCCCTTATTTCTGTGTCCCATCTCTGGAACATCCTGTCTCCGTCCACCTTGTCTATTCCAAGCAGTATTTTGTATGTCGTTATCATGTCTCCCCTGATCCTCCTGTCCTCTGTGTGTGTGTACTCACCTAATTGTACTCACCTAATTGTGGATGCAGAGGTCGAGACTCAGCTCCTGGCCCCGCCTCTTCACTGATCGCTACTAGATCCTCTCCCTCTCTGCTTCCTGAGCTATGTCATACCTCTTCTTAAAACTATGTATGGTTCCTGCCTCCACTACTACTCTTGCTAGACTATTCCACTTCCTGACGACTCTATGACTGAAGAAATACTTCCTAACGTCCTAGTGACTCGTCTGAGTCTTCAGCTTCAAGTTGTGACACCTTGTTTCTGTGTCCCCTCTCTGGAGCATACTATATCTGTCCACCTTGTCTATTCCCCGCAGTATCTTGTATGTCGTTATCATGTCTCCCCTGACCCTTCTGTCCTCCAGTGTCGTCAGTCCGATTTCCCTCAACCTTTTCTCGTACGACATTCCCCTGAGCTCTGGGACTAGCCTTGTTGCAAACCTTTGTATTTTCTCTAACTTCTTGAATTGCTTGACCAGGTGTGGGTTCCAGACTGGTGCTGCATATTCCAGTATGGGCCTAACATACACAGTGTACAGTGTCTTGACGATTCCTTATTAAGGTATCGGAACGCTATTCTCAGGTTTGCCAGGCGCCCGTATGCTGCAGCAGTTATTTGGTTGATGTGTGCCTCCGGTGACGTGCTCGGTGTCATGGTCACCCCAAGGTCTTTCTCCCTGAGTGAGGTCTGTAGTCTTTGTCCACCTAGCCTATACTCTGTCTGCGATCTTCTTTGCCCCTCCCCAATCTTCATGACTTTGCATTTGGCAGGGTTGAATTCGAGAAGCCAGTTTCTGGACCACATGTCCAGCCTGTCCAGGTCTCTTTGCAGTCCTGCCTCATCCTCCTCCAATTTAATTCTTCTCATCAGCTTCATATCATCTGCGAATAGGGACACTTCAGAGTCTATTCCTTCCATCATGTCATTCGCATGTATCAAAAATAGCACTGGTCCTAGAACTGACCCCTGTGGGACCCCGCTCGTCACAGGCGCCCACTGTGATACCTCATCACGTACCATGACTAGTTGTTGCCTCCCTGTCAGGTATTCCCTGATCAATTGCAGTGCCCTCCCTGTTATATGCCCCTGATCCTCCAGTTTCTGCACTAATCTCTTGTGGGGAACTGTGTCAAAGGTCTTCCAGCAGTCTAGGAAAATGCAATCAACCCACCCCTCTCTCTCGTGTCTTACTTCTGTTACCTTGTCATAAAACTCCAGGAGGTTTGTGATACACGATTTGCCTTCCATAAACCCATGCTGGTTTTCATTTATAATCTTGTTCCGTTCCAGGTGTTCGACCACTCTCCTCCTGATAATCTTCTCCATGACTTTGCACACAATACATGTCAGAGACACAGGTCTGTAGTTTAGTGCCTCATTTCTGTTTCCTTTCTTCAATATGGGGACCACACTTGCTGTCTTCCATTTCTCAGGTAGTTGCCCAGTTTCAAGGGATGTGCTGAAGATTGTGGTTAGGGGCACGCACAGCATCTCTGCTCCTTCTCTAAGGACCCACGGGGAGATGTTGTCCGGTCCCATCGCCTTTGAAGTATCAAGGTCACTTAGCAGCTTCTGCACCTCCTCCTCGGTTGTTCGTATGTCATCCAACACTTGTTGGTATATTCCCTCTTGATGTTCCCTTCTGTGTTGTCTTACCAGAGCCCTTCCTGTCTCTACTGTAAAAACTTCCTCGAATCTCCTGTTTAGCTCCTCACATACCTCCTGATCATTTCTTGTGAGTTCTCCACCTTCTGCCCTCAGTCTGATCACCTGGTCTTTGACTGTTGTCTTCCTCCTGATGTGGCTATACAACAGTTTCGGGTCTGTCTTGATTTTTGATGCTATGCTATTTTCATACTGTCGCTGGGCCTCCCTCCTTACCTGTGCACACTCGTTCCTGGCTCTGCTACTAATCTCCCTATTTTCATGTGTTCTCTGCCTTCTGTACTTTTTCCATTCTCTATTGCACTTGGTTTATGCCTCCTTACACCGTCGGGTAAACCAGGGGCTCGTTCTGGTCTTCCCATTGTTTCTGTTGCTCTTGGGAATAAACCTTTCCACTGCCTCCTTGCATTTTGTTGTTACATATTCCATCATTTCATTTACTGGCTTTCCTGCCAGTTCTCTGTCCCACGGAACCTCCTGCAGGAAGTTCCTCAACCCTATGTAGTCCTCTCTTTTATAGTCTGGCTTTTCCCATTCAACTCCTGTTACTCTCTCTACTTGCAACTCTGCTATGTATTCAAAGCACAGAACCAAGTGGTCACTAGCTTCTAGGAGACTCTCATATGTGATGTCCTCAATGTCTGAACTGCCCAGGGTGAACAAAAGGTCCAATCTTGCTGGTTCATCCTCCCTTCTCACTCTGGTAGTGTCCTTTACTTGTTGGTGCATGGTGTGTGTGTGTGTGTGTGTGTGTGTGTGTGTGTGTGTGTGTGTGTGTTGTGTGTGTTGTGTTGTGTGTGTGTGTGTGTGTGTGTGTGTGTGTGTGTGTGTGTGTGTGATAACGGGTGAGTATGCAGAATGTTATGATTTAAAATGTCAATAGACAATATTTAATACTTAGGGAAGAGCTTGTATATAATAAAAACAATTGTATGATCAGTTTATTGAATAAGGAATTTCCAAAGATGAAGAATAAGATTTTTGGAAATTTCAGATATTTTAAATTATTAAAGAATCTGTAATAATGAGAAAAATTAGAGAGAGTTATACATAAGGGTTTAAAAATAAGAATATTTGATTTATTTCACCAATAAATAATTTACGCAATTCAAGAAGAGCTTAGAAAATGAAATAAAACATTAGATGAAGGTTTTAGTGGATTAAACATTTAAAAAAAATAGATTATCTAAATCAAAGAAGCTTTTTGGAAAAAAAATGGAAAAATGCGAGTCAAGGGCTTTCGACTGGACAAAATGAAAAAAAAAATACAAGAATAAATTTTGGGAATTAAGTGAACCGAGATATTTTCTAGAGTAGGAAGAGAGGGAGAGATTAAGTCAGTAACGTGTGATGAGAATCCTTGTGTGTACCCACCCATGTGCACACACTACTCATGCTGACTCATGTGCACACTATTCATGTACACCCACTCACTCGTGTAAATTCACTCATCTTTGGACAACCACCCACTCATTCACATATTCCCACTCATACACTGGCGCCTACCCACTCACGTAAACTCACCCACTCATATTTTGAACACCCATCCACCCACTCACTCGTATTTTCTCACCCACATATTAAAACATTACATATTTAGTTACTTACGTTTTTTTAGACAGAATGAATAAAAAGGCAACAATACTGTAGCAATTCACAGATAACAAGCACATAGGAAACTTATAACCACGTTTCGATCTTACCTGAACTAGTTAATGACTCAAGTCGGACCGAAACGTCTTCCTAAGTGTCATTCTTCTAAGTCCGGCTTATTTGTAAACATTACCGTGATCCACATTCCTTGAAAATCTGATATTCAAGGCTTTGTACTACACACTGTTTACATAATCATACGAAACAGAAAACAGGTGATTTTTTCCTGATGCGAGTCTTGTCCTGAAAATTTTTAGAGAGAAGAGAAGGAAAAGGTGAAAGAAAATACATTAAGCTTTCTTATATAGCTCCAAGATACAGTGGTTTCATTTTTTTTTTTTTTTTTTGTAACTGCGAATGAAGGGATAGTTGTTGAGGTATGATAACAGCTGAGGCAGGAAAGCAGCTGAGGTAAGATAGAATATAAGAACATGAAAAAGAAGGAACACTGCCGCAGGCCTACTGACCCATGCGGAGCAGGTCCATGTGCCCCCCCCCCCGGATTAGCCCAATGACCCATCCAGTCTGGTCTCCTCCACTCAAGGAAGGAGCACGGCACCAGACCCAGCAGCACAAGTTAGTCAGGTCCAACTCACACCCACCCACACCCACTCATGTATTTATCTAACCTATTTTTAAAACTACACAACGTTTTAGCCTGAATAACTGTACTCGGGAGTTTGTTCCACTCATCCACAACTCTATTACCAAACCAGTGCTTTCCTATATCCTTCCTGAATCTGAATTTTTCCAACTTGAAACCATTGCTGGAAATTTTCAGCACACTATTTACATCCCCTTTATTTATTCCTGTTTTCCATTTATACACTTCGATCATATCCCCCCTAATTCTACGCCTTTCGAGAGAGTGCAGATTCAGGGCCCTCAGTCTATCCTCATAGGGAAGATTTCTGATACATGGGATCAACTTTGTCATCCTCCTCTGTACGTTTTCCAGAGCATTTATATCCATTCTGTAACACGGTGACCAGAACTGAGCAGCATAGTCTAAATGAGGCCTAACCAAGGATATATAGAGTTGAAGAACAACCTGAGGACTTCTATTATTTATACTTCTAGATATGAAGCCAAGAATTCTGTTAGCTTTATTGCGAACACTAATGCACTGTTGTCTTGGTTTTAGGTTACTGCTAACCAGAACTCCTAAATCCTTTTCGCAATCAGTAGTATTAAGATCTACATTATTTAGTTTATATGTGGCATGGTTATTTTCCTGTCCAACATTTAGTACTTTGCATTTGTCAATATTAAACTGCATCTGCCACTTCTCCGACCATTGCATCAGTCTATTCAAATCATCCTAAGGTAGGATAACGGCTGATGTATAATAACAGCTGAGGCAGGAAAACGGCTGAAATAGGATAACAACTGAGGCAGGTTAACAGCCGAGGTATGAAGCTAGCTGAAGTAAGATAACAGCCGAGGTATGAAACTGGCTTAAGTAGGATAACAGTTGAGGTAGGATAACTGAGACAGAATAATGGTTGAGGTAGGATAACTGAATTAAAATTAAAGAAGGAAATAAATATCATGGTCCCCGGGAAGCAGTAAACCCGTAGGAGGTCACATACCGCCTGGGAATGGGAAGCGGGGATGGTCAGAAGCAGAGAAGAGAGAGCGAAAGGACAACTCCGGTTCTTTGGAACAAGAGCCCCTCATCAGCATCAAGGGCATAGTAGACAGCTGCAGTGATAGTGGTGTTTTTACCTGCGCCTACTGCATTGTGGTCCCAGTATTGATCTGTTGCACCCATATCTTACTAGAGATCCTTCATACTCTCTCTCTCTCTCTTTCACAAACACACACACACACACACACGCACATACCAACTACCATTACTCTTCCTCATAGCCATTATCTCCCACCGAACCGATGGGCCAAAATGACGCTTTTCCTGCAATGGAAAATGAAAATCTCGACCTTCACACCAGGAGCCAAAATAAAATGATGCATCTTATATAGAAAGTTCAACGAGAAAATATAGAGAGGAAAGCACTTTTTGCCAGAAAGGAATTAACATCGTGTGGGGAAGGCGAGTTCGAAAAAATAAAATATACACAGCAGTGGGTGGTACAATTCACAATTATTCCCCACAATAACTTTTGCAGGAGGAACAATTCACAACTAACTCACAATACCATGGCATTAATAATTCACAACTAGCTCACAATAATTTGTTAGGAACAATTCACAACTAACTCACAATACCGTGGCAGAAACATTTCACAACTAACTCAAAATAATTTGGAAGGAACAATTCACAACTAACTCACAATACCGTGGCAGGAACAATTCACAACTAACTCACAATACCGTGGCAGGAACAATTCACAACTAACTCACAATATCGTGGCAGGAACAATTCACAACTAACTCACAATACCGTGACAGGAACAGTTCACAACAAACTCACAATACCGTGGACGGGACAAGTCAACACTATCTCACAATGACCTGACTTTAACAATTCATAATTAACTCACAATATTGTGGCAGGAACATTACTCACCTAACCCACAACAATGTGGCTGCAACAATTCACAACTAACCCATAATACCATGGCTACAATTCACAGCTTAGCCACAATACCGTGATTAGATCAGTTGACATCTAACACACAATACCTCGGCTGTAATAATTCACATTTAATCCGTAGTACGGTGGATTTAACAGATCACAACAAATCCGCAATTCCGTGACTGGATTAGCTCACAACGAACTCACAATACTATGGCTGGAACAATTCACAAGTGATCTATAATACCCTTGCTGGAATAATTCTCTACCAACCCACAATACCGTGCTCAATAATTCACAATTAACCAACAAACTGTTATTATTATTATTATTATTATTATTATTATTATTATTATTATTATTATTATTATTATTATTATTATTACTACTACTAACTATTAGTAATCGTAGCTCGGCCTCTGATCACTGTTATTATAATCATGGGGGAGCGCTAAACCCGTAGGATTATACAGCGCATGTGAGGGGGGGGATGGAAGGTATTCAGGGTCAGTTCGGGGAACCAGAGCACAGATCCAATTCCCTAGATCAAGAGCCCCTCACCAGCGTCAAGGAACCTCCCTTGATTGGCGGCCTCTGATCAGTCAGGCTGTTGGCTCGTGCACAAACTAGAGACGAACATGGGACGTTTCTATCTAGGACGGAC
Organism: Cherax quadricarinatus; assembly: GCF_026875155.1. Classification (NCBI taxonomy): domain Eukaryota; kingdom Metazoa; phylum Arthropoda; class Malacostraca; order Decapoda; family Parastacidae; genus Cherax; species Cherax quadricarinatus. Next base: position 30,398,178 of record NC_069405.1, read on the forward strand.
CGAAACGTTACACATATATTGTTTAAGTTCGACTGCACGAAGGTCATTATGGCCGCAATCAGCATACACATTTATACCTTGGATATTTTAATTCCTAGGATAAAGTGGATGTAAAAGATATCCTAACCCCTGGGATGAAGTAATCTGTAAAGATACATTAAACGCTGGAACAAAGTTGATGGAAAAGATACTCTAATCCCTAGGATAGAGTGGCTGGAAAATATATTTTATCACATGATAGAATGGATGGCAAAGATAGTTTTATCCAAAGGATAAAGTGGATGTAAAAGATACTCTAATCCCATGGATAGAGTGGATGGAAAAGATACTTTAATTCCAGGAATAAAGTTGAATGGAAAATATTCTTTTATCCCAAGGATAGAGTGGATTTAAAAGATAGTTTAATCCCAGGGATAAAAATAAATGGAAAAAGATACTTTAATCCCTAAGATAGAGTGGATGGAAAAGATACTTTAATCCCTAAGATAGAGTTGATGGAAAATATACTTTAATCCCTAAGATAGAGTTGATGGAAAAGATACTTTAATCCCTAAGGTAGAGTGGATGAAAAGTTACTTTAATCCCTAAGATAGAGCGAAGGGAAAAGAGAACTGAAGAGAAGCCTACTGAATTATTTGTTGGCAGTAAAGCGCTAAACTCGTAAAGGTCAAACATCGCCTGAGGGGTAAAGGGTATGTGATCCACACGAGTGCGGGAAGGGTAGCACCGATTCCTGGAATCCAGAAACCCTTTAATAGCATCAAAGCACTTTCCCTTCCCCTTGAAGTGGTTAAGCATTGTAAGCTTGTGTGGTTGGAGCGATGCAGTGAACAAACACAAGGAATAATAAGAAAAAAAAAGCTCATTTAGTCTACTAAAGCTCTTAGATTTATGAAGAAAATATCTTGAGTTTTCCGTAACACGAAGAAAACTTTCGACTTCGGAAGATTAACAGAACGAGAGGTATACACACCAGAGGGTGTGTCCAACTCATGTATATACATCGAACTGGGGGTAAGGGAAGTGTATCGCTCAGGGTATTTACTCCGTCGGCTACTGAAGGGTTCACATCTCGGGGATAAATGATAATATAATAATAATAATAATAATAATAATAATAATAATAATAATAATAATAATAATAATAATAATAATAATA
>NC_069405.1:30406836-30409336 GCF_026875155.1 Cherax quadricarinatus
ATTCTGTTATTTGTTTTCCCATGTAATTTACAAAATAGTTGTTGCCTATTTTTGCCTCTTTTTGCGCCATTATTAAATTACCTACACACACACACACACAACACACACACACACACACACACACACACACACACACACACACACGCACACACACACACACACACACAAAGGAGTAGAAAGGGAAAAGCAAAACTATAAAAAGGGGGGACTACCTTACTGCAGGAGGTTCAGTGGGAACAGGAGTTGGTAGGAAAATCAGTAAACGAAATGATGGACTTTGTAACAACAAAATGCAAGGATGCAGAGGAAAGGTTTGTTCCCAAGGGTAACAGAAATAATGGGAAGGACAGAACGAGCCCTTGGTTTACCCGAAGGTGTAGGGAGGCAAAAACTAAGTTTTCTAGAGAATGGAAAAGTACAGAAGGCAAAGGACTCAGGAAAGTAAAGAGATTAGTCGACGAGCCAGAAACGAGTATGCACAGATAAGGAGGGAGGCTCAGCGGCAGTATGACCCGAAACTACTCTTCAGCCACATCAGGAGGAAGACAACAGTCAAGGACCAGGTAATCAGGCTGAGGAAAGAAGGTGGGGAGCTCACAAGAAACGACCAGGAAGTATGTGAGGAGCTCAACATGAGATTTCAGGAAGTATTTACAGTGGAGGCTGAAAGGACACTGGGAAGTCAAAACAATGGGGTACATTAACAAGGGATATACCAACAAGTGTTGGATGAATTACACACAACTGAGGAGGAAGTGGAGAAGCTCCTACGTGACCTTGATGCCTCAAAGGAGGTGGGACCGGACAACATCTCTCCATGGGTCCTTAGAGAGGGAGCAGAGACACTACGTGTGACACTAACCAAAATCTTCAACACTTCCCTTGAAACTGGGCAACTACCTAAAGTATGGAAGAAGACAAATGTAGTCCCCATCTTTAAGAGAGGAGACAAAAATGAAGCACTAAATTATAGAACAGTGTCACTGACATGCATGGTATGCAAAGTCTTGGAATAGATTATCAGGAGGAGAGTGTTGGAGCATCTGGAGCGGAACAAGATTATAAACGACAGCCAGCACGGATTCATGGAAGACAAATCCTGTGTCACTAACCTACTAGAGTTTTATGACAAGGTAAGTGAAGTAAGAAATGAGAGGGAGGGGTGGGTTGATTGCATTTTCTTGGACTGTAAGAAGGCCTTCGACACAGTTCCTCACAAGAGATAAGTACAGAAGCTAGAGGAACAGGCGCGTATAACAGGAAGGATACTGCAATGGATCAGAGAATACCTAACAGGGAGGCAACAGCTAGTCATGGTCCGTGATGAGTCATCACAGAGGGCGACCACAGGGGTCCTGGGACCAGTGCTATTCTTAGTATATGCGAACGACATGATGGAAGGGATAGACTCAGAAGTGACTTTGTTTGCAGATGATGTGAAGTTAATGAGGAGAATTAAATCAGACGCGAACCAGACAGGTCTACAAAGAGACCTAGACAGGCTGGATGCGTGGTCCAGAAACTGACTCCTTGAATTTAACCCCGCCAATTGCAAAGTCATGAAGATCGGAGGAGGGCAAAGAAGACCTCAGACAGAGTATAGGCTAGGAGGCCAAAGGTTGCAAACCTCACTCAAGGAGAAAGACCTAGGAGTAAGTATAATACCGAGTACATCGCCAGAAGCACACATTTACCAGATAACTGCTGCGGCGTATGGGCGCCTGGCAAACCTGAGAATAGCGTTCCGGTACCTCTGTAAGGAATCGTTCAAGATTTTATACACTGTATACGTCAGGCCCATACTGGAGTACGCAGCATCAGTTTGGAACCCACACCTGGTCAAACACGTCAAGAAATTAGAGAAAGTGCAAAGGTTTGCAACAAGGCTAGTTCCAGAACTAAGGGTAATGTCCTATGAAGAAAGGTTAAGGGAAATCGGTCTGACGACACTGGAGGACAGGAGGGTCAGGGGAGACATGATAACGACAAACAAAATACTGCGTGGAATAGACAAAGTGGACAGAGACAGGATGTTCCAGAGATGGGACACAGAAACAAAGGGTCACAATTGGAAGCTGAAGACTCAGATGAGTCAAAGGGATGTTAGGAAGTATTTATTCAGTCATAGAGTAGTTAGGAAGTGGAATAGTCTGGCAAGTGATGTAGTGGAGGCAGGAACTATACATAGTTTTAAGACGAGGTATGATAAAGCTCATGGAGCAGGGAGAGGGAGGACCTAGCAGCGGTCAGTGAAGAGGTGGGGCCAGGAGCTGAGTATCGACCCCTGCAACCACAATTAGGTGAGTACACAAACACAACGCTGGAAGTTGAAGACTCAGATGAACCACAGAGATGTCAGGAAACATTTCTTCAGTCTCAGAGTTGTCAGGAAGTATAATAGTCTGGGAAGTGATGTAGTGGAGACAGGATCTATACATAGCTTTAAGGAGAAGTATGATAAAGCTCTCGGAGCGGGTAGAGTGAGTGAGTAGCGGCCAGT
>NC_069405.1:30414336-30416836 GCF_026875155.1 Cherax quadricarinatus
CCTTGGATCGAGAGGCCGTCACCAACGTCAATGCATCCCCTTGAAGAGTCATGTTTAGAGAACAAGGATGACAGACGCATTTTACAGAGAAAGGGTTAAAGTTCAGTGACTGGATCTCTGAAATAGGTAAAAGCTGAGGTTTTATGTCCTATTCACGAAATAAGGCCAGTAAAGGGGGAAATCATTGTCTTAAATTAACCACTGGTAATAACAGGCGGGACGACAGACGAGAAAAGACTTAAGCGTTGCATTTAAGTTTTCAAGAAGCACTGGGGGTCTTATTTCCTTGACCAGCGACGTCTTTTTTTCCTCTGTATTTTATGTTTGTTTCCTTCGTGTTATCTGTCTTATTTCTTCGTTTCCTTCGCGTTCTTTGTCTAATGCATTCGGGTTTTATGTCTATTTCTCCGTGTTCTCTATTTCCTTGGCGTTCTCCATCCCCAACACTACACTGAGACACGCTTGTCCGTATGCTTCACTACAGTGTTGTGGTTGTGTTTAATTATCAGAAATCAAATTCCATCGTTGTACCTCCCTCCCTTGCCACTCTACATTCAACCCAGCCCCATCCCAGTCAGCTCAGCCCCCACTCCGCCCTGCCCCACCCTGATCACCCCGATCCACCATGCCCCGCCCTTAATCCGGTCAATCAAAAACACATAAAACATGACTTTTACGCCCGTGGCTGGGAATGAGCCTGACGAGTGGTGGAGTTGTGTCAGGTTGAGGACTCAGGTCGCGTATAAACCAAAGGACTCGCCGAGCTGTAGCTCACGAATACGAAGGGTCACTGCTTGGGTTGATATGTGAAAGCCAAAAACTCGAGCCACCGTACGGTAAACGCAAGAAGAGACGCGCTTATCGTTCACTGAAAACGGCTTCACAAGTGGCTTTCCCAAAGTGTTCAAAGCAACTCTAACCTACTTATGTAAGATGACAGGATTCTTGACCATTTAACTTGTGAAATCACTTCCTATTAGTGAAAAAGGTGAAGAAAATGCAGATGCATAGAGTAATCTCTTATTGTGACAACATTTCTCTCAGTTAAGCTCTCCTTCAAGCTCTGATACAGCTGCATATACATCGAGATCTTGCCATTATAAAAGCCTGTTCTACAAATGTCTGTTCTTCGGAACCGTGAGCAAAGGAACAAGTATTGTCGTATTTCTGACGTTTGTCACAGAATTTGTTGAGAAATTTTCAACACGGAGAATACTGTGAGTGGATAGCAAATTACATTCAAATACTCCGACATTCATACTCTCAGACATCCATACACTCAGATAACAGGACACTCAGACACTGGAACAAACTAGGCCACAAATGCACTCTACCTTAATCAAACAGTTAACCATGAATAGAAGAAACAACCGCCTTTATATTCTTAATCAAGAGGGATATTATACATGTATTACACACACACACACACACACACACACACACCACACACACACACACACACACACACACACACACACACACACACACACACACACACACACACACACACACACGCACACACACACATATACGTATATATATAATTCTTTCAACAAACCTGCCGTATCCCACCGAGGCAGGGAGGCCCAAAAAGAAAAACAAAAGTTTCTCTTATTAAATTTAGTAATTTATACAGGAGAAGGGGTTACTAGCCCCTTGCTCCAGGCATTTCAGTCGCCTCTTACAACACGCATGGCTTACGGAGGAAGAATTATATATATATATATATATATATATATATATATATATATATATATATATATATATATATATATATATATGTGTGTGTGTGTGTGTGTGTGTGATGCAAGGAGGGAAGAGTATATGGAGAAAAAGAGAGAGGTTAAGAGAGTGGTGAAGCAATGTAAAAAGAGAGCAAATGAGAGAGTGGGTGAGATGTTATCAACAAATTTTGTTGAAAATAAGAAAAAGTTTTGGAGTGAGATTAACAAGTTAAGAAAGCCTAGAGAACAAATGGATTTGTCAGTTAAAAATAGGAGAGGAGAGTTATTAAATGGAGAGTTAGAGGTATTGGGAAGATGGAGGGAATATTTTGAGGAATTGTTAAATGTTGATGAAGATAGGGAAGCTGTGATTTCGTGTATAGGGCAAGGAGGAACAACATCTTGTAGGAGTGAGGAAGAGCCAGTTGTGAGTGTGGGGGAAGTTTGTGAGGCAGTAGGTAAAATGAAAGGGGGTAAGGCAGCCGGGATTGATGGGATAAAGATAGAAATGTTAAAAGCAGGTGGGGATATAGTTTTGGAGTGGTTGGTGCAATTATTTAATAAATGTATGGAAGAGGGTAAGGTACCTAGGGATTGGCAGAGAGCATGCATAGTTCCTTTGTATAAAGGCAAAGGGGATGAAAGAGAGTGCAAAAATTATAGGGGGATAAGTCTGTTGAGTATACCTGGCAAAGTGTATGGTAGAGTTATTATTGAAAGAATTAAGAGTAAGACGGAGAATAGGATAGCAGATGAACAAGGAGGCTTTAGGAAAG
>NC_069405.1:30421836-30464336 GCF_026875155.1 Cherax quadricarinatus
GGGAATATTTCTTTCAAAAAACTATTACGAGAACTCATCATGTTTATTAATAAATAGCGTCAGATACTCACGTGGGACCTGGTATTAAGCCCTGAATGGATGCAAAACCAAGTTGAATAACCAGTTAGGGTTCACTGTTTGTTCATAGGATGTTTAATAACTTTAATTAGTCATATATATTTGGAGTTGCTGGACAATTCGGGACGTCTTACCTCTCTCTCTCTCTCTCTCTCTCTCTCTCTCTCTCTATATATATATATATATATATATATATATATATATATATATATATATATATATATATATATATATATGCAAACAATCGCAGACGGGCGATCTTAACTATGAAGGACAAGCTAGGGAGGTGTAAATCTTTAGCTCTTTCTCTCATATCTATATATTTCACTCTTAAAATGGATTTATATATATACCTGGAGTATACCTAGAGATGGTTTTGGGGGTCAACGCCCCCGCGGCCTGGTTTGTGACCAGGCCTAAGAAAAGGGAAGTAATCGTATTTGATTCGAGGAAGGGATGGATAACTCCAACCCCTGAGAATCAAGAGCCCCATGAAGGATATTATAAAAACCAATGAGATAAGTAAAGCTAGGTATAATTTGCATATGAGATAAGTAGAGCTAGTTGTCATTAAAACATGTGAAAATTAGATCTAGTTTTAATTAGTTGGTGAGGTGTAGATATCGCTGGTGTTAAATAATTAGGCATCATCATTGTGCTGGCTTTAATGCCCCTCGAGTAATTCAATTTGATGACCTTCATCAAGCTTATCCTGAGTTATTAATGCAGCGCGCTAGTTATCTCTTAATATGTATAATTACCCCAGGGGAGATTCATGGCAGGAGAGACCCTGGCCTCAGACCACGGGGGAGACGCACACACACACACACACACACACACACACACACACACACGCACCACGCCCACGTCCACAACCACGCCCACAACCGCGTTATTTCCATCCTGGTCAACAGCCTACGTAATACATCCTCTTCACTCACTTGTTGAAACCAGCATTGTGGCCGGAGGAAGTGGAGGGTGTGGTGAGAACCTTCTGCTTTACTCTCCTAATCTTCAGCTGTCTAGAATGTAAATTTTTATGGTTAATATTCTAGATTTAGATCCTAAGATTTTCCAGCATACACACACACGCACACACACAGACACACACACACACACACACACACACACACACACACACACACACACACACACACACATTCTAGCAAGGTGAATAAAAATATTCTCTCTCTCTCTCTCTCTCTCTCTCTCTCTCTCTCTCTCTCTCTCTCTCTCTCTTTTTTTTTTTCTTTTTTTATACATGGTTTGACAAGATTAAGGATCCCTAGTTTTATTGACAAGCTATTTACAGGATAAGGATTTCTAACTTTATTGGCAAGCTAAGAGCTGTTACCTACATCAGCTCATTTGAAAGCATTTTTATTGTTATGAGTCATACAAGTAGGGAACAGGATGAAGTTGGAGCCGTCTGTGGGCCAGCATTTTCATTTGATCAAGTGACTTTATCTCGTTGACATCATTATGCTGTACGAATGTGTTCCATACTCGAGTCATCCTGGGTACGTATGATCTCAGATGGAGTGATGTTCTGGAGAAGGGTACAGCCAGAGTGAAGTTGCTGTTTTCTGCCCGTCTTGTGACATAAAAGCTTGTTTCACGCTGTCCTCGAAGTGGATCCAAGTGTGGTACTTTGACAATATTGGCCTTGTACATAACAGTAAGGCCACCCAAATCCCTCCTGTGTTGAAGGCTCTGCTGAAATGACAGATCTATCCAGGATGGGTCCAGGCGAAAGATGAGACGTCGTGCTCTGTTCTCTACTCAGTCAAGTAGTCGCAGATGAGAGGAGGAGGCAGGCAAACCAAGAAAGTGGAGCATACTAAAGGTGTGAGAGTACTTGTGCCTCGTACAGAATCTTGCAACCCCTACTGTCAAGCAGATGCGAGATACGGCGAAGTGCTGTAAGCTTCCTGGCTGCCTTGTTTGCAAGATTTACAACATGGTTCTTCATGGTTAGTTTGGAGTCAAATTTCACCCCAAGGATATCAACTTCTTCTCCAGGTGCCAACACCCTCCCATTCATCCTTACTATTGCACCAGCATTACCATCATGGTGCCTAGAGGCGATCATCATTTGCGTTTTCTCAGGTGCAAATGTTACTTGCCATCTATTTCCCCAAGCTGATATAGCTCTTAGCTGATGATTGATGTAGCTTAGAGCAGCTGGCATTTCTTCTCTTGGATAAGTGAATGTCATTGTACAGTCTGCATATGCATGTGATTCTGGGATGAGATGAAGAAGGTCGTTGAAGTAGACATTCCATAACAATGGTCCCAGCACGCTTCCTTGTGGAACATTTGCCCCAATGGAATGTCTTGCTGATTCCGTTCCATTGAGAACTACACTTAGAGATCTACCATGAAGGTAATCACTGAGGAGACATAGCATAGAGCCTGCAATTTCTAGTGCTTGAAGTTTTGCTAAGAGGCCCTGGTGCCACACCCTGTCGAAATCGCCAGCAATGTCCAGTGCTACCACACAGCTGACTTTGGATTCATCCAGTGACTGGTGCCACTTAGTGGAGAGGTTTAACAACAGATCAACAGCAGAGTAACCTTTCCTGAAGCCATATTGACGATCACAAAGTAGTGAGTGGTAGTCAAAAAACTCTGTCATTTGTCTTGAGATTATTGTCTCAAGGATCTTACCAGTGATTGACAGGAGCGACACTGGTCTGTAGTTGCTGAGTTCTACTCTGCTCTTCTTTTTGTGAACAGGGACTACATTTGCCTCTTTCCATAGAGAGGGCCATTTACACTGTACTAGGCAGTGCTGAAAGATGCGAGTTAGAGGTGCTGCTAGCTGGTCTGCACATCTTCTCAGCAATCTTGGGCTCAACTTGTCTGGGCCCACAGCCTTTTCTTGGTCAAGCGATTTAAGAAGGAAATGCACTTCCTCCTGCCTTATTGTCACCACTGACAGTTTTGACACAGTTCTTGCAGCTAGCCAAGGAGAGTCCCTTGCTGGATCAGGAACTTGCATTTTGGTAGCAAAGTGTTCGGCAAAAGAGGTCCGCCTTCTCTTGAGTACTATTAGAGGTGGTCTCATCCTGTCGATTTAGAGGTGGAATGAGTTCATCTCTCTCTCTCTCTCTCTCTCTCTCTCTCTCTCTCTCTCTCCCTTTCCGTCTCCTCATCCTCCTTTTTTTCTTACCTAAGCACATCAAATCCATCATTATCCTCTCTTAAACAAGAGCCCTTGTCTTTCACAGCCCATTATTCTATACATGATATTCTTCAAGAAGCAAGATTCTGGGTTTTAAATAAAAAATCGCTTCAGCTTTCCTCTCTGCATGACCTAGACAGGATTCCGGCTGTTTGTTGAAAGATATAATTGAGGGTTGTTTCTTGAGAGGAAATGTAACTAGCGGCTTTTAGATGAGAGGCTGTTACTAAAGAAATAAATTAACTAGTGGTATTTGTAGATCGGTAATTTAGCTAGCAAATGTTAGCAGTGAGGTAATTTACCGACCGTCGTTAGTAGTAAAGTAATTAACTGGCGTCTTTTAGTACTTATGGTCACTTTTACAGATGGTTGCTAGTGCAAATTACTTTTAAGCTGGAGGCTGTTAGTAATAAAGAGATTTACTGATAGTTGTTAGTGTTTAAGGTAATTTATCTTATGGTTATTAGTGGTATGGCCTTTTAACTAGTAAGGTAGTTAGTCTGGCTATTTAATTAGTACCTGCCAGCAGCAATTCCACTAATTAGTAATAGTTAATGGCGGTGTTATTAAGCTGTTCTTTGTTAGTATAGACACCTTTTAACTTATGATTGTAAGTGGAGTGGGTTATTATATTAAAAGTTTCTGGAGTAAGGCTATTTAATTAGTGACTGTTATTGGCATTGCCATTTCAGTAGCAACTGTTATTGGCATGGAAATTTCAATGGTAACTGTTATTGGCATGGCCATTTCAATGGTAACTGTTATTGGCATGGCCATTTTAATGGTGACTGTTATTGCATGGCCATTTCAATAGCAACTGTTATTGACATGGCCATTTCAATGGTAACTGTTATTGACATGGACATTTCAGAGGTAACTGTTATTGGCATGGCCTTTTCAGTGGTAACTGTTATTGGCATGGACATTTGAATGCTAACTGTTATTGGCATGGCCATTTCAGTGGTAACTGTTATTGGCATGGACAATTCAGTGGTAACTGTTATTGGCATGGCCATTTCAATGGTAACTGTTATTGCCATGAGTATTTTAAGTGGTCGTTGTTAGTGGTATGGCAAATTAAACAGCAGCTGTAAGAAGAGGTAAGATTTATTTGCAGGTGACAAGGGACTAGGAAAGCCACTTTCATCTTCGGTAGTGGAGGCCATTTTGAATTTAAGTTGAGAGAGAAATATAGACAGATAGAGATAGAAAGAGAGAACATGCGAAAAATAATTGTGTAATGACTATAGTGAAGGGGGAGGAAGAGAAAGAGAAGGAAGGGCGACCGGGAGGAAGAGGAGAAAACTGAAAGAGGATACGAGACAGAGAGGAAAAAAATGGGAGATTGAAGGTTCTAGAGAGAACAGAGAGAACAGCAGGGAGAGTGATGGTGGTGGTGATGATGGTGGTGGTGATGATAATAGTAGTGATGATGGTGGTAGTGATGTAATGATGGTGGTGGTGATGGTGGTAGTGATGTAATGATGGTGGTGGTGATGACGGTAGTGGTGATGTAATGATGGTGGTGGTGATGAGGGTAGTGGTGATGTCATGATGGTGGTGGTAATGATGGCATTGGTGATGTCATGATGGTGGTGGTAATGATGGTAGTGGTGATGTCATGATGGTGGGGGTAATGATGGTAGTGGTGATGTCATAATGGTGGTGGTAATGATGGTAGTCGTGATGTCATGATGGTGGTGGTAATGATGGTAGTGGTGATGTAATGATGGTGATGGTGATGATGGTAGTAGTGATGTCATGATGGTGGTGGTAATGATGGTAGTGGTGATATAATGATGGTGGTGGTATTGATGGTAGGGGTGATGTAATGATGGTGGTGGTAATGATGGTAGTGGTGATATAATGATGGTGGTGGTGATGAGGGTAGTGGTGATGTCATGATGGTGGTGGTAATGATGGTATTGGTGATGTCATGATGGTGGTGGTAATGATGGTAGTGGTGATGTCATGATGGTGGTGGTAATGATGGTAGTGGTGATGTCATAATGGTGGTGGTAGTGATGGTAGTCGTGATGTCATGATGGTGGTGGTAATGATGGTAGTGGTGATGTAACGGTGGTAGTGGTGATGATGGTAGTGGTGATGTAATGATGGAGGTGGTAATAATGGTGGTGGTGATGTAATGATAGTGGTGGTGATATAACAATGGTGGTGGTGGTGGTAATGATGGTAGTGATATAATGATGGTAGTGATGATGTAATGATGGTGGAGGTATTGATGGTAGTGGTGATGTAATGATGGTGGTGGTGATGTAATGATGGTAATGGTGATGTAATGATGACAGTGGTGATGTAATGATGGTGGTGGTATTGACGGTAGTCATGTAATGATTGTGGTGGTAATGATTCTAGTGGTGATGTAATAATGGCGGTGGTAATGATGATAGTGGTTATGTAATGATGGTGGTGGTAATGATGGTAGTGATCTAATGATGGTTGTGGTGATGTAATGATGGTTGTGGTAATGATGGTAGTGTTGATGTAATGATGGTAGTGGTGATGTAATGATGGTGGTGGGAAAGATGGTAGTCGTGATGTAATGATGGTACTGGTGATGTAATGATGGTGGTAGTAATGATGGTAGTGGTGATGTAATGATGGTGGTGGTAATAATGGTAGCGGTGATGTAATGCTGGTGGTGGCAAGGATGGTAGTTGTGATGTAATGATGGTAGGGGTAATGATGGTAGTGGTGATGTAATGATGGTGGTGGTAATGATGGTAGTGACGTAATGCTAGTGGTGGCAAGGATGGTAGTGGTGATGTAATGATGGTGGTGGTGGTAATGATGGTAGTGGTGATGTAATGATGGTGGTGGTAATGATGGTAGTGGTGATGTAATGATGGTGGTAGTAATGATGGTAGTGGTGATGTAATGATGGTGGTGGTAATGATGATAGTGGTGATGTAATGATGGTGGTGGTAATGATGGTAGTGTTGATGTCATGATGGTGGTGGTAATCATGGTAGAGGCTATGTAATGATGATGGTGGTAATGATGGTAGTGGTGATGTAATGATGGTGGTGGTAATGATGGTAGTGGTGATGTAATGATGGTGGTGGTAATGATGGTAGTGGTGATGTAACGATGGTGGCGGTAATGATGGTAATGGTGATGTAATGCTTGTGGTGGTAATGATGGTAGTGGTGATGTAATGATGGTGGTGGTAATGATGATAGTGATGTAATGATGGTGGTGACAATGATGGTAGTGTTGATGTCATGATGGTGGTGGTAATGATGGTAGTGGTGATGTAATGTTGGTGGTGGTAATGATGGAAGTGGTGATGTAATGATGGTGGTGGTAATGATGATAGTGATGTAATGATGGTGGTGACAATGATGGTAGTGTTGATGTCATGATGGTGGTGGTAATGATGGTAGTGGTGATGTAATGATGGTGGTGGTAATGATGGAAGTGATGTAATGATGGTGGTGGTAATGATGGTAGTGGTGATGTAATGATGGTGGTTGTAATGATGGTAATGGTGATGTCATTATCGTGGTGGTAATGATGATAGTGGTGATGTAATGATGGTGGTGGTACTGATGGTAGTGATGTAATGATGGTGGTGGTAATGATGGTAGTGGTGATGTAATGATGGTGGTAGTGGTGATGTAATGATGGTGGTGGTAATGATGGTAGTGGTGATGTAATGATGGTGATGGTGATGATGGTAGAGGTGATGTAATGATGGTGATGGTGATGATGGTAATGGTGATGCCATGATGGTGGTGGTAATGATGGTAGTGGTGATGTAATGATGGTGGTGGTATTGATGGTAGTGATGTAATTATTGTGGTGGTAATGATGGTAGTGGTGAAATAATGATGGTGGTGGTGATGATGGTAGTGGTGATGTCATGATGGTGGTGGTAATGATGGTAGTGGTGATATCATGATGGTGGTGGTAAGGATGTATGTAAAGGTGGTGGTTGGTAGGTGATGTAATGATGGTGGTGGTGATGTAATGATGGTAGAGGTGATGTAATGATGGTGGTGGTGTTGATGGTAGTGATGTAATGATGGTGGTGGTATTGATGGTAGTGATGTAATGATGGTGGTGGTAATGACGATTGTGGTGGTGGTAATGATGGTGGTGGTAATGATGGTAGTGGTGATGTAATGATGGTGGTGGTAATGATGGTAGTGATGTAATGATGGTGGCGGTAATGATGGTAGTGGTGATGTAATGATGGTGGCGGTAATGATGGTAGTGGTGATGTAATGATGGTGGTGGTAATGATGGTAGTGGTGATGTAATGATATTAGTGGTAATGTAATGATGGTAATGTATTGATGGTAGTGGTGATGTAATGATGGTGGTGGTAATGATGGTAGTGGTGATGTAATGCTGGTGGTGGCAAGGATGGTAGTGGTGATGCAGTGATAGTGGTGTAATGATGGTAGAGGTGATGTAATGATGGTAGTTGTGATGTAATGATGGTAGTGGTGACGTAATGATGGTGGTGGTAATGATGGTAGTGGTAATGTAATGCTGGTGGTGGCAAGGGTGGTAATGGTGATGTAATGATGGTGGTGGTAATGATGGAAGTGGTGATGTAATGATTGTAGTGGTGATGTAATGATGGTGGTGGTAATGATGGTAGTGGTGATGTAATGATGGTGGTGGTAATGATGGTAATGGTGATGTAATGATGGTGGTGGTAATGATGGTAGTGGTGATGTAATGATGGTGGTGGTGGTAATGATGTTAGTGGTGATGTAATGATGGTGGTGGTAATGATGGTAGTGGCGATTAATTATGGTGGTTGTAATGATGGTATTGGTGATGTAATGATGGTGGTGGTAATGATGGTAGTGGTGATGTCATGATGGTGGTGGTAATGATGGTAGTGGTATGTATGTGGTGGTAATGGATGGTGATGTAGGGGGTGGTAATGATGGTAGTGGTGATGTAATGATGGAGGTGGTAATGATGGTAGTGGTGATGTAATGATGGTGGGTGGTAATGATGGTAGTGGTGATGTAATGATTGTGGTGGTAATGATGGTAGTGATGATGTTATGATGTTGGTGGTAATGATGGTAGTGGTGATTGGGATGATGGTAGTGGTGATGTAATGATGGTGGTGGTAAAGATGGTAGGGTGATATAATGGTCGTGGTGGTGGTAATGATGGTAGTGGTGATGTAATGATGGTGGTGGTAATGATGGTAGTGGTGTTGTAATGATGGTGGTGGTAATGATGGTAGTGGTGATGTAATGATGGTGGTGGTAATGATGGTAGTGGTGATGTCATGATGGTGGTGGTAATGATGATAGTGGTGATGTAATGATGGTGATGATGGTAGTTGTGATGTTATGATGGTGGTGGTGATGTAATGATGGTGGTGGTAATGATGGTGATGTAATGATGGTGGTAATGATGGTGGTGGTGGTGGTAATGATGATGATGATGATGATGGCGGTGGTAATGATGAAAGTGTTGGTGGTGGTGACTATTTTGACACTGATGGATCCTACTTCATAATTTCCCTCTCCTTTCCTCTTCAGCCTCAACTCACCTGACATGTCAGCACTCATGTCCCCACACTAATTCATCTAAAAATCTCAACTGGTCTCACATTTCAGCCCATTTCTCATCTCGGCTTATTTCTAGTCTCCGTTCACCTCATAATTCGTCTCAGCTCTCATCTCAACGACGCTCCGACCTCTCCTCATCTTCCATCTCTCCTCCCAGCTCATCTCCTCTCCCATCTCAGTGATGCTGTGACCTCACCCTCCGACCAATAGCATCCTCCAACTCCGCGTTTTAATTAGGAAACTTTATTCTCTTTCGTCTGCAAATCACGTCGCCAGGACCATTTGAGCGGCCTTTTGATATTTTTCAGCGTGAGGGACATTTGCAATACCCATCCAGGCGCAGACCGAGGGACTTTTTCCCCCTCTTTAATGTTAAAAAATATATTTTTTTAGGAGGGGGGAACCATTTTCAGTTTTTTTTTAATCTGAGTAATGTCTGTTCCCATTTTCCCATTCCTGTCTCTAGCGATTAAAGGACGGAGGCTCGATCTTTCAGAACCTCTTAAATGATGAATGAACCACATGGGTTTTTCGTTTCATGTGTCTATGGTAGTAGAAGCAATTATAATAATAATAATAAAATAATAATAATAATAATAATAATAATATAATAATAATAATATTACATATATTAATAATATAATAATATAATAATAATAATAATAATAATATTAATAATAATAATAATAATAATAATAATAATATTAATAATAATAATAATAATAATAATAATAATAATAATAATAATAATGATAATAAACGTATTTATAGTGGGTGTAAGAGGTCTGGTTATATAGGTGAATATTTGGTGGCCAGGGATTTCTATAGAGCGGAAAATACACACGCTTCACTCGGTTCGCAGAGTTTTATCATGACCTGATGAGCGAAACACTGTCATAGTTAAAGCTTGCTCTGAAACGCGACTTTTCTTCTCTATTGACACCAATGCGACGTTTATATCCTGTTCATGTAGAAAGTACACGTACACCTAAACACCAAACATTGTAAATGGATGTGTTGCCTGAAGTGCTAATGTTTGGGGTATGTTTTGAGAGAAAGAGAGAAACAGAGAGAGAGAGAGAGAGTATGTTTATCTGGTATTCTCTAATTTTCTCGCATTGCGTGACTTAACAATGGTCCAGGATGGTCTGGAACGTCGTCATAAGGTTTCTCTCTTAAGTACGAGAATTTGGCGAATTGTTTTTGTTTATCTAAGGATACTCAGAGGGAGGAGTATTACAACCCAGGATTTCAAATGGCCTGTTATCCTGGGTGTAAAGGGAGCAAAATAAACAGCAGAAAACTTTTGACTTATATTATCCTTCACCAATTTAGAACAGAAGTATGTACACTATATACACTATGTACAGCGATAGGTATTAGTGCACTCCACGGTAAGCAAGGCAGAATAGAAGCCACTAGAGAGCAGAACGTGCTTCAACCAGCTCTAGAATGGGAATGACAATGGCAGACAGGAGATTGGTACCCACATAACCTCTGCGATTGCCAAAACCATCTTCTCATTGGCTGGAACCTGGGTACTGGTTGAACGACGGGGCCCCATAGTCAACCCTCAGTCACCTGGTTCGCTGGTTGGGGGAGATAGCCTGTGAATGAGGGTGTGTACATGCGCCGAATAAAGGTTACGTACTCTTTGCATGCCATAAGAAGTTTACTCCGTTTTGCCATGGAGGAAGGATGTTACTCTAAGGAAGCAAGGAAGGAAGTAGGAAGGATGAGGAAAAGGTTGGGAGGGCAGATGGAGGGGAGGGAAGGAAGGAAGAGGGAAGAACAGGAAAGAGAAAGATAAAAGAGAGAGGAAAGAAATAAGGAAGGATGGATAGCCTGAAGGAACGAAAAAAATAACGAAATTTCTAGGAAGGCAGGTAGGAAAGACAAGAGGAAGAAAAGAAGAAAAGGAAAAAATGAAGAAAAGGAAAAAAGAATAGGAAAAGAAGAAAATGAAAACAAGAAGAAAATGAAAAAAATAGGAAAAGAAGGAAAGGAAAAAAAAAGAAAAAAGATTAAAAGGAAAAAAGAAAAGGAAAAAAAGAAAAGAAAAAAAGGAAAAAAGAAAAGGAAAAAGAAAAGGAAAAAATCCCAGCCCAGCAGGTGGTATTGTGCCTTATACAACACCACAGACCTACATCCCTGCAGCTGCCTCAGTACCCTACCTCTCTCAAGGGCAGACACCTTATATGCCCTACACACCCACCACCTCAAGCTGACCACATCATCATGAGGAGCCAGTCAATCAGCATCCTGTCGGCCAACATTAGAGGTTTCATTACTAATGTTGGAGAGCTCACACAGTTTTGTGAACACTCGACGTCCCGACATGAGAGCTGTTGTTAAAACATTTTTGGACGACAGGACTCCAGAAAATTTTGCAAGAATTGCTGGCTACACCTCATGGACGAGAAGAGACAGGCAAGGGCAAGGAGGAGGTGTTGCTCTGTGCTTCTCTAAAAGTGTTCATGCCCAGCACATTGATGTTGCCACCCCTACACATCATGAAATGATGTTCTTCAGGCTCTGCATAAACACTTGTAACCCTGTACTAGCATGTGCAATGCACAGACCTCAGTGGCAACATGCAGATCCCATCAACTTCCTAATGGAAAATATTGACTCCCTTCTGCTACAACACAACTGTCAACATATCATAATTGTTGGTGACCTCAACCAGCACCTTATACAGAGGGACTTTGATGACCTTCTTGAGTGTTTGACATGAGAAACTTTGTTGATTTCCCTACTCACATCTCTGGCTCCTCCCTTGACCCAGTAGTGAGTGACCTGGCAGAAGGCATAGTCACTTGTCAATCCCTCGGCTATGTTGGATCATCTGACCACGAGGCTGTTTTTACGACACTTAAGATCCCAACAGAATGAGGTGAGGAGTCCACACGCACAACCTGGCTATGGGAAAGAGGTAATTGGCCAGCCCTTTGCTCTGAGCTCGCGACCACCGATTGGAATGCTCTTCTCCAAGGGGATTTTGACAACCAAGTGAAAGCCTTCACTGGAAAAATCCTTAATCTACAACAAGAACACATTTCTCACCGGCAATATGTGACAAAACCTACGGATCAGCCTTGGTTTGGCTTTCGTTGTAAAGAGACTGCTACTGCTAAGTACAAAGCATGGCGAAGGTATAAGAGACATCCTACCACCTATAACAGGAATTTGCACAGGCAAGCCTGTAGACATATGGGTGACGTTCAAAAGTGGGCCATTGCTAAATGGGAGGTGGACACTAAAAGAAAGCTAGCATCAGGTAGGGTAGGCTCCAAAACCTGGTGGTCCCTGGTCAAGGACAGACAAGGTTATCTGACTGATGAACTCATTCCACCTCTGTGTACGAATGGTATATAATACCGACAAGATGAGAGTAAGACACATGTGCAACATCTGGGTATCTTTATTGTAGACGTATCGCCATCTAGTGGCTTTATCAATACAAATTCTAGGACATAACTTGAAGACAGTAGAACTATGTACAGAAGATGAGGTAATCAGTCCCTCAACCTAGGAGTAGGTGCGAACAGCACCATAGTCGTAGAGATTCTGAAGCAGAAGAAAGAATCCTGGCGCTTATATAGTAACGTCAGGTGAAGCAGACGAGGACAAATTCACTGGTAGGCGGGATTCCCCAGTGGAAGTAGGTCCTTCCCAAAGAGATGGGTTAGTTGTAGTAGTAGTTGTCGTAGTCGTGAAGGTTATGTACATGTCCTCATAATTAAGATTCCATGATGTTGCAGTGTCTGACAAGTTGTGTACGAATGGTATATAATACCGACAAGATGAGAGTAAGACACATGTGCAACATCTGGGTATCTTTATTGTAGACGTTTCGCCATCCAGTGGCTTTATCAATACAAATTCTAGGACACAACTTGAAGACAGTAGAACTATGTACAGAAGATGAGGTAATCAGTCCCTCAACCTAGGAGTAGGTGCGAACAGCACCATAGTCGTGGAGATTCTGAAGCAGAAGAAAGATCCTGGCGCTTATATAGTAACGTCAGGTGAAGCAGACGAGGACAAATTCACTGGTAGGCGGGATTCCCCAGTGGAAGTAGGTCCTTCCCAAAGAGATGGGTTAGTTGTAGTAGTAGTTGTCGTAGTCGTGAAGGTTATGTACATGTCCTCAGAATTAAGATTCCATGATGTTGCAGTGTCTGACAAGTTGTGTACGAATGGTATATAATACCGACAAGATGTATTGATATGTATTGACAAGATGTATTGATAAAGCCACTGGATGGCGAAACGTCTACAATAAAGATACCCAGATGTTGCACAGGTGTCTTACTCTCATCTTGTCGGTATTATATACCATTCGTACACAACTTGTCAGACACTGCAACATCATGGAATCTTAATTCTGAGGACATGTACATAACCTTCACGACTACGACAACTACTACTACAACTAACCCATCTCTTTGGGAAGGACATACTTCCACTGGGGAATCCCGCCTACCAGTGAATTTGCCCTCGTCTGCTTCACCTGACGTTACTATATAAGCGCTAATATTCTTTCTTCTGCTTCAGAATCTCCACGACTATGGTGCTGTTCGCACCTACTCCTAGGTTGAGGGACTGATTACCTCATCTTCTGTACATAGTTCTACTGTCTTCAAGTTGTGTCCTAGAATTTGTATTGATAAAGCCACTGGATGGCGAAACGTCTACAATAAAGATACCCAGATGTTGCACATATGTCTTACTCTCATTCCACCTCTAAATCGACAGGACGGGACCACCTCTAATAGTAGTCAAGAGAAGGTGGACCTCTTTGCTGAACACTTTGCTACCAAAATGCAAGTTCCTGATCCAGCAAGGGACCCTCCTTGGCTAGCTGCAAGAACTGTGTCAAAATTGTCAGTGGTGACAATAAGGCAGGAGGAGGTGCATTTCCTTCTTAAATCGCTTGACCAAGAAAAGGCTGTGGGCCCCGAAAAGTTGAGCCCAAGATTGCTGAGAAGATGTGCAGACCAGCTAGCAGCACCTCTAACTAGCATCTTTCAGCACTGCCTAGTACAGTGTAAATGGCCCTCTCTATGGAAAGAGGCAAATGTAGTCGGTGTTCACAAAAAGAAGAGCAGAGCAGAAATCAGCAACTGCAAACCAGTGTCACTCCTGTCAATCACTGGTAAGATCCTTGAGACAATAATCTTAAGACAAATGACAGAGTTTTTTGACTGTCACTCACTACTTTGTGATCGTCAATATGGCTTCAGGAAAGGTTACTCTGCTGCTGATATGTTGTTAAACCTCTCCACTAAGTTGCACCAGTCACTGGATGAATCCAAAGTCAGCTGTGTGGTAGCATGGACATTGCTGGCGCTTTCGACCGGGTGTGGCACCAGGGCCTCTTAGCAAAACTTCAAGCACTGGGAATTGCAGGCTCTACGCTATGTCTCCTCAGTGATTACCTTCATGGTAGATCTCTAAGTGTAGTTCTCAATGGAACGGAATCAGCAAGACATCCTATTGGGGCAAGTGTTCCACAAGGAAGCGTGCTGGGACCATTGTTATGGAATGTCTACTTCAACGACCTTCTTCATCTCATCCCAGAATCACATGCATATGCAGACGACTATACACTGACATTCACTTATCCAAGAGAAGAAATGCCAGCTGCTCTATGCTACATCAATCACCAGCTGAGAGCTACATCAGCTTGGGGAAATAGATGGCAAGTAACATTTGCACCTGAGAAAACGCAAATGATGATCGTCTCTAGGCACCATGATGGTGCATGCTGGTGCAGTAGTAAAGATGAATGGGAGTGTGTTGGCACCTGGAGAAGAAGTTGATATCCTTTGGGGTGAAATTTGACTCCAAACTAACCATGAAGAACCATGTTGTTAATCTTGCAAACAAGGCAGCCAGGAAGCTTACAGCACTTCGTATCTCGCATCTACTTGACAGTAAGGGTTGCAAGATTCTGTACGAGGCAAAAGTACGCTCGCACCTTGAGGATGCTCCACTTTCTTGGTTTGCCTGCCCCCCCCCCTCCCATCTGCGACTGCTTGACAGAGTAGAGAACAGAGCAAAACGTCTCATCTCTCGCCTGGACCCATCCTGGATAGATCTGTCATTTCAGCAGAGCCTTCAGTATAGGAGGGATGTGGGTGGCCTTACTGTTAAGAACAAGGCCAATATTGTCAAAGTACCACACTTGGATAATCTTCGAGGAGAGCGTGAAACAAGCTTTAATGCCACAAGACGGGCAGAAAGCAGCAACTTCACTCTGGTTGTACCCTTCTCCAGAACTTCACTCCATCTGAGATCCTATATACCCAGGATGACTCGAGTATGGAACACATTCGTACAGCATAATGATGTCAACGAGATAAAGTCATTTGATCAAATGAAAATGCTGGCTCACAGACGGCTCCAACTTCATCCTGTTTCCTACTTGTATGTCTCATAACAATAAAAATTCTTTCAAATGAACTGATGTAGGTAACAGCTCTTAGCTTGCCAATAAAGTTAGGAATCATTAACCTGTAAATAGCTTGTCAACAAAGCTAGGGATCCTTAACCTTGTCAAACCCTGTGTTAAAAAAAAAAAAAAAAAAAAAAAAAAAAAAGGAAGAGAAGAAAAGGAAGAAAGAAGAAATGGAAAAAAATACGAAAAGAAGGAAAGGAATAAAAAAGGGAAAAAAAAAAAGGAAAAAGAAAAGGAAAAAAGAAAAGGAAAAAGAGAAAAGGAAAAAAGAAAAGGAAAAAGGAAAAGGAAAAAAGAAAAGGAAAAAGGAAAGGAAGAGAAGAAAAGGAAAAAAGAAGAAATGGAAAAAAATAGGAAAAGAAGGAAAGGAAAAAAAGAAAAGGAAAAAAGAAAAGGAAAAAGAAAAGGAAAAAAGAAAAGAGAAAAAGAAAAGGAAAAAAGAAAAGGAAAAAAGAAAAGGAAAAAAGAAAAAGAAAAAAGAAAAGGAAAAAAAGAAAAGGAAAAAAGAAAAGGGAAAAGAAAGGGGAATAAAGAAAAAAAGAAAATGAAAAAAGAAGAAAATGAAAAAAGAAGAAAATGAAAAAAAGAAGAAATTGAAAAAAGAAGAAAAAAAGAAAATTAAAAAAAGAAAAGGAAAAAAGAAGAAAAAATAAGAAGAAAAAGGAAGAAAAAGAAAGAAGAAGAAGAAAGAAGAAGAAAAAAGAAGAAAAAAAGAAGAAAAAGAAGAAGAAAAAAGAAGAAAAAGAAAAAAGAAGAAGAAAAAAAAGAAGAAAAAAAAAAGAAGAAAAGGAAGAAAAAGGAAGAAGAAAAAAGAAGAAAAAGAAGAAAGAAGAAAAAAGAAGAAGAAAGAAGAAAAGAAGAAGAAGAAAAAGAAGAAGAAGAAGGAGAAGAAGAAGAAAGAAGAAGAATGAAGCAGAGGAAAGAAGAAGAAAGAAGAAGATGGAAGAAGAAAGAAGAAAAAAGAAGAAAAAAAGAAGAAAAAGAAGAAGAAAAAGAAGAAGAAAATAAAAGGAAAAGAAGAAAAAAGAAGAAGAAAAAAGAAGATGGAAAAAGAAAAGGAAGAAGAAAAGGAAAAAGAAAAGAAAAAAAAGAAGAAAAAAGAAAAGAAAAAAAAGAAGAAAAAAGAAAAGGAAAAGAAGAAAGAAAAAAAGAAATGAAAATGAAAGGAGTAAAAGCACACTAACAGGAAAACAGCCCATCCTTCTAAGGTGCCTCACACAGACCTCCTAACATATCTCCGTCGCAAATGGCTGCATTCTTTTGGCTGAGGAACATGAAAAAGAAAAAATTATCAGCATGAGCGGGCTCAAAGGATCCGCCGGGTCCGCTAAAACCATTATTCGGAAAAATTGGAAAAAGGCAAAAATTTTTCCTTTGATTATTCCAAGTTTAGCGAACCGATAAAGCTGCCTCGGCTGACAGATGTTCCTGTCTCGCTGAAGCTGCCACCTACTTGAGAAAGAGAGAGAAAGAGAGAGAGAGAGAGAGAGAGAGAGAGAGAGAGAGAGAGAGAGAGAGAGAGAGAGAGAGAGAGAGAGAGAGAGAGAGAGAGAGAGAGAGGGAGAGAGGTGGACACTAAAAGAAAACTAGCATCAGGTAGGGTAGGCTCCAAAACCTGGTGGTCCATGGTCAAGGACAGACAAGGTTATCTGCCTGATGAACTCATTCCACCTCTAAATCTACAGGATGGGACCACCTCTACTAGTAGTCAAGAGAAGGCGGACCTCTTTGCTGAACACTTTGCTACCAAAATGCAAGTTCCTGATCAGCAAGGGACCCTCCTTGGCTAGCTGCAAGAACTGTGTCAAAACTGTCAGCGGTGACAATAAGGCAGGAGGAGGTGCATCTCCTTCTTAAATCGCTTGACCAAGAAAAGGCTGTGGGCCTAGACAAGTTGAGCCCAAGATTGTTGAGAAGATGTGCAGACCAGCTAGCAGCACCTCTAACTCGCATCTTTCAGCACTGCCTAGTACAGTGTAAATGGCCCTCTCTATGGAAAGAGGCAAATGTAGTCCCTGTTCACAAAAAGAAGAGCAGAGCAGAAATCAGCAACTACAGGCCAGTGTCACTCCTGTCAATCACTGGAAAGATCCTTGAGACAATAATCTCGAGACAAATGACAGTTTTTTGACTACCACTCACTACTTTGTGACCGTCAATATGGCTTCAGGAAAGGTTACTCTGCTGCTGATCTGTTGTTAAACCTCTCCACTAAGTGGCACCAGTCACTGGATGAATCCAAAGTCAGCTGTGTGGTAGCACTGGACATTGCTGGCGCTTTCGACCGGGTGTGGCATCAGGACCTCTTAGCAAAACTTCAAGCACTGGGAATTGCAGGCTCTACGCTATGTCTCCTCAGTGATTACCTTCATGGTAGATCTCTAAGTGTAGTTCTCAATGGAACGGAATCAGCAAGACATCCTATATGGGCAAGTGTTCCACAAGGAAGCGTGCTGGGTCCATTGTTATGGAATGTCTACTTCAATGACCTTCTTCATCTCATCCCAGAATCACATGCATATGCAGACGACTGTACACTGACATTCACTTATCCAAGAGAAGAAATGCCAGCTGCTCTAAGCTACATCAATCACCAGCTGAGAGCTATATCAGCTTGGGGAAATAGATGGCAAGTAACATTTGCACCTGAGAAAACGCAAATGATGATCGTCTCTAGGCACCATGATGGTAATGCTGGTGCAGTAGTAAGGATGAATGGGAGGGTGTTGGCACCTGGAGAAGAAGTTGATATCCTTGGGGTGAAATTTGACTCCAAACTAACCATGAAGAACCATGTTGTAAATCTTGCAAACAAGGCAGCCAGAAGCTTACAGCACTTCGCCGTATCTCGCATCTGCTTGACAGTAGGGGTTGCAAGATCCTGTATGAGGCGCAAGTACGCTCACACCTTGAGTATGCTCCACTTTCTTGGTTTGCCTGCCCCCCCCCCTCTCATCTGCGACTGCTTGACAGAGTAGAGAACAGAGCAAGACGTCTCATCTCTCGCCTGGACCCATCCTGGATAGATCTGTCATTTCAGCAGAGCCTTCAACATAGGAGGGATGTGGGTGGCCTTACTGTTATGTACAAGGCCAATATTGTCAAAGTACCACACTTGGATCCACTTCGAGGACAGCGTGAAACAAGCTTTTATGCCACAAGACGGGCAGAAAGCAGCAACTTCACTCTGGCTGTACCCTTCTCCAGAACATCACTCCATCTGAGATCATACATACCCAGGATGACTCGAGTATGGAACACATTCGTACAGCATAATGATGTCAACGAGATAAAGTCAGTTGATCAAATGAAAATGCTGGCCCACAGATGGCTCCAACTATCTACATCTATCTACGTTAAGGACTATCATGTGTTGTCTAGATAGCCGAGATAAGGCTAGTGAAACAGAGGGCTCTCTCCTCACCCTTCTCTCCCTCTGCCTACTGCCGGCTTGAAAGCAGAGAAGGGAAAAAATATACTATACCATACTCGAAAAATGGCTTGGAATTTACAGAAGATAGGGAAGTGGATGAAAGACAAAGGCTTCATATTACTTTCTCATTTTTATTACTGTACCTACCAACCTGCTCGTCTTACTTCACATTCCCCAACAAAGCTCTACGTACCAGTGTATCTGCTGGCTAACAATAGTTATACTTCCGGATATTGTGGCGCAGGTGGACGCCAGCAATTAAATATCAGTGGCAGGTGGACGTGAGCAACTGAATATCAGGGGCTGGTGGACGCGAGCAACTGAATATCAGGGGCTGGTGGACGCGATCAACTGAATATCAGGGGCTGGTGGACGCGAGCAAGTGAATGTCAGAGACAGGTGGACGCGAGCAACTGAATATCAGGGACATGTGGACGCGAGCAACTGAATATTAGGGACAGGTGGACGCTAATAACTAAATATCAGGAGGAGGTGGAGGCTAGTAACTAAATATCAGGGGCATGTGGACGCGCGTAACTGAATATTAGGGACAGGTGGACGCGAGCAACTGAATATTAGGGACAGGTGGACGCTAGTAACTACATACAGGGGCAGGTGGACGCGAGTAACTGAATATTCTGAGCAGCATCAAAACACACGCCAAGATTCCAGTAGTCAAAATTAGAACTGCCACAACTACCTTTGCTACTTCGACTTCCTCCATTATTAGTAGTATTAAAATTGGCTCATTGTTTAATACTTTCGAGGTGGTTGCTTCTAATTGCTCCAAGGTTCTCTTCTCTTCTTGTTTCGGCTAATTTCTTGCCAAATACTTTGTATTTATGTCTGAGATTATAGTATCTGTTGTGGAATATTTTGCAATTGTCAAAAGTTTGTCTTTCGAGACTCCAAGTCATTCCGGAAACTCAATCTGCATTATACTCTACATTTTTTTCCTGAATTTCGTGTCAGATTCTGCTGTCTTGAATGCTAGCCACATTTCAAGATTATTTATGCACGATTTGAAGAAGATTAGATCCCGAATGGATTCCTGAGGAACTCCACTCTTTGATAAATTAGACGCATGTGCAACTCTCGGTATTTTATTGAGGAAACGTTTCGCCACACAGTGGCTTCATCAGCCCATACTAAGGAGAAACGTGAAGAACAGGAGGAGAATGAGATAATCAGTCCCTCAACCTTGAGTTGCACATGTGTCTAATTTATCAACGTGTCGGTTCTCTGAACCATTCATCTGCAACTCCACTCCTTACGTCTAGCCATTCCGAAACCTCTCTGTCCACTACAACTTGTTGTGAACACTACGTTAGCCACTTATTAATCCAGACTTGAAGTTTGTCTCTTTTATTTTACATTTTTAATTTCTCCCAACGATCTTCAGTGAGCTACTACATCTTTTGAGAATTTTTCGTTTCAGTGTATGTATACAAAACTAAGTAATTCGAGTTAATTAGTCAAACTTGATCTTTTGATACGAAATGCAAATTAATTCCCTGTAATTAGGTTAAAAATATTTCGCGGTTTCGTCTCAATACATATCTCTATTGTCCTGAATTGATTTAAGCTGATGGGACGAAGTTGAATGTTGTCTGCTGTTTCTATATCAAATCAAAACAAGGAAAGTTGAATGTTTTACTCTAGGCTTTTTATTGCAATCAACAACGTTTGGGAGCTTGCAATGTTGCAGAAATGTAGTAGGAGTCTAGGCAGATTAAGTAATCCGTAAGTTATCACCCTAAACTAATTGCTTGGATTCAATTATTTCTGAATTGCAAGCTGTGTGTGTTGATGGTCCAAAATAAAGCCTAGAGCTATCGTTCAAATCTTCCTGTATGTTTTATCTTGTATCGTTTGTGCGAATTTTCCGCTGTTTAATAATATATAAACAATGATAATTAATTTTTATTAGTTTTAATTATATATATATTATGATATATATATAATATATAATAATAGCATATTATATATAATATTTATCCTATATAATCTATCTTGATATTAATCATTTACTATAATAGATATATAATTATATATATATATTAACTATACTATATAATTCTTATATTTTATTATATTGTATATTTGATATATATATTATATATATATATATATATATATATATATTATATATATATATATATATATATATTATATAATATATATATATATATATATATATATATATATATATTATATGTGTAAATGAAAGAGAGAGACAAACAGATTAGCATGTTCAATGTTCATTAAAATCTTTCTCCATATATATTTTATGGGGGGCTTCAGGCCCGAGCTGAAGGTTAAATTACGTGATCTATGTAGCTACAATCGGCTTCTTTAATTTTAAATTTTACATCACAAAAACGAACCTATCTTAATAATTTATTCATTGCCGAATAACCCACACCGGTCAATAGAGTTTTAGTGAATGCAAAAATTATTAGAATTGTTCTAAACTGGTCTAAATGGGTCTTGGCCGTCGCTGAAATTTCAGATATGCAAGAAATCACCTCAAATCGATTTATATATATATATATATATATATATATATATATATATATATATATATAATATATATATATATATATATATATATATATATACATATTCGACATTTCAGAAATGTCTGAGGTGTTTCCCGACATTTGAGATTTTAGCTGCAATACGCATATAAATAACAGAATTCGTTATAGCGTGTAGAAACACATAAATAAACACAAGTTGTCTGGTGTGGACCTGAACTGGGCGGCCCGGGCCAGGGGGGGACACGGGGACCACGAAATCATCTAGAGGTAAAAACTCTTATGATATATTAATGCTGAGGAGTTCTCGTATGTCGTGAGGTATGATCGTGGCAGCTTATATCTTATTCAAGAGGACGTTTAAGCTACACTTGATACCTGGCTGTCGTGCTGTCGTGAATGTCGTGCTGTCGTGAGTGTCGTGCTGTCGTGAGTGTCGTGCTGTCGTGAGTGTCGTGCTGTCGTGAGTG
The DNA here is from genome assembly GCF_026875155.1 of Cherax quadricarinatus. Classification (NCBI taxonomy): domain Eukaryota; kingdom Metazoa; phylum Arthropoda; class Malacostraca; order Decapoda; family Parastacidae; genus Cherax; species Cherax quadricarinatus. Next base: position 30,443,580 of record NC_069405.1, read on the forward strand.
TCGTGCTCGCTGCCAGCGTTATCCCCTCTCACGCTATCATCCATAAAAATGTTCGTGTGTGTGTGTGTGTGTGTGTGTGTGTGTGTGTGTGTGTGTGTGTGTGTGTGTGTGTGTGTGTGTGTGTGTGTGTGTGTGTGTGTGTGTGTGTGTGTAGACTCGTGAGGAATCTTTCATAAATGCTTACATACGATGAGTAGTTTCAAGAGGCGCTGGGAAATCAGTGAAAGAGGCCGGGCCTTGAGCTGTACCTTGATTTCCTCTTAATTACATGTAGATCACACACACACACACACACACACACACCCACACACACACCACACACACACACACACACACACACACACACACACACACACACACAACACACACACACACACACACACACCAAGATTTCTTAACACCTCAGAGTACTCTTAATCAATATCAGAAAACCCGAACATTCAGTGTTAAAAGCCTTTCATGTGAAGAAGCCATAATATTGCATATTTATATATGTATGTACATGCGTATTTGTGAATATATATACATATATATATATATATATATATATATATATATATATATATATATATAATATATATATATATATATATATATATATATATATATTCAGGAGTGCATGGTTGGCAAACACACTGGATATTATAAACAGATGATGGGACTGCCTCAGGTTGTTTAAATTAATGTGTGTCTGTGAGCTTCTGTTTACTCAGAGAACGAGAGGAACCATTGAGGTCTTGATATATACGCGTGTACTGTGTTATCCACGTACTCTCTCTCTCTCTATCTATAATATATATATATATATATATATATATATATATATATATATATATATATCCTATATAATTATAATAAATATATTTTACTATATCTATCTTCGTTCTTTATTACTCTATCTTCTATCATTATCTATTATCTATCTATCTCCCTGTCTCCACCTATATGTAGTTAAAGGGTTGAGTTTAGCTTCCGGCCATATATATATATATATATATATATATATATATATTATATATATATATATATATATATATATAATATATATATATATATATATATATATATATATATATATATATATATATATATATACTGAAAGTTTCTAATTCTGTGGGTATTCTTTTTGTGTTGTGTGTGTATTCACCTACTTGTGTTTGCAGGGGTCGATTCTTCTCCAGGGACCCTTCGCTGGTCGTTACTAGGTCCATCCCCTGCTCCAAGAGCTTCATCGTACCTGTGTGTGTGTGTATGTGTGTGTGTGGGGTGTGTGTGTGGTGTGTGTGTGTGTGTGTGTGTGTGTGTGTGTGTGTGTGTGTGGTGTGTGTGTGTGTGTGTTGTGTGTGTGCTTGTGTGTGTGTGGCTGTGTGTGCTTGTGTGTGTGTGTGTGTGTGTGTGTGTGTGTGTGTGTGTGTGTGTGTGTGTGTGTGTGTGTGTGTGTGTGTGACGCTTTTTTGCATGTAGATACATTTTTTCAGTGTTGGTGCGCATTTCTGTCGCTTGAGAGCATAAAGCCTACAAAGTTTTCAATAAACCCCGTTAGTTATGTCTTCTAGTGTTGAGCACTACTGCTAGGACCTAATGCCTTCCCTCTTTCCCTTCCTTAATGTGTACAACAGTACTGGTCACCAGTGCTTGGAAAGTACCTGCTCTGTTTAATTACATAACGTATTGTAGTGATCACACTTGCAGGAGCCGGATTCCAACCCTGGTAATTACACACTACACAGGAGAGGTTGTCCCACCCCGTTATGGACCCTAATACTAATTACATGACTTAGAACCTAATGCCTCAGCAATTCCTTCTCTTAATAAATACTGTTATAAACTACCCCATTCATACCTATTTCCATCCCATGCTTCTTGTTCCTTGCCTCCCCACTCATTTCACCTATCCCTTTCCTCCCATCTTACTCATTTCCTTCCAATATATCTTCTTCCCCTCACGAGTCCCTCTCACTCGCCTCTCCCATTTCTCCACTACCTCAATATTTCCTACTACTTTACCATTCCGTTACAAAATTGGCCACATCGTAACAAAATTTAATATACTATCAGCATCATGCATATATCATAGATACATCATGAATATTCCACTATTTTTGTGCGGACACACACTTCCGTCGCCCCTTCCTCCCTTACTCAATTTCGACACCGGAAATAAGAAAAAATTCATTCTATAATGAGTTAAGAGTCAATGACCAGTATATATATAAATATATATATATATATTTATATATATATATATATATATATATATATATATATATATATATATATATATATATATATATATATATATATATATATACATACATATATATATATATATATATATATATATATATATATATATATATATATATATATATATATATATATATATATATATATATATATATATATAACGGACTGGAATTTTACTAGACGAGACGCAGTAATGGCTACATCTCTCTAGACTTCTCTGAGATATTCAATTTAATTCCTTAAATGCGTTGCTCCAGACGAAGCACTGGCAACAGTGCTACATTCCCTATCTGTGCCTTGTTTTGCATATAAATATGTATGTATATATATATACTTATATAGCACACAGCTGATGAAATGCATACACAGATCCGCCACCAATACATGTACAAGACATGTCTCACTATCCTGTGTCCACTGTCGAAGAGCGAGCCCAAATAGCCAGGAACACTGGGTCTATAGCTCCAGCCTTTGAGGTGTATGTGTGTGTGTGTGTGTATGTGTGTGTGTGTGTGTATGTGTGTGTATGTGTGTGTGTCTCCACACCCACATATACACACACTCTTGTCAAAACCGACATTCACATGTGGGTAATCCCTTGTCTATGGGAATACTGTGTTAACGATGTGCGTGATGTGCGTCACTGGAAAATTTACATAGGCGTCCAGAACGAGAATGGAACTGACAGGAAAGGACTAAAAATTCTCCTTTTTTTTTGCCCTTTGCAATTGGACACTGATCCATGGATACAGGAACACGTGTCCAGCAATTTACGAGATTAAACACACGCGCTCATCATGACTCCTGCACCTACACACGTCTCTCATGTTACGCACATCACCACTCTACCTGACCATTCTCTCACATCCACACACTCACATCCCTACCCTCACATCGCCTACCCTAACATCCTCACCCTCACATCACCCTCACATTCACACCCAGCTGGATTCAACTAGATATTATGCTGGGACAGACTCAGCAACTTCATCAGAACGAGCTGCTAAGACCCACCGAAGTAAATAATAGTAGGTGTAGTAGTAAAGATAGCGGAGGTAGTTGCATAGTCATAACAATGGCCACTGGTATCCCTGTGTTTGCTCCTAAGCTTCTCAGGATCTCTAATTGCTCACGTTCACCTGCACCACAGCACCGAAAACACTGGCAGCTGAAAGTAGATCCATTTCTACACACAGCTCTACGGAAAGCAATGGAGTAGCATAAATAGTTGCTGTAACAACAGAAATTCTCACCCTTGCCTTCCACACACTTCCACCTCTCCTATAAGTTACATTCTATATTTTTTTTACATTATAGTTTGGTATATTTTGTCTCCTGTTTAATGCTCGAAATGGATGGAGGGAGTGAAGGGTGTGGGGAGAGACTTCTGCTTTACTATCATTTCCTCAAGCTTCTAAGGCATGTTCTTCCTTTTGGGTGTGAAAGCTTAGTTATAATTATAATGATAATAATAATTATACAAGTTTCCCCTCCCACGTTGACTTGGAACTCACAACACCCCACCCACACTATAACTACACTCCCACCCACACTATAACTACACTCCCACCCACACTACAACTACACTCCCACCAACACCACAACTGCACTCCCACCCACACCACAACTGCACTCCCACACACATTACAACTACACTCCCACCCCCACTACAACTACAATCCCACCCACACTACAACTACACTCCCACCCACACTACAACTACACTCCCACCTACACTACTACACTTACACACACTACTACTACACTCCCACCCACACTACTACTACACTACCACCCACACTACTACACTCCCACCCACACTACTTCACTCCCACCCACAATACCTCATTGCCACCCACCTTACTACACTCCCACACACACTACTTACGCTCCCACCCACACTACTACACTCCCGCCCACACTACTACACTCCCAACCACACTACTACACTCCCACTCACTCTACTACAGTCAGACCCACACTGCTACACTCCCACCAAAACTACTACAATCGGACCCACACAACTACACTCCCACCCACACTACTACACTCCCACCCACACTACTACACACCCACCCACACTACTTCACTTCCACCACACTACTACACACCCACTCACACTACTACAACACTCCCACCCACACTACAACTACACTCCCACCCACACTACAACTACACTACCACCCACACTACAACTACACTACCATCCACACTACAACTACACTCCCACCCGCATTACTACACTCCCATCCACACTACAACTACACTCCCACCCACACTACAACTACACTCCCACCCACACTACTATACTCAGACCCACTCTGCTACACTCCCACCCACACTACTACACTCCCACCATATTACTACCACTCCACCCACTACTCACTCAGACCCAACTCTAAACTACCACCCACACTACACACTGACCCACACTACTACATCCTCCACACTTCACTCACACACTGATCCCCCACCCTACTACATTTCACCCACTACTACACTCTCCCCACACTACTACACTCCCACCCACACTACTGCACTCCACCCCACTACTACACCCACCCACACTACTACACTCCCACCCACACTACTACACTCCTCACCCACTACTAACTCACCCACTCTACTACATCCCCCACACTACTACACTCCTACCCGCACTACTACACTCTCACCCAAACATACTACAACTCCACCTACTAAAACTCCACCCACACTACACTACACTCCAACCCCACTACTACACTCCCTCCCACACCTACTGCACTCCCACCACACTACACTACACTCCCACCCGCACTACTACACTTCACCCACACTACTACTACACTCCCACCCAACTATACTACACTCCCACCCACCACTACTACACTCCACCCCCACTACTCTACACTACACTCCCACCCACACTACTACACTCCAACCCGCACTACTACACTCATTCCACATTACTACAACTCCCACCCCACTATAACTACACTCACCCACACTACTACACTACACGCACTCCCACCCACACTACTACACTCACACCCACCTGCATCCACCCACACTTACTACACTCCCACCAACTACTACTACATTCCACCCACACTACTACACTCCACCCGCACTCTCTACACTCCCACCTACACTACTACAATCCCACCCACACTACTACACTCCCACCCACACTTACCACACTCATGCCCCACCCTACACTACTACACTCCCACCCACACTGACTCACTCACACTCCCACCCACAACTACTAACTCCTACCCACACTACTACACTCCACCCACACTACTACATCCCACCCACACTACTACACTTCCCCCACTACTTACTCGACCCACACTTACTACACTCCCACCCACACTACTACACTCCCACCCACACTACTGCACTCCCACCCACACTTACATTCCCACTCCATAACACTCCCCACAACTACCACTTCACCCACACTACTACACTCCACCTCACACTACTACACACACCACCCACACTATACATCACCCCACACACTACACTACACTCTACTCACCCACACTATACACTTCCACAATCACTACTACACTCTCACCCACACTAACTACACTCCCACCCACCACTACTACACTACACTTCCTCACCCACACTACTACACTCTCACCCACACTACTTACACTCACCACCCACACTACTACACTCTCACCCCACACGACTACTACACTCTCACCCACACTACTACACTCTCCACCCACACTACTACATCCCACCACACTACTACTCCACCCACACTACTACACCCACCACACTACTACACTCTCACCCACACTACTACACTCTCACCCACACTACTACATTCCCACCCACACTACTAACATCCCACCCACACTACTACACTCTCACCCACCACTACACTCTACCACTACTACCTCCACCCACACTACTACACTCACCTCACCACAACACTCCACCTCACACTACTACACTCCACCCACACTAACTACACTCTCACCCACACTACTCATCACACAACTGCTCCCCACCTCCACTCCACACACTACTACACTCTCACCCACACTACATCACTCTCACCCACACGACTACTACACTCCACCCACACTACTACACTCCCACCCACACTACTACACTCTCACCCACACTACTACACTCCCACCACACTACTAACTCTCACCCACACTACTACACTCCCACCCACACTACTACACTCTCACCCACACTACTACACTCTCACCCAACACTACACTACAATTCCCCTACCACACCACCTACACTCCCACCCACTACTAACACTACACTCCTCACCCACACTAACTACACTCCAACCACACTCACACTACACTCCCACTACACTCCACACTACTCACATACCCACACCCCACACTCACTCACACTCTCCACCCTCACACACTACACTCCACTCTACACTACTACACTCTCCACGCTCATCCAACTACTACACTACACTCCCACACTACACTCCGCACACTAACTTCCACTCCACCCACACTACTGCACACTCCCACACTACACTCACACTCTCACCCACACTACTACTACATACTCCACACTTCCACTACTCACTCCCACCCACACTATAACTGCACATCCCACCCTCACTTCATCACCTCCACAACTCCCACACTCCACCCACACTTTAACTCACACTCATACACCCCACACTACCTCCACTACCAACGACCCACACTTCATCTACATACAGTCCCACACTAACTCCACACTACAGTCCCACCACTAACTACACTCACCCCACACTTACTCTCAACTCTCTCATACACTCCACATACACTCCCACTACCCACTGCACACTTCACACTACACCCACACTTCTCTCACTCCCACACTACACTCCCACACTACACTTCCACACTACACTCCCACACTACACTCCCACACTACCTCCACACACTCCTCACACTCCCCACTCACTATCACTCCCCCACACTACAACTCACCCACACTCACTCCCCACTACTACACTCCCACACTACACTCTACACTACACTCCACACTACACCCACACTACACTCCCACACTCCTACACTCACTCCACACTACACTCCCACACTACTACTCCCACACTACACTCCCACACTACACTCCACACACCCCACTACACTCCCACACTACACTCCCACACTGCACTCCCACACTACAACTCCCACACTACACTCCCACACTTTTCTCCCACACTACACTCCCACACTAACACTCCCACACTACACTCCCACTACTTCACCTCCACACACTCCCACACTCCTCCCACACTTCACTCCCAACTAACTACACTACACCCCACACTACACTCCCCACACTACCTACACTCACCCACACTACACTCCACACTACAACTCCTACACTACTCACCCACACTACACTCCCACACTACACTCCCACACTACACTCCCCCTACACTCCAACTACTACACTCACAAACTCCCACACTACTACACTCACACTCACTCCCCACACACTCTACACTCCCCCCACACTTACACTCCCACCTCCCCCACACTCCACACTCACCCCCCACACAACACACTTACACTCCCCCACACTTCACTCCCACACTACACTCCCACACTATCTACACTCACTCCACACTACACTCCCACACTACACTCCCACAACTACACCCCACACTTACTCCCACTACACTCCACACACTCATACACTCCCACACTACACCTCCCACACTACACTCCACACTACACTCCCACACTTACACTCCCCACTACACTTCCCACACTACACTCCCACACTATACACTCCCACACTCACTCCCACACTACACTCCTACTACTCCCACACTGACTCCCACACTACACTCCCACACTACACTCCCACATACACCCACACTACACTCCCACACTACACTCCCACACTACACTCTCACTACATCTACACTCCCACACTACACTCCCACACTACACTCCCACTACACTCCCACACTACACTCCACACACTTCCCACACTACACTCCCACACTACACTCCCTACACTACACACTCCCACACTACACTCCCACACTACACTCCCACACTACACCCTACACTACACTCCCACACTACACTCCCCACTACCACTCCACACCACTTACTCCCACACTACACTCCCACTACACTCCACTCCCACACACTCCACACTACTCCACACTACACTCCCACACTACACTCCCACACTACACTCCTACACTACACTCCCTACACTACACTCCCACACTACACTCCTACACTACACTCCACACTGCACTCCCACACTACACTCCCACACTACACTCCTACACTACACTCCCACACTACACTCCACACTACACTCCTACACTACACTCCACATACACTCCACACTACACTCCCACACTACACTCCCACACTACACTCCACACTACACTCCCACACTAACACTCCCACACGTTACTCCCACACTTAACTCCCACACTACACTCCCATCACAACACTCCCTACACTACACTCCCACACTACACTCCCACACTACACTATCCCTACACTACACTCCACACAACTACTCCTCCCACACTACACTCCCACACTACACTCTACACTACACTCCCACACTACACTCCCACACTACACTCCCAACACTCCACACTCCCACACTACACTCCCACACTACACTCCCACACTACACTCCCACACACTCCCACACATACACTCCCACTACACTCCCACACTACTACTCACCTACACTCCCACCACTTACACTCCCACACTGCACTCCTACATACCTCCCACACTACACTCCACACTACTTACAACCTCCACACTACACTCCCACACTACACTCCCACACTACACTCCCAACACTACACTCCCACACTACACTCCTACACTACACTCCCACACTACACTCCCCACACATCCTACACTCCCACACTACACTCCCACACTACACTCCACACTGCACTCTCCACACTATACTCCACACTACACTGCCACACTACACTCCTACACTACACCCCACACTACTACTCCCACACTACCCACTTCCCTCACTACACTCCTACACTACACTCCCACTCTTACACTCCCACCCTCACTCCTACACCTACACTCCCACACTTCACTCCCATACTACACTCCCCCAACTACACTCCCACCTACACTCCCACACTACCTCCTACACCCACTCCCCACACTACACTCCACACACACTCCCACTACACTCCCACACTACACTCCCACACCACACTCCTACACTACACTCCACACTACACACCCCCACTACACTCCCACACCCACACTCCCCACACTTCACTCCCACACTGCACTCCCACACACACACTCCTACACTACACTCCCACACTACACTCCCCACACTTACCACTCCTACACTACACTCCCACACACACTCCCACACTACACTCCCTACACTCTCCCCCCACACTACCTCTACACACCTACACTACACTCCCACACCCACACTCCCACTACTACACTCCTACACTACACTCCCACACTACCTCCAACACTACACTCCTACACTACACTCCCACACTACACTCCTACACTACACTCCTACACTACACTCCCACACTAACTCCCACACTACACTCCCTACAACACACTCCCACACTACACTCCCTACACTACACTCCCCACTACACTCCCACACTACACCCCACACTACACTCCACACTACACTCCCACACTCAACTCCCACACTACACTCCTACACTACACTCCTACACTACACTCCCACACTACACTCCTACACTACACTCCTACACTACACTCCTACACTACACTCCCACACTACACTCCCACACTACACTCCCACACTGCACTCCCACACTACACTCCTACACTACACTCCTACACTACACTCCCACACTACACTCCTACACTACACTCCTACACTACACTCCTACACTACACTCCCACACTACACTCCCACACTACACTCCCACTACACTCCCACACTACACTCCCACTACACTCCCAACATTCCAGAGGTGTTCTAATCTTTATTACTCACATAATCCTGATGATAAATTAATGACAACGACGCCCATCTTGGCTGTCAGTTTTAATACCTCCTCTGTCTCTCTCCTCCTCTCTCTCTCTCTCTCTCTCTCTCTCTCTCTCTCTCCTCTCTCTCCTCTCTCTCTCTCTTCTCTCTCTCTCCTCTCTCTCTCTCTGCTCGTCTCTCTCTCTCTTCTCTCGTCTCTTCTCTCTCTCCTCTCTCCTCTCTCTCTCTCTCTCTCTCTCTCTCTCTCTCTTCTCTCTCTCTCTCTCTCTCTCTCTCTCTCTCTCTCTGTCTCTGTCTCTGTCTCTGTCTCTCTCCTCTCCCCCTCTCTCTCCTCTCTCTCTCTCTCTGTCTCTGTCTCTGTCTCTGTCTCTCTTCTCTCTCTCTCTCTCTCTCTTTTCTCTCTCTCTCTCTCTCTCTCTCTCTCTCTCTCTCTCTCTCCTCTCTCTCCTCTCTCTCTCTGTCTCTGTCTCTGTCTCTCTCTCTCTCTCTGTCTCTCTTCTCTCTCTCTCTCTCTCTCCTCCTCTCTCCTCTCTCTCTCTCTCTCTCTCTCTCTCTCTCTCTCTCTCTCTCTCTCACTAGGTTTCTTTTATGTTTCATTTTCTTTGCACCTTGCCTTCCGGAAATAATTAATACCAAAGCCGTTTTCTTTACCAAATCTCAGAAGTTATCCCTGCCGCCTTCAAGACAATAATTCATTTATATTCTTGGAAAAGGACTCGTGTTGCTATTGAAAATGTTAAATTCCTTTACTTTTTTTAACTTATTTACTCATTTTACTTATTTACTTATTTTCCTCCCTGTAAGATCATGACATGTTTTAACAGCGTCACAATTAAGCAACGTAAATACGAGGGGAAACAATTTTTTTCTGTTTACCGCTGGTATTTTGAAGTACAAGATCTCTGTTTACACTCAGTGTAAAGCCGCTTCAAGAACTTTAAAGCAGGAAAATTAAAGCTACACACCCGGTTCTCGAATTAAATCCGATTAGTGAGGAATGGTGTGGCGATAGGACAAGAGAAGCCATTTGTGACTAAAAGTTGCCTTTAATAAATGTCCTGAACCACAGTTAAGTTTCTTCTTCCACAAAATCTAATTATTTTCTGTTTTCCAGATGCTATATAGCATCTGCTATTCTTATAATAATTATAATAATAATATTCAGATATTTGGGAGTGGACGTGTCAGCGGATGGGTCTATGAAAGATGAGGTGAATCATAGAATTGATGAGGGAAAAAGAGTGAGTGGTGCACTTAGGAGTCTGTGGAGACAAAGAACTTTGTCCTTGGAGGCAAAGAGGGGAATGTATGAGAGTATAGTTTTACCAACGCTCTTATATGGGTGTGAAGCATGGGTGATGAATGTTGCAGCGAGGAGAAGGCTGGAGGCAGTGGAGATGTCATGTCTGAGGGCAATGTGTGGTGTGAATATAATGCAGAGAATTCATAGTTTGGAAGTTAGGAGGAGGTGCGGGATTACCAAAACTGTTGTCCAGAGGGCTGAGGAAGGGTTGTTGAGGTGGTTCGGACATGTAGAGAGAATGGAGCGAAACAGAATGACTTCAAGAGTGTATCAGTCTGTAGTGGAAGGAAGGCGGGGTAGGGGTCGGCCTAGGAAGGGTTGGAGGGAGGGGGTAAAGGAGGTTTTGTGTGCGAGGGGCTTGGACTTCCAGGAGGCATGCGTGAGCGTGTTTGATAGGAGTGAATGGAGACAAATGGTTTTTAATACTTGACGTGCTGTTGGAGTGTGAGCAAAGTAACATTTATGAAGGGATTCAGGGAAACCGGCAGGCCGGACTTGAGTCCTGGAGATGGGAAGTACAGTGCCTGCACTCTGAAGGAGGGATGTTAATGTTGCAGTTTAAAACCTGTAGTGTAAAGCACCCTTCTGGCAAGACAGTGATGGAGTGAATGATGGTGAAAGTTTTTCTTTTTCGGGCCACCCTGCCTTGGTGGGAATCGGCCGGTGTGATAATAAAAATAATAAATAATAATAATAATAATTATAATAATAATAATAATAATAATAATAATAATAATAATAATAATAATAATAATAATTAATAATAATAATAATAATAATAATAATAATAATAATAATAATAATAATAATAAATTGTAATAATAATAATAATAATAATAATAATAATCAATATTTACAAACTAAGCCACAATTATACACAGTACACCAACTGCACCTTACTTTTTCGTATAAAAAAGCGACCCCCCTTATTGTAATTCTCACCTCTGGCGCGATGCAGCCATCAATCATCTCCATAACAGAATTAAACTCCGTTCGCATTTGCTACGCTACGAGGTAAATACCACATAGCTTGGTAATTCAAGACGGTGGTCGACAAGACACTTCGTCCTCTCAATCAAGGTCAATTCTTTATCGGGTAACCTTTCAATACTTTCCGGAGAACTGATGTCGTATTCTGCCAGAGGAATTGGGTTATTGGCAGCTGTATAAAGCTGGCAGCGAGAGAATCAAGCTTTTCATTGGGACACCTTTCGCTCTGCAAAGAGCGAAGTTGTAAATTTATGCACAGAGCCAAACGTTTGGCCCAATAAATGCTTGTTCCTTTTCTTCACTGTTGTCTTCGTTTTGCCATTTGGATCCATCTGAATAATCAAATGAGCCCCAGGGGCATTAGGAAGTACTTTCTCAGCCATAGGTTGGTAAGCGTAACGCACTATATGAATAGGCGGTACAAGCATGCAGGTAAAACTCGGCGCTCAGCAGAGAGAGAGAGAAGAGAGAGGTAGACCCCACACACACACACACACACACACACACACACACACACACACACACGCCACACACACACACACACACACACAACACACACCACACCACACACACACACACACACTACACACACACACACACACACACACAAAGAAAACACCCTCTTCAGCAGAGTAAAGAAATTTAATCCTACAGGATTTTCTCACGCTGTCCTCTTCCGTGATATGCAGGCAGGCAAGTAATCAGGCAGGCAGGAAGGCATGTAAGTAGGCACGAAGGCAGCCATGCAGGAAAGAAAAAAGAAAACTATTAAACAGGAAAGGAAGCAGGTAGACTGGCAGGCAGGCAGACAGGTATGAATGCACGCGGTCAAAAAGGCAGGTAACCAGGAAGACATAGATAGTCAGACAGTCACTATACCGTAGCAAGATGTAGGGACAAATAATGCTTTGAAAATTTCAAGTGGAGAAATTTATGTTTTGCCGATTCGCCTCAACGATTTGCGGATTGGTGATGCAAATGAGAGAGAAGAATTGTAGCCTCCAATACTAGTGAAATGAACCCTCTCACCTCAGAAGAGTTGTAGCCTCCAATACTAGTGAAATGAACCCTCTCACCTCAGAATAGTTGTAGCCTCCAATACTAGTGAAATGAACCCTCTCACCTCAGAAGAGTTGTAGCCTCCAATACTAGTGAAACGAACCCTCTTCCCTCAGGAGAGTTGCAGCCTCCAAGACCAATACAATAAGTTCACTTATCTGAGAAGAGTTGCAGCATCCGGGACCTGTCGATTGAAAGCTCTAATCTGAGCTTTCGAAGAGTATACTTCGTTACTGTAGCTAAAGTGGAAGCCAACAGAAGAGGGGTCATCCGAGATGTGACGTCCGCTCTCTTCTAGCCAGGTTATTGAACAAGTGATGCTGAAAGTGTTTCCTTCTTAGGATCACCTGCCTTGGTGAGAAACCCGACATTGAAACAATACAAAGCTGTATGCAAGTTTTTGAAAAAAGAGGCATAGACGGTGGTAATTTGCATTGCAGAAATACATGAGTTTGAAGCTAGTATCAGGACCAAAACAGACCGATACGTCCAGGTTCGGTATTAGAAAAGTAGAACTAAGAGTGGAACTTGGAAACGAGAACCGTTCTCGCTCAAGCAGTGGACACTAACGCAAACGAAATTAGTGTATCTCCTCACCAATATAAACATGCGTTTATTTGTTTTTACACTTTATTGAACGCTCTTGCTAAATTTATTGATTAACATTATATTTTGTTTGATGTGCTGAACTCTTTATGGCCGGCATACAGCGCCTGGGAAATGGAAGGTAATCGGGTTTGATGCTAGCATGGGGGATTGTCACTCCAATTTCTTGACTCAAGAGCCTTTTCCCGGCAGCAAAGTATCAATCTTAATTCCTGGAACGTATCAGTTTGAAGCCGTATAAAAATCCTTCATCCTCTACAACCTGTTTTCAGTTCGTTTTCATTACGTAACTATTGACAATAGCACTATCGTGCTAGCCCGACTATCATGCTAACCTTGCTTGATGTAATTGACGATCATGCTAGCCAGGTGTGATCGCCGTGGCTGTCATTCTAGCCTTGTGTGATCGCCTTGGCTATCATGCAAGCCTGATGTAATTGCCTTGTCTTTCATTTTTGTCTGGTTATCATGCTAGCCCAACGTGATTCCCTGACCATTGCTTCCTACCGAGCTGTTTTAACTTTTCCCTTTCCTCAACGACAACAGCAGCAGCACTGGCTGATCTTGGTAACCAACACTACTAGCTTCGTTCATCTTGAAGCCTATCGTTAGAACCCGTTCAGACTAGCGCTCTAGCCTCGTTTAATTGGTCGTTCATCGTTACTTCCCTTGTAACTAGAGCTCTAGCTATCGTGCTCTCGTGGCGTTACTTTGCTCCAAACTATTGTTCATTCTCTGCTATAATATCTCTCAGTGCCTGATAATTTTTTCCTCATTATGGGCCAGGTATCATCAATTCACCGCAGTGCAGCAGAAGCTATCGTAGAACCTCGTTCCACTGCCCCAACTATCGTTATCTGGAGAGGAGTAATAGGTTTAGGAAGGGGGAAGAAGAGAGAAACATAGCTGGCTTTTGTTTTAAAAAAAGTGACTCTCATATATGATACAGTAGCTGAACACTGTAGGTGTGTCCACCACGGGACTCTCACATATGATACAGTAGCTGAACACTGTAGGTGTGTCCGTCACGAGACTCTCATATAGGATACAGTAGCTGAACACTGTAGGTGTGTCCACCACGGGACTCTCATATAGGATACAGTAGCTGAACACTGTAGGTGTGTCCACCACGGGGACTCTTAATACAGAATAGGGTAGCAGTACACTATAGGTATCCCCAGTTTAATAAATACAAAAAAAATACAAAATAATACCATATAAGCAAGCTTGTGCCATTGCTTGACTCTTCTTATCGTAAGATTTTTTGTTTTTTTTTTTCTCCTGCTTTTCCTCTCTTTTTACTTACAGGTTATAACACGAAGCTGCCTCGCAGTGACTATTATTATGTATAAGAACGTTGCCTCATATCGCCTTCACACATGAAAACACTTATGCGTGGTCGCGAAAACTTATGAAGTGTTGCAAAAATAATTTTGATTTTGATTTTTTTCATATTTTGGAGGACTTTTAAATTTTTTTTGTAGGCACCCACTCTATTTTGAAGTAATAAGAACATGTCTGTGTGGCATTAACGTGTTTAATTATTCAGGTGATTAATTTGTTAATTGCAAGATAATTGCTTCGTTATAAAAAAAATCTCTCTTGATGTGCTTCTAATTTTGTTGGAATTTTATATCGGCTGTTTCAGCTTTGGCTGTTTCTTGCTGTTTCTCTCTCCTTTTATTTGTATCTCGTCTTTATTCGTGTATCCTGTTTTCATTGTTATTGCGTATTCAATTGCCTAGTACACTTACGAGTTTCCAACTTAAATTATTGTTCTGGCCTCTTAACCTCCTCTTGAAGGACGTGACCTCTTCCTAGTTTGTTCATCTTGTTCTCATGCTGTTTTTGAAGTCATTCACCGTCAGTTTTCATTTATCCACATTGTTTATTCCACAGATTATCTGGCATGTCGTCGTCATGTTTCCTACTGTTTTGCGTACCTGTGTTGTAGTGAGGTTCTCACTTGCAGTCCCTCTACGTAGTTTTCTTGTACCAGGTCTAATACTTATCTGGTAGTGATTCTCTCTAACTTTATTTTCTTTGTGTGCTCTTGTAGATAAGGGCTCCACGCCGGTGCTGCGTATTCGAGGATCGGTTTTATATACGTGGTGAATAACACAAGTTCTCTGTTCTAGGTTTTTTTTATAATATTTCTAGCATTAGCGAGCCAGTGTTTGCCTCGGGGAAAGATGTTACCTTCATTTTCATTTTTTCCTAATAGTTGGACATCTCTCGTGTGATGTGTCACATCTTGTCTCTTTTTATCTCGTCATGCCCTCATTGATATGTATTTACTGGTGTTGAATTCTATCACAACATTAAATCACTCATCCTGTTACCTGTCTAGATAGTTATGAAGTCTCAGTTTTCCTCCTTGTGAATTTTTCTTGTTATATATGTAACGTTTGCGATAGTTGATAGATACAATTCTATTCTATGGTAGTCTATATTCCCTGGTAGATCATTTCCTTGGCAGATTATATTTCGAGGTAGATTGTTTCTCTTCCCTAGATTTACGTACATCAGTAATAAGGAATCCCACTGTAATATTCGACCGCTTAAATACCTCACCTCCTTTATCATTTAAAAAATGGCAAAGCCGTAGCCTTTCGTGTAAAACTTCATTGAAAACTATCCTGCAGTCTGAAAATACACGGTCTGCCCAACTTTCTCTTCCTCGCCTAATTCCGTAAATCGGCCGAAGGCTTCTATAAGGTTAAACAAGATTTATTACTACTGAATCTGTGTCGCTGGCCTGTAATAACTCCTTGTCTTCAAGCTGGTACACTAGTTTCTTATTATTTGCTTCATCACCTTGCATGGTGTGCTTGTCAAAGTCACTGTTCTTTAATCTAGGGCCTCTTATTTATCTCTGTTTGTTTTTAATGTTGATTTTTTCTTGGCTCTTTTTTCAGGAGATTGGTATGTAATGTCTTACTGTACATTTGTGGCAGTGGTATGTGCGGGGCTGCTGTTCCTTCCTTCATTGTCCACGGTGATTGCATGTCCGGTACAATTACCTGCGATGTGTTTGGCTTTGCTAGCTTCCCTTCCAATTGTTTCAATGTTCAATAGTTCGTAGTTTCCCCCTCCTTCCCAGTTCGGGAACTGTTCCCTGCCCTATCGCGAAGACTTTCTGACATCTCTTATTGAGTTTCTATCAAACTTCTGGCTTTCTCCTCGAGTTGTTACCCTTCTCCTCTCAGTCAAATTATTCGGTCCATAACCAATCATCTTTCTTCGCATGTTGCCGCATAATAGCTTGTTTAAGTTCTGTTATACATTATAATTACTTATCTGTATCTCTTCTGATCTCTATTTATTCCTAATTTAATCTCATCTTCGCCAACTTTTAAGGTTTTCATTTCTTGATCTCTCTCAGCTTCGTGCAACGAGAGATTAATCACATTACATTTTTTATTCTTACATGTTTTAAAAAGATGAAAAAGTAACGTTATTGTACCGGCATATAATCATACTCAGGTACCTACAGATATAACCATAAACGTAATTACAAATTGTGATACTTAACATACGTTACGCTGAAGTAATTAAATTATTCCACAGACAGATATGTGAATTTTATGCCCTTGTTTAAAGTAATGGCAAGAGAGAAAAATAATATCATTTATACTGTGCGTTATACCGGTTCCTATACGATCCGAGAAAGGTATACCCGCACTGCATAAAACCCAGTTCCCTGTGTCTCAGCGCACGCTATAGGAATGTGCAGAGTGCGGCTCAAGTCTCTAGTACAGTTAAATATCAGTGTTGAAAGTCTGAAGTGAATCAGAAGAGCCATTCACAAGTAATCACATGGAAACTGAAATCCCAATTTCATCGATAAAACTGTAAGCTAGGACACACACGAAGCTTAAAACTAATTCAGACCGTCAATAAGAAACATCAGCTTTGAAAACTTAAAACCAAACTGTAGAGACATTTTCTTATCTCATATCGACCAAAATCCTAAAATAAGTAAGCATATGATATCTGAAGCCGCTCAGAAGTTGCATTATCAAGTTAACAGCGTAGAAGAGTTAAGTCAGTCTGACGAGGCACTCAGATATCGTATCAAAATCATCATTTCAGTTTTCCAATTTCTGCCAAAGAAAGGCAGAGAGAGAGGCCTACACACTCCAAAATAAATCCCAATTTTTGTCTAATAATGACTTAGACTCAATTATTTTTATTAAACTAATTATTTAATTAAACTGGCAAATTAAAACACATACACAATTGAATGCGAACGCCGGGCAGTTTAATAAAGCCCACCAACGCTGAAAGTTTGAAGCCTGCCGGAGAAGGCATTCTTCAGCTACCACTCTATATCCTTTTTTTTTTTTTTTTTTTTTTTTTTTTTTACACTGTCAGTAAAATTTCATATTTGCACCTAAAATATGAAATAGGTAAATTGGGACTTATGCAGCCCAGTAATAAGGCAAATCTTTCTATGAAAAAAATTTTTTCCAGTTATCGGACAGATTCCAACAATTCCAAGATGTTAACTATGTCGGAATAATCACAGATTTACCCGCATATAAACTAAATTAATATAAAAATTAATATAAGAATTACCGACAGAATGTTAGGTAAATAGACTCAGATGCAACTAATGTGACATTTTATTGTGGCAACGTTTCGCTCTCCAGGAGGTTTGCCAAGCTGATACCAAGCTCCTGGAGAGCGAAACGTTGCCACAATAAAATGCCATATTAGTGTCCATTGACTAAGTAATAAGAGCAGGCAAGAAAAAGAGAGGACGAGAAGAGAAGAGAGAGAGAGAGAGAAGAGAGAGAGAGGAGAGAGAGAGAGAGAGAGAGAGAGAGAGAGAGAGAGAGAGAGAGAGACAGACAGACAGAGACAGACAGACAGACAGACAGACAGACAGACAGACAGAGACAGCGAGACAGAGAGACAGTTACAGAGAGGCAAATATTTTTAACGTGGTTTAGCCAAAAGAAAAAAAATTCACATTATCGTTTTAAATAATATTAGGAATTGTGCATCAACACACTTCAATTTCACTCTCTTGTCTTCGAATTAGGACGTATCTCCTCTGAACTTTTGAAGCCAAGCTGAAGAGGCTTTCGAAAATTATCATACCTTTCCAGAAATCTTGGAATGGATTATACTTCCTTAATCACAGAGTCACCTGCACATGCACCAACACACGACTAAGCTCTCTTTTGAAGATGACACACCAGTAAAGGTTTGAAGTTAACCAGAAGATGCATTATCTGGTTATTGCACGGAATCCGACCAAATTTGAGCCTACGCAGCCTAATAAAGAAATAAACACGTTTAATCCTTTTCATGACTCATAAAACCGTAATAACACGATTGCAAACACCCCCATGTTACGGGTGGGGTTAGAACCCATAGCGAGTGAGTCAAAAAACTTCAGGCCAGTGCTTAAGTTTTACGACTTACTCGCCATGAGTTCTAACCCCACCCGTAACGTGGTTTAAACTGTTTCATGGAATGAAGAGATTATCAGAATCATTCCAGGACTTGGGAATGGGTTCTACATCTCTGGTCACAGGGCAACAGCATATGCCAATTGTTCTAAGAATCTTGCCCAAGTTTACGTACACCAGAGTTAAAAATTGGAAGCCGAACGAATTATTATTTTGTGAGTTATGATAGAGATCTCGTCTGATGAACGAAATAAAAATAAAAAGTTGGAAAAAAGGAGAAAAATAATCAGGCAGCCACTTAAGGATCCCTTTTTGGGATGCCTAATTAAATTTATTATTAATGATAATGAACGTTGAAAATTACTTAATGAAAATGTATGCATCAGCTAAACTATTTTCTACTATACTTTTTAAAGAGTATATTGCATATTTTGCAGTAGATAATCACTCAGTATCATACTCCTCATGATTTGAAATTCTTTCATTAATACATAGTCCTGTATTCTTGCGGAAAATAAATACGTTTGTATAATTTGATGCAGTAGTGAGATTAAACTTGTGAATTATTAAATGAGCAAGTTATTAACCGGATATAATTATTAACCGGACGTAATTATGTATGCAGTGGACTTTTCTTTATGAATGTGCGTCTAAGGATTTTTTTTTCTTTTTTTTCCATTACTCTTTATATATATTTTTATGTACACGATGCGAGGTCTCAATTAGTTATTTATGACTTTTCGTGACATCTCTCTCTCTCTCTCGGGCTTTGTAACCTTTCGTAACTTCGATGTGGTCTGTCGTGATTTCTCGTGACCTCTAGTAATTTCTGGTGACCTGTAGTAATTTCTGGTGACCTGTAGTAATTTGTCGTGACCTCTAGTACTTTGTAGTGACCTCTAGTAACTTGTGACCTCTAGTAATTTGTCGTGACCTCAAGTAATTTGTCGTGACCTCTAGTAATTTGTCATGACCTCTAATTATTTATCGTGATCTCTAGTAATTTCTCTTGACCTCTAGTGATTTCTCGTGACCTCTAGTAATTCCTCGATACCTCTCTTGAACACCCATGACATCTTGTGATCTCTCGAAATTTCTTGAAAATTCTGAAAAATCCTTGTGAACACT
>NC_069405.1:30469336-30489336 GCF_026875155.1 Cherax quadricarinatus
CCATGTTTTCTCACCCTTAACCAGTTTTCATAACATCCTTTTCTGGGGTAAGCCACTTATCTGACCAGACTTGTAGTTTGTCCAGGTCCATTTGCAATCCTTCCATTCCCTCATTAGTTTTCACTCCCCTCATTAAGATTATACCATCTGCAAACAGGGACACCACCTCTCTACTACTCACAAACCGTCCCGCTCTATGTCTAGTATATTGCGTTCTGCTATATCTTCTCTTGAAACTGTGTATGTAATCTGCTTCTACCACTTCTCCATCTAGATCGTTCCATTTCCTCACTTCACCTTCCAGATTAAAGAAATACTAGATATAGCACCCCAGTGACTCTGCACTGTCGAGGATCTTGCACGCCGTAATTATATCTGACCTTATTCTCCTATATGTGTGTGCTCTCTGTTTGGTGTATTGAGTCCTTAAATTATCTTGTCCTCCTTAATCATGTCTATCCTGGTCATGTGTGTGTGTGTGTGTCTCACCTAGTTGTACTCACCTGGTTGAGGTTGCAGGGGTCGAGTCCAAGCTCCTGGCACCGCCTCTTCACTGGTCGCTACTAGGTCACTCTCCCTGGGCCGTGAGCTTTATCATACCTCTGCTTAAAGCTATGTATGGATCCTGCCTCCACTACATCGCTTCCCAAAACTGAGTGTGTGTGTGTGTGTGTTGTGTATGTGTAGGTGTGTGTGTGTGTGTGTGTGTGTGTGTGTGTGTGTGTGTGTGTGTGTGTGTGTGTGTGTGTGTGTGTAAACTCACCTATATATGATTGCAGAGATCGAGTTATGATTCTCCCCCTCTCTCTTGCCATTACTTTGCCTGTCTTCCTCTCCTCTCTCCCTCTCTTCCCCTTTGCTTATTATTATCTCCCTTCCCTTCCTTCCCCATTTTTCTCCCCACGTCTCAAAGACTTAGTAAACTCCTCAACAGCATATTTAAACAATATGCAATTTAATGTCATCATATTTCTCTCTGTATTAAGGTCCTCCTGCATTCTGGCCAAGTAGGTATATATTATTATTCCTTTTTACTTTGTGGTTATTTGAAATAATGGGAATTTGTCGTTGATTAGAACAGTGGTATATCGTTGCTGCCTGGAGAGTATACTGAAGAGGGATTCGGGGGTTAACGCCCCCGTGGCATGGTCTGAGACCACGCCTCGTGGTGCATCAGGGTCTGATCAGCTAGGCTGTTACTGCTGGCTGCGCGTAAACCGATATGCGAATCACAGCCCGGCTGATCAGGTACTGCTTAAAACAGTGGTATATATTTTCTACCTAAACAGTGGAATATTGCCGTTGCATACATTAAATGGTAGACCATCGCTGCAAAAGGAAAATATATCGTGTTTTCCTTAAAGAAAAGGCAGTATAATAATAATAATAATAATAATAATAATAATAATAATAATAATAAAATAATAATAATAATAATAATAATAATAATAATAATAATAATAATAATAATAATAATAATAATAATAATAATAATAATAATGATGACAGTGTTGCCAGTCTTCCGTGAGAGTGGGTCCCGTGGGTCCCATCGCCTACACGGCAACACTGTGAAGATATAATCCCACAATATACGATGTTTTGTGTTATGAAGTGAGCTACCCGACACAGCCACTCAACCATGAGCTAATGACAGTCTTCTTGACACACACACACACACACACCACACACACACACACACACACACACACACACACACACACACACACACTGTCAGGAAGTGGAGCAATCTGGCGAGTGATGTAGTGGAGGCAGGAACCATACATAGCTTTAAGACGAGGTATGATAAAACTTATGGAGCAGGGAGAGAGAAGATCTAGTAGCATTCAGTGAAGAGGCGGGGCCAGGAGCTGAGTCTCGACCCCTGTAACTACAATTAGGCGAGTACTCAAATATTTTTCATTTCAAACCCATTTAATCAATAAAACTATATATATATATATATTATATATATATATATATATATATATATATAATAATATAATATATATATATATATATATATATATATATATATATATATATATATATATATATATATATATATATATATTATATTATATATATTATATTATTTATATCTCCACTTTTCGTTTATATGAAACGAAGAATAATTACATATTTTTTTTTCAAATGTAACTCGTATATAGTCTCTGGATTACACAATTATCCAGTATTATGTATCATTAGGTCTCTCAGAAGCTTATCATATTATCGTAGGAAAACATTTTCATTATAATAGATTATTGACCAGTTTGTTCCCTGGCCGCTTTATGGCTCTAACCGGTTTAGCGATTCCTCATTAACATTTTACTGATCCGTTTATATTAAAAGGTATTAGTTCCTATAATGTTTTTATAACGTATTGACTCCCATATAATGTTTTTATAACGTACTGAATCCCATATAATGTTTTTATAAGGTATTGAATCCCATATAATGTTTTTATAACGTATTGAATCCCATATAATGTTTCTATAAGGTATTGAATCCTATATACTGTTTTTATAAGGTATTGAATCCCATATAATGTTTTTATAAGGCACTGAGTCCCATATAATGTTTTTATAGCGTATTGAATCCCATATAATGTTTTTATAACGTATTGAATCCCATATAAAGTTTTTATAACGTATTGAATCCCACAACGTTTGTGCAACCCACTGAATCCCATAATTGCTTATATAATCTTTTGGATCCTATATTGCTTGTATAACCTATTGGATCCCATACTGCTTGCAATGGGAAATTCATATTTCGAAAATATGTATTTCAAAATAGTAGCGAAGGCTTTCAGTTGGCGTATATTTCAGCATATACACACTAAGTGGGTGTTTGTCACTCATTGTATGTACACCGAGAGGTACGTCTCTCTCATTATATTCAGTTATACTTAGGATTTATACTGGTCGATGATTAACTAGCAACTTGACTAGTTCTAAATAACTTTGTAAATAACTTTGTACTTGGTCCAAGTCGGACCGAAATGTCGTCTCATATATTATTTAAATAACTTTAAATTCTATTCATGGGAGTTTCTGTATTCAGAAATTAACCCCGTATATTTCACCATCACTTGTATTGATAAGATATTATTGTGAATATGAATTAAAAGCCAAACAGAATATAAAGATTAAAAATTTATATTATCCGTATTACTTCGGGAAAATCTAGAGAAAGAGTAAATTTATGGCCATTGCATATTCTTTAGAGAAAAGATATCGATGGTGAGGATTTGTTTTTCTCTCTCATTAGAACATATAATTTACATTTCTTAAATATTCCCCATCAAAAGACTATAAAAGATTTAATATTTTTGAAAGAGACGTAAATTATATCAAGAAAGTTTTAAGCGCTTGAAAAATAAATTTCTCGCTTCGTCCATGAATTATAAAGCTTACTTTTTAAATTTAGATATTAGTTGCTTTTTCTTAAAGGATTTAAAGGAAAAAAAATATTGTTTGGAAGAATGAGTTTTATTGGCTGTTGCAATAAACTAAATTATCCAACGTATTCAGCAATAATGAAATATTTTATTGATCCATCTCCTTTCATATCAAAAAAAATATATATATATTAGAAAATCGTCTTTATTCCCTTGACGTATCAAATGAAAACATTACTAGATTTACCAAATGTTTTTTGAATATATATTATGTTAGATATATAAAAATAAAGGAAAATTAGAAAAATAAGAATTAAAGTAAAACTAAATGAATAAAAAAAACTATAGAAATATTGTTCTAAACCAAAAAATATAAGCGAGGTAATTGTCACGTTTTATTAATTATCGGATAAGAAATGATGGGATGTAAATAACACTCCTTTTCATGTCTTATTATAAGTTTTGAATATAAAATATACATTAATTTGGATGTAGTGGATCTCAATGACTCGGCTCTGGATCGTAGCTGTTCTTGATGTGCTGAATGTGGATGCATTGGACGTGAATACATCCGATCTAAATCAGCAGATTCCAGGACCAACAATCCAGGTTTTCCCTCATTTTTTTTCCTCGATATTACGGGCAAAATAGCCGCATTAAATTTCATTTCCCCCATCCCATTTTGCCCAGAAATGGCCCATCATTTTTGTTAGGCAGAGAGGCCTGCCTAAATCTACTTCCATTGTGTGAGCCTGCTTGTTTTGCCCCCCTGGTTGGAACTGTGTTTTTTTCCGACAAAAGAGGATAGAGACAAGTTTTCGAAGAGCTTTCATTTGGAACGTTTCGCACTGGATAGAGCTTTATTGATTCTTGATGAAAGTCAACAGGGCGAAAAGGTGTTCCAGCTGAAGTATTTTGTTTAGTGTGTGCATAATGCAGGAAGTTTTGTGGGAAAGAGGATGGGAATTCTAAAAAAAAAAAAGGGGGAGTTGGAAGGTATTTACACCTAAAGTTATGAAGACAAGCAGGTTACAGAAAAATGATGTTAAAATATGTAATGTGAAAGTGGAATTAGGCTGGACAGTGTGAGAATGAATATAAAAATATTGTCAACAGCTCCGAAAGGTCGAAATAGACAGCGAAAAGTTTATTTTTTTATTATAATGATAAGCGTTATTACTTTTTAACGAAATATGAAAAAAAATCATCAAAAATCAAAGCATCTAATACTTTATGACATACAATTTATTCAAGGAAGGTGATATCGCAGATCTAGAGAATGTACAGAGAACCTTTACTGCACATATAAGTTCTGTTAAACACCTTAATTACTAGGAACGCTTGGAGTCACTTGACCTGTACTCACTGGAGCGCAGGCGAGAGAGATAGGTCAAAATCCTAGAGGAACTGGTGACAAATTTGCACACAGAAATCACTCCCTACGAAAAGCAAAAGACTGTGCAGACGGTGTAACATATCCCAGGTCGAAATTTTGACCAGAGCTTTGGTAAGATGAGGAAGGAAGAAGGAAGGGTAAGGATGGAAATATGGGAAAGGGTTGGGAGGGTGGTGGGAGAGGTTGGGTTTTTAAAGGTAAATGGCCTAACCACTTTGGCGCAATTTAAACAAGTGAGTGTGTTTGTTGGGTTATTCGTGAAAAATTTAAAGTAAAACTCCAGTGTAAAAAATGGGGTATGATCGATAAAAAAAAAACAAAAAATGTGGGGGGCCAAGACGGTTCAAAGCCTCCCACCCGCATAAGGAAAATTACCAAATGACCTCTGGCTTCTTTATGAAAAGCTGGAAATTTTCTAAACCGATTAAAGGGCTGTGGTCAAACGTTGGCTACAGGGGGGCACGGTAACAGCTTGCTTGATCACGCCCGATCCACCAGGAGGACTGGAGCAGGGGGGCTTGACTCCTGGAACACCCAGGTAGATTCCGGTAGACTGGGGGATAAGGGTGAGAGTCAATTCGCCACAAAAAATTTTTAAAGACTCTTTTTTAAACCTTAAAAAGACCCATTTTTTGCCTACATTTGCCTTATCAAGTCATTTTAACCACAAGGGAGCTTTTCTTTATCCTCTTTTCAAAACTTTTTAAAAGAAGCCTTTAAGGGGGAAAAATGTTTTCAAATATTTAAAAAAATAATTTTTGCTTAAAACAAAAAAAGAATAGACAAAAATTTTTAAAAAAAAATGTAATTTTACAGATTTTTTTATTTTCTGACATAAAAAAAGAAGTTCAGATAATAAAAGGCAATATACCACCAGTCGATTTTCTATATTTTCCCCTGACAAGGGACGTCACAGGTGGGTTTGCTGCATTTTACTTGACCCAAGTTAAAAAGGCAACTATTGCATGAATACAGGGTTGGGGTTAGGTTCTCAGGAAACAGACAAGTTTTTGACCGTTTTCTTAGTAGATGACCCCCGTTGAACTTTTGGACATCTGACTAAATCCATCCGCGGGCTTACCCCTCCACCCCTTAAAATTATGGTCCATAGTTAAAACCTTTTCTGTTTCTAAAAATTTACAGCGTGTTTTTTAAACAACGCTTTTTTAGGGGCAGTTTTAACTTTGTTAATTTTGATCGGTTTAGATGGTGTTAAATAATTAATTTAAAACCCCATTCTCTTTTGGAAATTAAAAAATGTTCGGTAATATATAAAACCTACCCGTAAACTAGTTTAAAAGTAAGAAATTCTTGCATAGATTAAACGCTACTGCTGGTAAAGGGGCCTTAATCCCGGAATTTGGGAAACAATCCCTTCCCGGGGTTCAAACTATGTTCCTGGCCCTCTATCGCTTCATATGCCTAGGGTTTTAGCGCCTCCTCATTATTAAACAAAAAAGGGGAACTCTCTAAAAGGGAGGCATTTGGGTCATCGCCCCGAGTCTTTTTCAACGTACTCGGACTTATTTTTCCTTGAAAAGGTTTCTTTCGCTATTAAATTTAGATCCCAAGAAGCATGAATTGGTCTTAAGAAAACTCTCCATTAATAAAAAGCCAGGGGAAATATATATATATATTATATATAAAAAATTTTATATAAAATAAATATATTATATATAATATAAAAATATATAAATATCAAGCATCACTCAGAAAAAAAGCGGGTATACCAAAGAAAGATCGCTCAGCAGGTTCGGACTCTACGGGGGCGGTCTGATTCTCTTTTACGATCTAGCCCCTTCGGCCCAAAAGCCAATAGACTGGGCGCGGGTTTTACAAACCATTTTTTTCCCCATCGGGCGCGTCAGGAACCTAAAAGCATGGATTCAAGCTATTTAATTTCCTTTCATGTTCTGACCTCTCAAGCGTTTTTTTTATATCAAGTACCACCAAAAAAAACGGGTATACCAAAGAAAATGCAGTCAGGGGATTCGAACCATGCTTGAGGTTCACTGCGTTCCGAGCGGGGAAAGAAACAGGGTTTGGGAAAACCGGCTCCCAGTCTATTGGGATTTGTTGGCCGAGGGGGCTATCCTGCCTGAATCTTTCCGTCCCCAGTAAGATCGAAACCTGCTACTGCGATTTTTCTTTAATTTATATATAATTTTAAAAAAATATATAATTTATAAAATATTAAAATATATTAATTTTATATATAAAATAAAATTTTAATAAATATATTATATATATTTATATATATATATATATATTATATTATATTTTTTTTTTTATTTTAACTGACGATTCCCCCCCAAAGGGAGGTGGACCGAAAAAGAAAACTTTCACCATCATTCACTCCATAACGTCTTTCCAAAAGGGGCTTTACACTACAGTTTTTAAAACTGCAAAATTTCCCCCTCCTTCAGGTGCAGGCCTTATTCCCACCCGACTCAAGTCCCGGGCCCGCCGGTTTCCCGAACCCCCTTTATAAAGTTACTTTGTCACACCCAACACACGTCAAGTATTTAAAAAACCCTTTTCTCCCTTCCCCTATCAAAAACGCTCACGCTGCCCGCGGGAAATCCAAGCCCTGCACACAAAACCCCTTTACCCCCTCCTCCAACCTTTCCTAGGGCCCCCCCTACCCCCGGGCCCTTCCTTCCACTACAGACTGAACACCTTGAAATCATTCTGTTTCGCTCCATTCCTCTACATGCCCAACCACCTCGACAACCCCTTTCCCCAGCCCTGGACAACAGTTTTGGTTTAAACCCCCACCCCCTCCTAACTTCCCCAAAATACGAATTCCTTTTATTTTTTTCACACCACCATTGCCCTCAACTGGACATCTCCACGCCTCCACCTTCTCCTCGCTGCAAAAATTTTCACCCCTGCTTCACACCCAATAAGAGCGTTTTTAAAACATACTCTCAACTTCCCTCTTTGCCCCCAGGACAAAATTCTTTGTCTCCACAGACTCCCCCAAGTGCCCACTCATCTTTTTTTTTCCCCTCAATTCTATTTCACCCCATCTTTTATTAAACCCCTCCGCTGACAGGGCCCCTCCCAAAATTTCTAATAATTTACCCCCCATACTCCCTCCCTCCAATCATATTCAATCTTTATCACCTAATCTTTTTGTTACCTCATAACCTTACTCTTTGTTATTCACCTTTAATTTTCTTTTTTTGCCACCTACAAAAACTCCCCAATCCCTTTTAAATTTTCTTCGAATCTCCCAAGAGCACATGTTCACAAAAGCGCTGTGACAATCCCACTTTGTGTGTGATTCTTTATTTTTAACTCCAGCCCCTTTTTCAAAACCCTCGCATTTACTTCTCTTACAACCCCAACTAAAAATATTTAAACAACCCCGGGGACACACACATCCTTTCTAAGGCCTACTTTTTTCTGGGAAAAATTTCCCCTTTCCACTACTCTAACTTGAGCCTCACTACCTCGTAAAAAACCTTCAAATGTTTCATAACCTCCTCCACACAAACACTTCAAAATTGCCACATTGCCCCCCCATCCACCTGTCCCAAAAAATTTTCCAAATCATAAAAACCACAAAGACCTCTAAGCCTTATTAAAAAACGTTCATTTATTTTTCACTGTAAAAACCCGGGCCCCCCCCCCCACCTTTCAAAGCCTCCTTTATATTGCTATCCTATTCCCGTCTTACTCTTAATTTTTTCAATAATAAAACTACCCTAAAACTTTACCAGGTATAAATCAGGACTTAATACCCCTATAATTTTTTGCCTCTCTTTTCCCCTTTACCTTTATACAAACAACTTGCATGCTCTCGCCCAATCCCATACCTTCCCCTTCCATACATTTATTAAAATAATTGCACCAACCCCTCCAAAACTATATCCCCACCTGCTTTTAACATTTCTATCTTTTTCACTTTAATCCCCGCCTTACCCCCTTTCATTTTACCACGCCTCACGAACTTCCCCCCCACTCACAAATGGCTCTTTCCCCCTCCCACAAGATTATTCCTCCTTCCCTATACACAAATCACAGCTTCCCCATCTTCATCAATATATTATATATATAATAATTATAAAATTTTTTTTTTTTTTTTTTTTTTTTTATTATCACACTGGCCGATTCCCAACCAAAGGGGGGTGGCCCCCAAAAAGAAAAACTTTCAACATCATTCACCCATCACGTCTTGCCAGAAGGGTCTTTACCTAAGTTTTTAACTGCAACATTAACACCCCTCCTTCAGATCAGGCACTGTACTTCCCATCTCCCGGACTCAAGTGGCCTGCCGGTTTTTCCCTGAATCCCTTCATAAATTTACTTTGCTCACACTCCAACAGCACGTAAGATTAAAAACCATTGTCTCCATTTACTCCATCAAACCCCCGAGCATGCCTGTGGAAGTCCAAGCCCCCCCCAAAAAACCCCCTTTTCCCCCTCCCCCAAACCCCCCCTAGGCCGACCCCTACCCCCCTTCCTTCCACACAACTGTACACTCTTGAAGTCATTCTGTTTTGCTCCTTCTCCTTTCATGTCCGAACCCTAACAACCCTTCCTAGCCCTTGGAAACATTTTTGGTAATCCCGCACCTCCTCCAATTCCAAACTACGAATTCTCGCATTAAATTCACACCACACATTCCCCTCAACATGACATCTCACTCCCCCAAAATTCCCTCGCTGCAACATCTCCCCACGTTTCACACCCATATAAGAGGTTGGTAAAACATACTCTCACTTTTCCCCTCTTTGCCTCCGGGGACAAAGTTCTTTGTCTCCACAGACTCCTAAGTGCACCTCACTTTTTTTCCCCTCATCAATTCATATTCACCTCATCTTTCATGACCCATCCGCTGCAGTCCTCCCAAATATCTGAATACGTTACCTCCTCCCCTACTTTCCCTCCAACTGATATTTCAATCTTTCATCACCTAAACTTTTTGTTATCCTCATAACCTTTCCTTTCCTGTATTCACCTTTTTAATTTTCTTCTTTTTCACACCCTACCAAAAACATCCACCAAATTTCGCTCTCTTTAGAATCTCCCCCAAAAGCACATTCATCGCAAAGAGCAGCTGTGACAACTCCCATTTGGTGTGTTTTTTATCTTTTAAATCCACGCCTCTTTCCAAGACCCTCCATTTTTCTTCTCTTACAAACCCCTCTTTAAATATATTAAACAACCCGGTGACTCACACACTTTTCTAAGGGGCCCACTTTACTGGAAAAAATTTTCCCCTTTCCTAATCCTAATTAGCCTCACATCCCGTAAAAACTCTTTATGCTTTTAGTAACCTACCCCCTACCCCCCCCCTACATTCACATCTGCCAATTGCCCCCCCTTCCCCCCTGTCATACCCCCTTTTTAAATCCATAGATCCACAAAAAACCTCTTTTGCCCTTTTCAAATACTGTTCACTTAAATTTTTTCACTGTAAACACCTGGTCCACCACCCCCCTACCCTTTTCCAAAGCCCCCCGTTCATCTGCTATCCCATTCTCCCCTTTACTCTTAATTCTTTCAATTATAACCTTTCCATACACTTTTCCAGGTACATCAACAGATTTTCCCCCTATAATTTTTTCACTCTCTTTTGTCCCCCTTTTCCCTTTATACAAAGGAACTATGCATGCCTCTGCCAATCCTAGGTACCCTTTCCCCCCTTTTCCCTACATTTTTTAAATAATTGCCCAAACCCCTCCAAAACATATCCCCACCTGCTTTTAACATTTCTATTTTTAAATCCCACAATCCCGGCTGCCTTACCCCCTTTTCCCTTTTTTACCTACTGCCTCACAAATTTCCCCCCCAAAATCACAATGGCTTTTTCCTCACTCCTCCCAAGATGTTTTTCCCCCTTTCCCCTTTTTCACGAAATCACAGTTTCCCCTATCTTCATAACTTTTTAACAATTCCCCGAAATTTTCCCCTTTCCATTTTCCCCAATACCTCTAATTTCTCCATTTAAAAAACCTCTCCTCTCCTATTTTTAACTGACAAACCCATTTTTTCTCTATTTTCCCTTAACTTGTTAATTCCAACTCCAAAATTTTTTCTTATTTTCAAAAAAAAAAAAAATTTTTTGATAACATTCCCCCAACTCTCTCTTTTTGCTCTCTTTTTACTTTTGCTTCACCACTCTTTTAAAACCTCTCTCTTTTTTCCAAATACTCTTCCCCCCCTTGCACCCAATTCATTTTTGAAAAAAAATTTTCTCAAAAGGGCCTAACTTTTTCCCCTTACTACCCCTTTTTAACATCTCTTTCCCCACCAATCGCTCCTCTTCCCTCCTGCACCCCCTTTCCTGAAAACCACAAATTTGCTGAACATTTCTAACAAAAAACATTTTTTAAACCTCCCCCATACCTCTTCGCCCCCAATTCCCCGCTCTCATTACCCCATCTATCCTCCAATAGCTGTTTTATTTTTCCCAACGCCTCCTTTTTTATTTTTAAAACCCTTTTTCACCTCTCTTTTCCCCTTGAGGCTTCTATTCCCCTTTGTATCCCATCTCCCTTTTTAAACTCTCAGGTAGCTAAAAATAAAAAGTGATCTGATTTATCTGGGGCCCCCCATAAACATGTACATCCTAAAAGGCAAACCAACAGTCTTTTATTACCAAACCCAAAATCCAAAAAAATACTGTCATTTCCCCCTCATCATATGTGTATATTTAAATTTATCCTCTTTTTTTAAATTTTGTATTACCTATAACAAAAACCCCTTTCTATACAAAGTTCAAAAAAAGGGCCCCCTTTCTTTTCCCCCTTTGGCCCCCCAAATTAAACCTACCAAAACCCTCTCTAAAATTTTTCTCCTATTTTAGCATTAAAGGCCCCCCTACCACAATTACTCTCCCCTTGGGTTTAAAAAAGGTCCTATACTTTCCCACTTAAATCTCCCAAAATCTCTCTTTTTCCTCCTCTGCATTCCTCTTTTCCCTCCGGGTGCATAAAAACGCTATTTTGACCCACTTTTTCGCATCCAACCTTACTTTAATCCACAAATTCTTTTTTTTAAAAACTTTTCATATTCTTTTTTCCCCTTTCCCAAAACCCGGGATCATTTAACATTACTGTCCCCCTTTCCCTTTTGCTCTAACTCTCTCAGATATTTCCAGTTTTAAATTTCCCCATTTATTTCCCCCCACTGAAAACCTCCTCCCCCCTTTTCATTTTTTGTTTCGCTTAGACCCGGGAACATCCAATTTCTTCCATTCATAACACGAAATTCACTGTTTCTTGTCACCCGCACTACTTTCCAGGGCACATTTAAGCATCCCAGTTTTATAAAGTTTTTCTTCTTCTCTTTTTTTAGTAAATGTAACAGGAAAGGGGGTTAACTAGCCCATTGCCCCCCGGCTTTTTAGTCGCCTCATACGACACGCAGGGCTTACGGGGGAAAGTTCTTTTCCCCCCCCCCCATGGACAATAAAGAAATAAAAAGAACAAGAGCTATTTAAAAAAAGGGGAGAAAAAACCTGGGTGTATGTATATATATAAGGGCATGGGCGTGTCTGTGAAGTGTGCCCAAAAGGGTGAAAGTGGGAAATTAGAAAGATAATCCCCCGTTATCTAGCGTGTTTATTTAGAAAAGAAAAAGAAAACCCCAAAATCCTACCATCACAAAACAGTTACAGGTTTTTTTTTTCACAGTATCTCAGGAAAGGGAGGACTTCCCTGGGTGGGTTTCTGTCCCAAAACCCCACTACCTTTATTATTATTTTATATATATATATATAAAATATATATATTTATAAAATATAATATATTTATATATATATGCAAAGGAAATTCGCGAGAGCATGCGAAAAATTTCACAAACCTATCTCTGGCCCGAAGGGGACTCGAAAACCTTTCGAAAACCCCTTTGGGACAAGGTTCGAGTGGGTTTTTCCAATTTAAACCCCCACTGGACCAATACCCTTTGGGGTGTAGCCCGAGCACAAAGTTTGATCCAAGGCAGCCAAACTTTCAAAGGGGAAGGGTTACACTTTTCATCTTACCCCCGCATGCATCAGCCTTACTAGAGATTTGAAAAAATGCAAGGGGAAATTTGCGAGAGCCTGCAAATAAAACACAAAACTGATCCCCTGCTGAAGGAGACTTTGAACCCCACGAACCCTTTGGACAAAGGGA
Organism: Cherax quadricarinatus; assembly: GCF_026875155.1. Taxonomy (NCBI): domain Eukaryota; kingdom Metazoa; phylum Arthropoda; class Malacostraca; order Decapoda; family Parastacidae; genus Cherax; species Cherax quadricarinatus. Next base: position 30,482,268 of record NC_069405.1, read on the forward strand.
TGCCCGTGCTTTACCAATCTAAACCCCCAAAATGGACCAATCCTTGGCGTGTACCAAGGGGCTACACGTTTTTTTATCCGGCCGCCACTTTCGGGGGAAGGCCTTTCCCGGTTTTACTTTATCCCCTGCATGCCCTCAGGGCCCTTTCTTTGAGATTTGAACAATTTCAAGGAATTTGCGAGAGCAAGCGAAAAATTTTCACAAAAAACTGAACTTGGCTGAAGGAGACTCGAACCTACGAACCTTTGGGCAAAAATACGCAGGCTTTACCCCAAACTACCCCCACTGGGCCTTTCCTTTGGGGTGTAGGGAGAGCTACCTTTGATCCAAGGCAGCCAGCTTTCAGGGGGAAGGGTTAAAAGCTTTTCTCTCATCCCCTGCATTCACAGCCCCCTTTCTAGAGGAAATTTTAACAATGCCCAAAGGGAATTGCGAGAGCATGCGAAATAAAACACAAAAAATGATCTCGGCGAAGGAGACTCGAACCTACGAACCTTAGGACAAAAGGGACGCAGTGCTTTCCAAATTTCCCACACTGGACCAATACCTTTGGGGTTTTAGGGAGAGCACACGTTTGGGTCCAAGGCCCCAGCTTTTAAGGGGGAAGGCTTACAGCTTTTTTATCTCATCCCCCGCATGCATCAGCCTTACAAAAGATTTGAAAAATGCAAGGAATTCGCGAGAGCATGCGAAATATACACAAAAAAATGATCTCTGGGTGAAGGGGGACCGAACCTACGAACCTTACACAATACCAGTGCTTTTTCCAATCTACCCACACTGGGGCCAAAACCTTGGCGTGCAGAAACCCCGTTTGATCCAAGGGAGCCAGCTTTCAGGGGGAAGGCTTACAAACTTTTCATTTATCCCTGCAAAGCATCAACCCCAAATAAGATTTGAAAAAATGCAAGGAAACGCGAGAGCAAAGCGAAATATAAAACAAACCTGACCCTGGCTGAAGGGGGACTCGAACCTACGAAAACCCTTTGGCAAGGTACGCAGTGCTTTTCCAGTCTACCCACACTGGACCAATACCTTTGGGGTGTAAACAAGGGGGTTTCACGGGTTTTATCCAAGGGAGCCAGGGTTTCAGGGAGGGAAAGGTTTTCAGCTTTTCAAAAACACCCCTTTCAAAGCATCCCTTTTCTAGAGATTTGAACAAAAAGCAAGGAATTTGCGAGGGGCATGCGAAAAAATACACAAACACTGATTTTCTGGCTGAAAGGGGACTCGAAACCCACGAACCTTAGGGAAAAAGGACGCGTGCTTTTTCCTTTACCCTTTTCCTAAGAGTTTTCCTTTAGCCAGAGATCAGTGTTTGTGTAATTTGGGATGCTCTCGCGAAATTCCTTGCATTTTTCAAATCTCTAGTAAGGCTGATGCATTTCAGGGGAGAGATGAAAAAACTGTAAGCCTTCTCCCTGAAAGCTGGGTGCCTTGGATCAAAGTGTAGCTCTGCTACACGCCCAAAGGGAAATTTGGGCCAGTGTGGGTAGATTGGTTTAAAACACTGCGTTTCCCTTTTCCTAAGGTTCCCTAGGGTTTTGAGTCTCCTTCAGCCCGAGAAAAACCCCGTTTTTTGGTATATTTCGCTGCTCCGCGAATTCCTTGCATTTTCAAAAATCTGTAAGGCTGATGCATGGGAGTGGATGAGATGAAAAAACTGGGAAGCCTTCTCCCCGAAAACTGGGTGCCTTGGATCAAAGTGTAGGGTCTGCTACACGCCAAGGTATTTGGGCCATGTGGGTTTGATTGGTAAAACATGCGTCCCCTTTTGCTAAGGTTTGTAGGGTTTTGAGTCCCCCTTCAAAACCGAAAATCGTGTTGGGGTTTATTTCGCAGGCTTTGCGAAATTTCCCTTCATTGGGTTTAAAACTCTAGAAGGCTGATGATGCAGGGGATGAGATGAAAAAACTGTAAACCTTCTCCCCCGAAAGCTGGCTGCCTTGGGTCAAACGTGTACTCTGCTACACCCAAGGTATTGGTCCCAGTGTGGGGAGATTGGTTAAAACACTGGTACCCGGGCCTAAGGGTTGTAGGTTGAGTCCCTTCAGCCAGGATTTAGTTTGTGTAATTTCGCATGCTCCCCGCGAATTCCTTGCATTGTTCAAATCTCTAGTAAGGCTGATGCATGCAGGGGATGAGATGAAAAGCTGTAAGCCTTCTCCCTGAAAGCTGGCTGCCTTGGATCAAACGTGTAGCTCTGCTACACGCCAAGGTATTGGTCCAGTGTGGGTAGATTGGTAAAGCACTGCGTACCTTGTCCTAAGGTTCGTAGGTTCGAGTCTCCTTCAGCCAGAGATCAGTGTTTGTGTATATTTCGCATGCTCTCGCGAATTCCTTGCATTGTTCAAATCTCTAGTAAGGCTGATGCATGCAGGGGATGAGATGAAAAGCTGTAAGCCTTCTCCCTGAAAGCTGGCTGCCTTGGATCAAACGTGTAGCTCTGCTACACGCAAGGTATTGGTCCAGTGTGGGTAGATTGGTAAAGCACTGCGTACCTTGTCCTAAGGTTCGTAGGTTCGAGTCTCCTTCAGCAAGAGATCAGTGGTTATATATATATATATATATATATATATATATAAAATATATATATATATATAAAATATATAATATATATATTTCACTGTTAATATAGTTAATAAGTAATCTCATCCAAGTTATTAAACTGCCATTTAAACTTTGTAACTACAAGTCTGTAATTGTATTTCTCATATTCACGAATAGCAAAAACAAACCATTTATTAAATTTTAATAACTTTCAAATCTACATAAAATCTTGGGGCGTAAACCGTCGTAATAACAGAAGGTCTCCGGGAAAACTGTTTTTTTTTTTCCCCACACCAATGTGTATATATAAATAATAATATTTTTTATTCTATTGTAAAAGGTAACGGGGCTTAGGTGACACACGGGAACATACAAATTTATGTAGAAAACCACATTTTTAATACAGAGCATTTCGGGTAAATTGGGTTAATTTTAAACCCCAGATACACTCACACCAGGCAGCTAACCCCAAGGTACATACTTGTGCAAAGGCGAACAGGGACAGCAGGTTCTAAAGGGCCAAACATTTCCCCCAAATTTTTTCCACCCGTCCCGGGGGATAAAACCCCGGGAAACATCAGTTATGTTTTTAGTGCACTCCCAAACCCAAAGCTACGGGACAACAAAACAAGCCCTTTTATTTATAAGATTCTTTTTGGGGCAGAATAGAAATTGGGGGTTTTTTCCCCCCCCTCACAAGTGATTTGACCTGTGATTAGTGAAGGTTCCTTGATGTGGTCAAGCTTCCTTTAATGCTGGTAAAGGTTTCCCTTTTATGTTTTTTTCAAGGTTCCTCGATCGGGTAAAGGGTTTTCCTTGGTGCTGAGTAAGGTTTCTTGAAAGCTGGTGAAGATTTTTTTGGTATTGTGGGGGGCTCTTGTTTTTGAGTTTGGGTTTTTAATTGCATGTTTGACCGTATAAAAGCTTAATGATTTTTTCTCTGTGTAAGCTTGATGGTTTCCTTTTGTGTAAAAACTTCATGGTTCCTCTGTGTAGAACTTCAAGGTTTCTCTGTGTAAAACTTCATGGTTTCTCTGTGTAGAGCTTCATGGTTTCTCTGTGTAAAGCTTCATGGTTTCTCTGTGTAGAGCTTCATGGTTTCTCTGTGTAAAGCTTCATGGTTTCTTTGTTTTAGAGCTTCAGGGTTTTCCCTCTGTGTAAAGCTTCATGGTTTCTCTGTTAGAGCTTCATGGTTTCTCTGTGTAAAGCTTCATGGTTTCTCTGTGTAAAGCTTCATGGTTTCTCTGTGTACAGCTTCATGGTTTCTCTGTGTAAAGCTTCATGGTTTCTCTGTGTAGAGCTTCATGGTTTCTCTGTGTAAAGCTTCATGGTTTCTCTGTGTAGAGCTTCACGGTTTCTCTCTGTGTAAAGCTTCATGGTTTCTCTGTGTAGAGCTTCATGGTTTCTCTGTGTAAAGCTTCATGGTTTCTCTGTGTAGAGCTTCATGGTTTCTCTGTGTAAAGCTTCATGGTTTCTCTGTGTAGAGCTTCACGGTTTCTCTCTGTGTAAAGCTTCATGGTTTCTCTGTGTAGAGCTTCATGGTTTCTCTGTGTAAAGCTTCATGTTTTCTCTGTGTAAGCTTCATGGTTTCTCTGTGTAAAGCTCATGGTTTCTCTGTGTGAGCTTCATGGTTTCTCTAGTGTAAAGCTTCATGTTCTCTGTGTAGAGCTTCAACGGTTTCTCTCTGTGTAAAGCTTCATGGTTTCTCTGTGTAGAGCTTCATGGTTTCTCTGTGTAAAGCTTCATGATTTCTCTGTGTAGAGCTTCATGGTTTATCTGTGTAAAGCTTCATGGTTTCTCTGTGTAGAGCTTCATGGTTTCTCTGTGTAAAGCTTCATGGTTTCTCTGTGTATAGCTTCACGGTTTCTCTCTGTGTAAAGCTTCATGGTTTCTCTGTGTAGAGCTTCATGGTTTCTCTGTGTAAAGCTTCGTGGTTTCTCTGTGTAGAGCTTCATGGTTTCTCTGTGTAAAGCTTCATGGTTTCTCTGTGTAGAGTTTCACGGTTTCTCTCTGTGTAAAGCTTCATGGTTTCTCTGTGTAGAGCTTCATGGTTTCTCTCTGTAAAGCTTCATGGTTTCTGTGTAAAGCTGTATGGTTTCTCTCTGTGTAAAGCTTCATGGTTTCTGTGTAGAGCTTCCTAGTTTCTCTCTGTGTAGAGCTTCATCCAGTACCGACTTGATGAAGCTGTACACAGAGCGAAGTGTTGGCCCACATTATTTTTCTTTAATAAATGTCTCTTTTTCACGATTACAGTTGATGTAGTCATAAAAAATATATTAGATTATAAGTTGTAGTTTTAATTATAGACTCTGAGGGCTTCTATTTTAATTATAAAAAAAATTATATAATAAATTAAGGTTTTAATTAAACACTACGACGGCAGCATAGACAGTCTGGTTTAGTAAGACACGTGAGTAAACACTAGGACGTATTTATTAGAAAACGTTTCGGTTGTTGGACCTTGATGAAGGTCCCAGGAGCGAAACGGGTTCTAATAAATATGTTTTAGCGTTTGATCTGTGTCTTTCTAAACCAATCTGTCGATATTTATTGCCAAGGTTTTTACCAGAGACAACCTAACGTTTAACGTGTACCTTAGTCTAACTTTCATGTTTAACGTGAACCTTCCCACAGTATATAAAATTCACTTTCAGTTTCCTTGCCTTCACTGTAGGATCACAGTTTCTCTCCGTCTGTACTCCGTCTCCGGTTTTCCTTATGCTTTCCAGATCACCATGCCAGCTATTTCCAATCGCCACTCGTTTGAACACGAATCCGCTCTGCCTGCTGTCCCAGTAGCGTCAGTCTACATTCCGTTCGAATGTTTCTCAATATTTTCACATAAAACAAAGGAAGTGACATTCAGGGTTCGATCCCCTCTCTACCAAGTCGTTTGCATGCTCGTATTCGTGCCTACATCCCATGAGAGAGAAAATGATGTCCTTGAATCACTTCCACTTACATAATCAATGAAATTTCTTCTTACTCTGTTCCTTGAATCGTTAGACAGGCGGTGTGTGCTTGTATGTATGTGTATGTATATATATATATATTTAAAAATATTATATTATATATATTATATATATATATTATATAATATTATATATATATATATATATATATATATATTTATATATGTCGAGCCGAAAAGGTAAAAAATTGCGATTTTGGCTTTATGCAAGCCGAATAAGACAAGCGAAAAATTGTGATGAAAATTTTTCGCAAAAAATCTTCTAAACCTAAAAAAAAAATTTTTTCTTATGTTTGTTTATTTTTAAATTTTTGTAACTTCGTAAAATTTTTGTTGGATTAGGCTTTAAATTGTGCACGTTTTGGGTTTAAAGTAATTTTTTCTGGTTCTTTTGGAAAAAATTATTTTTTAAAAAAATAAGTGAAAAAATTTTTTTTAAATTTTTTTTGGGTTTTTTAAAATGAGTTGAATGACCAATTTAAATATTTAGTTTTTTTTTTTTGTTTTTTTTTTTTATAAAATAATTTAATAAAAAAAATTTTATAAAAATATATATAATATATATATATTATATATATATATAATTTAATTAATTAAAAATTTATATACGGTGTGTATGTGTATGGGGTGTGTGTGGTGTGTGAAATTTTTTACTGGATATATTCCTATGTTTTAAATAAATAACGGCCCCATATGACGATTTTCGTGACTATGATTATGTGTCACATGATTTGCGTGTCACATGACTTTCGGGTAAAAGGGAAATTTTTGGGAAATTTTTGAAAATTCCTGTATAAAGGGTTAGTCTGAAACCTTTTAGGAAAACAACAATGGCTGGCAGCAAACCCCAAGAAGGGCAACTAGTGTAAAGGTCCAAGTCAACCGAAACTGTCAAAGCCCCTTCCCCTTGTCCGTTATTTGTATTTTTCCAGTCACGATATTGTGCTTTTTCGTTCATATGATTTACGTTTTGTTTTTTTTTATGGGCCTATGAGTTGTTCTTATTTTTTTTTGTCTGGGGGAATGAGTTCTAGCTCTTGGCCCCCCCTTTGCCCATTCCCCTTTTTTTTAATGTTTCTTATTTTTGTCTTTGCTGTTTTGTTTTAATACTTTTCATTCACAAACTGAATTTACCTCAAAAAAAACTTCCATATATTTTAAATTGCTTTTTCCCCTTTCACTCAAACCTCTTTTTTTGAAAACATCTCGACTGCGAAAATTGGGCGTGGTATGTTGTCTTCTTTGTACTTTTATTGTGCTTGCAAGGGTCGGGCCAGTCCTGGTTTTTTATTTGGCCCCGGGGCGGGGGGGGGGGGGGGGGGGTTTTGTTTTGTTTTGTTTTTGTGGTGTTGTGTGTTGGTTTTTTGTTGTGTGTGTGTTTGTTGTGTTTTGTGGTGTTGTTTTAAAATTTGGGTTTGGTTGTCCTGGGTGGGGGCCGGGGGGGGGGGCTTTTCCACCTATTATTGTTTTTAGAATTGTCTCTGGGGTCCGGAGAGAGTTTTTTAAAGACCTCCCTTACCCTTAAAATTTATTTAATTTCCTTGGGGA
>NC_069405.1:30494336-30499336 GCF_026875155.1 Cherax quadricarinatus
GCTGTGTAAGAAGTACTATCCAGTACGTACTCTCTTACATGTACCACACATAAACTTGTTCTATTATAAAATAGTGGAACATAAGTACCGGGTCATCTAAATACGTCTTTATTCCAAAAGAGGAAAAAAATACAAGAGTTGCAGTTTTAATATGTATAATTATTTCTCGTTGAGCAAAGACGGTACAGAAGAAAAAAATAGTAGCAACAAAATAAGTGGGAAACACAAGTAACTGAGAACACACCAGGGAACAAATCACCGTGGAGGGGCCCAAAAGACTGGTCATTGTGTGTTTGTAGGCTGGAAAACTTGTCATTGTGTGTGGGAGGCCAGAAGACTGGTCATTTGTGTGTGGTAGATTAACGAAGGTGTCATGCAAACTCGAGAATTGGAAGTCGTGTTGTGGTTGTGTGTGTGTGTGTGGTGTGTGTGTGTGTGTGTTGTGTGTTGGGGTGGTGTGTGTGTTGTGTGTGTGTGTGGTGTGTGTGTGGGGGTGTGCGTGCATGCGTGCGTGCGTGCGTGCGTGCGTGCGTGGTCTGTCTGTCTGTCTGTCTGTCTGTCTGTCTGTCTGTCTGTCAGTCTGTCTGTTACCTTTGCGTAGCTGCAAAAGAAGAGAATGCTCGTGGCGTTCCATCTTAGGTTCTTATAGCCTCCAAAAAATTCCATTGGTTGAAGTACTTGTAACATTTCCTCGTTTAATCCATCCCATTGTTTCACAACTCTGAGAAGATAAAAACCTCCAAAAATTTCATCGGTTTCTTCTTTTTTTTCAGTTTACAACTATGGACGCTCGTTATCTCTGCTGAAGGCACGAGGAAATCTTCTTATTCTGTTAATTCGTATCATTTTAAGACATTAAATGTGGCTATCATGTCTCAACTTCTTTTCTTCTCATCTTTTCTTCTCAACTAACGAGAAAATCATCATTTTTTTTTTTTTAGCTTTTCATTACAAATCAGACATTTTAGCTGTGGGTACGACATAGCTGCAAGCTGCAAGGAATGTAAAGAGGAACTTAGCTTACATTTGGCTAATCTTTTTAACATATCACTACAAACTGGCATAGAGCCTGATAAGTGGAAAATGGCAAATGTAATACCTATTTACAAGGCAGGTGACAGGTCCTTGGCTTCTAACTATAGACCAATAAGCCTTACCTCCATAGTGGGAAAATTTATGGAATCAATAATTGCCGAAGCAATTCACAGCCATCTTGACAGGCACAGATTGATTAATGAATCTCAACACGGTTTCACAAAGGGGCGTTCCTGTCTTACGAATTTACTAACTTTTTCACTAAGGTGTTTGAGGAGGTAGATCATGGTAATGAAAATGATATTGTGTATATGGATTTGAGTAAGGCTTTCGATAGAGTTCCACACCAGAGGCTACTGAGGAAACTTAAGGCACACGGAATAGGAGGAGAAATTTTTTCCTGGATAGAGGCATGGCTGACAAATAGACAGCAGAGAGTTTGCATAAATGGGGAGAAATCAGAATGGGGGCACGTCACAAGCGGTGTTCCTCAGGGGTCAGTGTTGGGCCCGTTGTTGTTCGCAATTTACATAAACGACATAGATGAGGGAATAAATAGCGACATAAGCAAATTTGCTGATGACACCAAACTAGGCCGTCCAATTCATTCTAATGAGGACACTAGAGCACTCCAGGATGATTTGAATAGACTGATGCAAAGGTCGGAGAATTAGCAGATGCAGTTTAATATTGACAAATGCAAAGTTCTAAATGTTGGACAGTTATGTAACCATGCCACATATAAACTAAATAATGTAGATCTTAATACTACTGATTGCAAAAAGGATTTATCAGTTCTGGTTAGCAGTAATCTAAAACCAAGACAACAGTGCATTAGTGTTCGCAATAAAGCTAACAGAATTCTTGGCTTCATATCTAGAAGTATAAATAATAGAAGTACTCAGGTTGTTTTTCAACTCTATATATCCTTGGTTAGGCTTCATTTAGACTATGCTGCTCAGTTCTGGTCACCGTATTACAGAATGGATATAAATTCTCTGGAAAACGTACAGAGGAGGATGACAATGATGATCCCATGTATCAGAAATCTTCCCTATGAGGATAGAGTGAGGGCCCTAAATCTGCACTCTCTCGAAAGGCGTAGAATTAGGGGGGATATGATAGAGGTGTATAAATGGAAAACAGGAATAAATAAAAGGGATGTAAATAGCGTGCTGAAAATTTCCAGCCAAGACAGGACTCGCAGCAATGGTTTCAAGTCGAAAAAATTCGGATTCAGGAACGATATAGGAAAGCACTGATTTGGTAATAGAGTTGTGGATGAGTGGAACAAACTTCCGAGTACAGTTATCGAGGCTAAAACGTTGTGTAGTTTTAAAAATAGGTTAGATAAATACATGAGTGGGTGTCGGTGGGTGTGAGTTGGACCTGACTAGTTTGTGCTGCTGGGTCTGGTGCAGTGCTCCACCCTTGAGTGGAGGTGACCAGACTGGGTGGGTCATTGGGCTAATCCGGGGGGAGGTCATTGGTCTAATCCTGGTGGGGGGAGAAAGAGGAGAAAGAGTGTGTAAGTTTTAGAGAGTGTGAAATAATGAGAATGAGAAAGTGACTGAGTGAAATAATGCATGAGTGAGTCAGCTAGTCAGTGAGTCAGTTAGTCAGTGAGAAAGAGAGAGAGAACACCTGCAGTAGAGCAGAATTCCACTGCCACCTCTATCTAGCGAGAAACGTAAAATTGTTTCATTCCAGACGCATTAAAACTGCCGCCCAGCAAGGGATATTTTGGGAAGGCAACATTCAAGCCAACAAAATTGCTTTTGGCCGCCTCAGCCGCACTTTGCAAGTGCGCGGCTCACTCGCCGCTGGAATTTATGCGCAAATTATCAGAGCATGTTCATAAGTGTTCCAAATGTATAAGTACATGTTGCCTGATGCAACAAATGCAATTACAAAGCCAAATGCGAGATAAGTCTGTGAAGTGTACATTTTCACACACACAGAGAGGAATCCTGGGTCTTAAATCTTGAGATTTTAAGCTAAATTATTAACTTAAATCGCAAGAGGAGTAGGATGGATAATGTGTTTTTTAGCAAAATTGGACACATCCGCAATATGAGAGAGAGAGAGAGAGAGAGAGAGAGAGAGAGAGAGAGAGAGAGAGAGAGAGAGAGAGAGGAGAGAAAAGAGAGAGAGAAGGGGAGAGAGAGGGGGAGAAGGAGAGAGAGAGAGAGAGAGAGAGAGAAGAGAGAGAGAGAGGAGAGAGAGAGAGAGAGAGAGAGAGAGAGAGGAGAGAGAGAGAGAGAGGACAGACAGACAGACAGACAGACAGACAGACAGACAGAGAGAGGGAGGGAGAGAGGAGAGGAGGAGGGAGAGAGAGAGAGAGAGAGAGAGAGAGGGGAGAGAGAAAAGAGAGAGAGAGAGAAGAGAGAGAGAGAGAGAGAGAGAGAGAGAGAGAAGAGAGAGAGAGAGAGAGAGAGGAGAAAAAGGGGAAAAGGGGGAGAGAAAGTTAGACTTACATCAAAATACATGCATTAAGAGATACAATGAAGCTTTATTATTTGCCTAGAAATACAAAATTGCATATAAAGTTTACAACATACAACATACATACACACAAACTCATATAAATGCAAACATTGATGATACTCATGACGCACAAATGCTCAGATAGAGACTCCAGTTGCTACATAAGATTATCCTATACACACTCATATACACATTCAGTAGTAGTAGCACGACAGTGATGTCAGCTTATCGATATCCAATACTCAATACAAAATAATGTGTAAACACACACACATACACACGCACACACACACATACACACGCACACACACACGCACACACACACGCGCGCGCACACACACACACACACACACACAACACACACACCACACACACACACACCCCACACACACACACACACACACACACACACACACACACACACTACCATTCTCCTGGCAGTGTGTCCAGCGGGTTTCATAACACCGGCCATAAACCAGCAATGTATGTTCTTCACTGTCATCCTTAGTCTTGTTCCCTGCAGCGGTGCAGGCAGAGAATCAGCCACACACAACCCGGTGATATACTTTCCATATATACGTAGTGGCAAAGGTTGATTGATTTTGGTTAATGTGAACATGCTATGGAAGCAGTGACGAAACCTCCTCTATTCTCCTAACTTTCTAATACTTCTAACAGTCGTAATGCAAAGCAAGCCTATATTTCTGACGAGCTTTATAAAGCCGAGTCTTGGGTGAAATGTCTGTTTTATGTGTCTTTATTTCATTTTATCGGCTTGCTGTCCCAGTCACCACTCTCATAACGAATGAACTAAAAAATGGATAATTGTGGATAATCGTTATTTATGTTTTCTACGTTGTTATTTACGGGTGTCGAGTGGACCAAAGAGGTCGTATTATGCTATATATGTCGTGTAACCGAGGTGTGAATCTTAACATCATCACGGAACCATCATCACGGAACCATCATCACGAAAATCACAGACCAACAGGAAATATAAAACCGCTGTGAAGAAGAGGCACACGAGAGAAAGCACGCTCATGCGACGACAACGTTTCCCTTCAATATACAGTAAAACTTTACCAAGTCTTGACTTTAGAAAGTTCTACATAGCATATTTTCCGGCATATAAGGCGCACGAGCATATAAAACGTCGAGCACGTCTCAGTACAGATGTGCAAAATCTTTTTCCTTTTCTTTCGTAGTTAAGTACCATACGCATATAAGACCTAGTTCTTCACCACGGCACTTGACAAGCGTTTCAGGACTCGCTCTGAAGCATGACGTCACAGAACGTAAAAATATATGAAGGTTTCTCATCTCGCTCACACATACTGTTTATGAAGCGCGCTCACACACACACACACACACACACACACACACACACACACACACACACACACACACACACACACACGTGACGAGCGCCCCTTCGCTGCGTGAACTATGAGATAATAGCGAGCGAGGTCGTTCTC
>NC_069405.1:30504336-30516836 GCF_026875155.1 Cherax quadricarinatus
TTTCTCTCGGTTTTTACACAGGAAGACACTAATAACATTCCGGTAATTAATTTTTATAGTGGGCCAGAAGAAGATAAATTATGTAACATCACAGTCACTAGTGAAATGGTTGTGAAGCAGATAGACCGACTGAAGCAAAATAAGTCACCGGGTCCTGATGAGGTTTTTTCAAGGGTTCTAAAGGAATGCAAAATGGAAGTCTGTGAACCATTAACTAATATTTTTAATTTATCTCTTCAAAGAGGTGTAGTGTCTGATATGTGGAAGATGGCTAATGTAATTCCTATTTTTAAAACAGGGGACAAGTCGTTACAGTCAAATTACCGCCCAATAAGCCTGACCTCAATTGTAGGCAAATTACTAGAGTCAATTATAGCTGAGATTATAAGAAGCCATCTCGATAAGCATAGCTTGATTAATGATATTCAGCATGGATTCACAAGAGGCCGGTCTTGTCTAACTAATTTATTAACTTTCTTCAGTAAAGCTTTTGAGGCTGTTGACCACGATAAAGAATTTGATATTGTTTACTTAGATTTTAGTAAGGCATTTGATAGAGTTCCGCACCAAAGACTGTTGAAGAAAGTAGCAGCTCATGGCATTGGGGGAAGGGTGCTCTCGTGGATCGAATCATGGCTCACAGACAGGAAGCAGAGAGTGTCCATAAATGGGGTTAAATCCGAGTGGGGGATCAGTAACAAGTGGCGTTCCACTGGGATCAGTCTTGGGCCCGTTGTTGTTTATAATATATATCAATGATCTTGATGAAGGAATTACTAGTGATATGAGCAAATTCGCCGATGACACGAAGATAGGTAGGATAATTGATTCAAACGTAGATGTTAGGGAACTTCAGGAGGATTTAGACAAACTCTACTCTTGGTCAGAAAAGTGGCAGATGCAGTTCAATGTAGATAAATGCAAGGTTCTGAAGCTCGGGAGTGTCCATAACCCTAGCACTTATAAGTTAAATAATGCAGAACTTAGCCATACAGATTGCGAAAAGGACTTGGGGGTTATGGTAAGCAGCAACCTTAAACCAAGACAGCAATGCTAAGCGTACGTAATAAGGCAAATAGATTACTGGGATTTATATCAAGAAGTGTAAGCAACAGAAGTCCAGAGGTCATACTGCAGCTTTATACATCATTAATAAGGCCTCACCTAGATTATGCAGCTCAATTCTTGTCTCCATATTACAGAATGGACATAAATTCGTTAGAAAACATTCAGCGTAGGATGACTAAATTAATACATAGCATTAGAAATCTTCCTTATGAAGAAAGATTGAAGACTCTTAAGTTACATTCACTTGTTAGACGAAGAATGAGGGGAGACCTGATCGAAGTGTATAAGTGGAAGATAGGTATTAATAAAGGGGATATTAACAAGGTCTTGAGGATATCTCTCCAAGAGAGAACCGCGAGTAATGGATTTAAATTAGATAAGTTTAGATTTAGAAAGGACATAGGAAAGTATTGGTTTGGAAATAGGGTAGTTGATGAGTGGAACAGTCTACCTAGTTGGGTTATTGAGGCTAGGACTTTGGGTAGTTTCAAATTTAGGTTGGATAAATACATGAGTGGGAGGGGTTGGATTTGAGAGGGACTTGCACATCGGAGCTTGTTTCTTGGGTGGCATTGAAAATTGGGTTGGTCAAATGTTTGTTAGTGGGATGAATTGTAAAGGACCTGCCTAGTATGGGCCAACAGGCCTGCTGCAGTGTTCCTCCTTTCTTGTGTTCTTATGTTCTTATCTCTGTGAAGGGCAGGAGATGTGCACATCTCTGTGAAGGACAGGAGAGGTGCACATCTCTGTGAAGGGCAGGAGATGTGCACATCTCTGTGAAGGGCAGGAGAGATGCACATCTCTGTGAAGGGCAGGAGATGTGCACATCTCTGTGAAGGGCAAGAGAGGTGCACATCTCTGTGAAGGGCAAGAGAGGTGCGCATCTCTATGAAGGGCAGGAGACGTGCACATCTCTGTGAAGGGCAAGAGAGGTGCACATCTCTATGAAGGGCAGGAGAGGTGCACATCTCTGTGAAGGGCAGGAGATGTGCACATCTCTGTGAAGGGCAGGAGAAGTTCACATCTCTGTGAAGGGCAGGAGATGTGCACATCTCTGTGAAGGGCAGGAGACGTGCACATCTCTGTGAAGGGCAGGAGAGGTGCACATCTCTATGAAGGGCAGGAGAGGTGCACATCTCTGTGAAGGGCAGGAGATGTGCACATCTCTGTGAAGGGCAGGAAAAGTTCACATCTCTGTGAAGGGCAGGAGAAGTTCACATCTCTGTGAAGGGCAGAAGTGCACATACCTGTGAAAGGCAAGAGAGGTGCATATCTCTGTGAAGGGCAAGAGATGTGCACATCTCTGTGAAGGGCAGGAGAGGTGCATATATCTTAAGGGCAGGAGAGGTGCACATCTCTGTGAAGGGCAGGAGATGTGCACATCTCTGTGAAGGGCAGGAGACGTGCACATCTCTGTGAAGCCCAAGAGAGGTGCACATCTCTGTGAAGGACAGGATAGGCGCACATCTCTGTGAAGGGGAGGAGAGGTGCACATCTCTGTGAAGGGCAGGAGAGGCGCACATCGCTCAGTGTGCAGTATATATGTCGTGCTGAATAGGTAAAACTGGTCAACTAGCATAAACTCATTTAAAATTAAGTCCTTTCTAAAATTTTCTCTCATAAGTTCATAAATATATTTTTTTCCATAATGTAAAAATTAATAATTTTGTACCAAAAGAACCTTAGAAAACTTACCTTATTATAACAAGCGCAATTTAATTTAGCTTAATCCAACTAAATATATTTTAGAAAAGTGTACAATAATTTAATAATAAACAAACACTATGAAATATATTTTCTCGTTACGTTCAGAATGATTTTTTGTGAAATTAATGCATACACAAATTTTCGCTTGCCTTATTCGGCAAGAAGAGATTTGCTATTTAAGCAAAATCGCAGGTTTTACCAATTCCGCACATATACACCGATAACTGAATATAATTCCCCTTTCAGCTATTTTCTACGCTATATAACGTATTTCTCAGGAGATGGTAATGGCACAGAGAAAAAAATCGCATACATGAACATCATTTTACTGGTAGATATCGTCCCTTGTCTGCTCCCAACACAACCAACCCACCTTGGAATGCATCAACGAGAAATAAGAACATTAGACACAAATCTTATGATTTATGTCTAATGGTTTAAAATTCAATACTCAGGCAATTCTGGAAGCTTATCGTGAATAAGGTATATGTATTTGTTTCTGGTGTCCCTGTTCATCGAGATGTAAATAGGTACCTGGATGTTAGTCGGCTGTTGTGGAAGGCATCGTGAAGGACTTTGAAATGAGCTGAGTTAGCAAGACAGCTTTTAGCACGTAAATTTTATAAAAAATTATAAAAATATAAAATTAGGCACGTTTACTTTAATAATTTTTTAATTAAAAAATCTTAATTTTAGCGGAAAACTCAAATTTTCCAAAAAATACTTCAAAACGCTCAAAACATGAAACTATCGTGAAATATCAATGCGTCTCATTTTATCTGATAGATTTATAATAGACGAAATATCCATCGTGTGGGTAATAGTCAAGTGAAAAGTGGAACAAGCTCATGTACAGAACAGCTACCCTTGCCAGAGGCGCGCGTTCACTACAGTTATTAAACATTAACATCCCTCCTTTAGAGTGCCGGCACTGTACTTCCCACCTCCAGGACTCAAGTCCGGCCTGCCGGTTTTCCTGAATCCCATCGTAAATGTTACTTTGCTCACACATAAACAGCACGGCAAGTCATAAAAATCATTTATCTCCACTCTCCTCTAACACACTCAGGCACGCTTGCTGGAAGTTCAAGCCCATCTCACACAATACCTCCTTTATCCCCCTCCCTCCAACATTTCCTAGGCCTACCCCTGCCCCGCCTTCCGTCCACTAAAGATTTATACGCTCTCTTAGTCATTCTATTTCGTTCCACCCTCTTTAAATGTCCGAACCACTTCAAGCAATACCTCATAATACTTTCAATATATATATAATATATATATATATATTATATATATATATATATATATATATATATATATATATATATATATATATATATGTCGTGCCGAATATGTAAAAACTGGTCATTTAGCAAGAACTCATTTAAAATTAAGTCCTTTCTGAAATTTTCTTTTATACGTTTAAAAAATAAAATTTTTTTCATAATGTTGATGTAAAAAGTTTTTAATTTTGCACCGAAAGGAACTTAGAAACTTACCTAACCTTATTATAACAAAAAAAAATTTAATTTTAGCCTAACCCAACTAAATAATTTTAGATTTGTTTACAATAAATTTAATACTAAACAAACAAAAGTGAAAATATTTTTTTTTCGTTAGGTTCAAATGATTTGGCGAAATTTTTGCAAAACACAAATTTTCACTTGCCCTATAAAGGCAAGATGAGAGTTGCTATTTAAGCCAAGAATCGCAAATTCTCCTATTCGGCACGACAATATATATATATATATATATATAATATATATATATATATATATATATATATATATATATATATATATATAATATATATATATATATAATATATATTATATAATATATATATATTATATTTTAAATATATATATTAAAAATATATATATATATAATATATATATAAATAATATATATATTGTCCCATGATATGTTTACAATCTCTTGAACATCTCTGACGGAACTGATTGGGAAATTAATGCATATTTTTTTAGCAATCAAGTACACACTACCTGTAAAGATGTCCTTCTTTGTATCTGATGCTGATATAAATGGATGTACGCAGCACAGACAGACATGGGTACTAGAAGCTAAGACTCGATCCTGGTAAACACAGGTTAGTACACAACAACAACTGTCGACGACAAGATTTTTGTATTTTCCTTCTCGAAACACTATAATGCAAATTTGTTGAAAAGAAGGACCTTAATTGACGTTAATTGGCATTCGTGTCAATAAGCGGCTTTAGATAGCAGTGTCGAGACTTAGATCGAAGACTTTCAAGGTCAACGATCATATCTGGATTTTAATTAGTGATGGGGCCAGGTCGGGCACCTGCTCACATAGACTAGACAGAAATTACATTCAAACAACATAACTACTGTGGTATACAAGGGTACACAGGAGTTATGTTGAAAGCCTCTGGCGTCATTTTACAGGATAGGAGCCGTTGTCCTACGTCAGCTTATTTTGTAAACTTGGAACAATAATCCTTCCTTAGCTCAATTTTTAAGGTAGAAGGAATTATTGTACCTAAGATCATTTTATAAGCTAGAAAGAATAATCCTACCTCAGCTCATTTGAAAGCCCATCCCTATCTAATATATACCATCACCCAGCAGATGTGACCCACTAACAGTCGGCTGTTTACTACTGGATTAATTTGGGCAGCAGGTATAAGGAGATTTGCCCCCAACATATCTGTTCGTCCAAGATTGAAACTGAGTCGTTCGGCTGTGAGCAGAAGGCATTGTATTCTGGGAGCTGTTTGCCTATAACTGCTCATCTGAATGACTTTACCCTGACTTTATTCATGTTTATTTTAATGTAGGTCAACCAACGGGGTATAACGCAAAGTTATACCCATCTCTTAGTTAGAAGTTTCATTTTATCAAACGTGGCACTTTAGATTTTGATGGTACACTTGTGAATCCATTGTGGCCCTCTAGGGCTTGAGGTGCACTTTAGGAAGTGATGCAGATCTTCAGAGCCTGACGCCTCACTATATAGGACCCGGTGTGGCTCTTTAGATAAGCCCTGGCGTCATGATGATGGAGTCCACGCCTCACCTTCACCGCTGGAAGACTTTGAGAGAAAGGCGACGTTTTGGAACAAATTCCCATTTCCCAAAGTTCGCTTCGTAAAATCGTCGAGTCTGAAAAGACTGGCCACAGGAGGTGGCAGAGAAGGTAGAAGAACTCAGAATAATAAAGCGGATATAAAAGAGTCTCTCTCTCTCTCTCTCTCTCTCTTATCCAAATACCTTGTTATAATCAAATCCCATCTCGTCATCTCTCTCTCTTATTAATTTCCCTGGATTGTCTCTCTCTTTTTATTAATGTCTTTCAATCGTCTGTCTTTCCACATTCACATCCCTAGATCATACCTCTCTCTCTCTCTCTCTCTTCATTCATGTCCCTGAGTTATCTTTCCCTCTTCAATCATGTCCCTGTGTTGTGGCCCTCTCCTTATTCATGTCTCTGGCTTATCTTCTTTTTCCTCAGTCATGTCCCTGGATCATCAACCTATCCTCAATCATGTCTCTGGGTTATCTCCCTCTCGTCAATCATTTCCCTGGGATATCACTCCTTCATCATTCATGTCTCTGGAAGTTTCACACACACACAAGCCCACTCTAATTACCTTGTCAAGGGCCTGCTGCACAGTGGCGCGTGTCATTATGCAGGCGTATAATTCAGTCCCTCTCTGGATGGGTGGTTGCCTGAGCGATTCTCCAGGAAATTGGCCTCACGGGCTTGGCCTCCAGGCAATGAGACGACGGTTATCCAGGGCAGTGGCGCTTACTCACCCTTTCGGTTAATTATGGTCGAAGGTGTCCAGGGATGGTTAGGATCCTGCTCACTCCTCCGGTGGTAATAGCAGACGCTTGTTTTGCTGTTCTTGCAGATTCCCAAGACACACACACACACACACACACATACACACATACATACAAAATATATATATATATATATATATATAATTATATATATATATATATATATATATATATATTATATATGTATATATATATATATAATATATATATATATATATATATATATATATATATATATATATATATATATATATATATATAAATATATATAAAATGAAATACTGCGAGGAATTGACAAGATGGACAGAGACAGGATGTTCCAGAGATGGGACACAGAAACAAGGGTTCACAATTGAAAGTTGAAGGATCAAATGAGTCAGAGGGATGTTAGGGAGTATTTCTTCAGTCATAGAGTTGTCAGGAAATGGAATAGTCTGGAAAGTGATGTAGTGGAGGCAGGTATGACAAGGTATGATAAAGCTTATGGAGCAGGGAGAGAGAGAGGATCTAGTAGTGATCAGTGAAGAGGCTGGGCCAGGAGCTATGACTCCACCCCTGCAACCACAAATAGGTGAGTGAGTACACACACACACACACACACACACACACACACACACACACACACAGGCACACACACACACACGCATACGCACACGGAGAGTATGGATCCCCGCAAGCAGAGTGCTTAACAAAGGCTGTCTTGAAGGAGCTTCACCTCCTTTCTTGTCTTGAGGGTCCTGCTCGCCTCTCCTGGGAGAGATAAGACCTCTGTCTCGCGGTGAAGAGCTCACACCATCTCTTTCCGGCTGAGAGACGAGGAGAGTAAACGAGAGGGAGAGATTCTCTCTCTCTCTCTCTCTCTCTCTCTCTCTCTCTCTCTCTTACTTCCTTTCCAACTTCGGATCTCTCTCTCTCTTTGTACATCTACTGGATAACCCACACGGACGGCAGATCTAGCCTCCGAGTTTGTTGCATAACCCAGGCGATCGCGTTCAGGGCTTCGCACAAACATAATAACAGCCCTGGCGTCTGGTTCTAGTTGAAATTCTGTTTAATGCTGAGTTCTTGCGGGCGAGTTAATTTTTCTCCTAGATGACCCGCTTCTTGAGTGTGATTGACTGGTTCTCATTTATTACTCGGTTCCTGTGTGCGAGTGACTAGTTCCCATTGACCTTATTGTTGAAACCTTACGTTCAGCCCTCGTTAATGCTCTTTTATTGGAGGTAAAGAGACCGGTTTTCTTCATACTCTTTTTGAACGCTCTCTGTGATAAGGGTTCGCGTTTCTGGCTCTTGTTATGCTCCCGTTGCATGCTGACACGAAAGCCAAGTCCAGGTTCCATTAAGCGCTTGTAAAGGTCGCAAAATACGGTTGCCTCCGAGGGTACGTTTTAGTTCTGGCGAGGTTAATGGTCACAAATTTCTCCATTAAGTGTAGTAGCCGATCTCAGGCCGCTCCGAGATGCTGTAATCCGGTCCCTCGCTCTTCTAAGATGCTGTAATTCTACAACTTTCTCCTGAAATGGTCCAAAATTCTGCTATAAGGTGCCTCGTTACTCCAGGATGCTGTATTTTAATGCTTAGCTTCTCCAAAATGCTGTAATAAGGGGATTCGCTACTTCAAGGTGCTGTAATAAGGTGCTTCGCTTCTCCAAGATGCCGTATTTTAATGCCTCACTACTTCAAGATGCACTAATAAAGCAACTCGCTACTTCAAGATGCTGCAGTAAGGTGACTCGCTACTTCATTATACTGTACTTTGATGATAACCTGCTGTAAAATAATATACAATGATCCTGAACTGTTCCAGGATGTTTGAATCTGACCCTGTGCTGTTGGGAATATTAGAATCTGATGCAGAGGGAAACATCGCTTGATAAAGCTCCAAGGCATGACATGACGAAGCTCCACAGAGAAGAAAACGTTATCTAAATGCAAAAAATCTTGCTATGTAACCATGTGAATCCAGTGGTGTGAAATCACGTCATGGAGGCATATTTTTGTTTTCGTTCTTGGTTCTTAACATAAGAAGGCAAAAAAACAGAACACGGTTTCCGTGTTTCATTAATCTGATACGTATATTACTGCTTACCCTTTCCTTCAGGTTAAGAAAAGTAAAAAAAAAAATAAAGCGGATTAGATAGACCGGGCATAAGTACAGCCTCTCAGAGTTCCCTGTCAGTCTTCTTTTTCCCCTCCAGTGAATCCAACGAGTTCATAAAGGAAGTTCTAGTTGAACTCCTGTTACCCCAGTGGAACCAGCATGTAGGATTATCTTTCAGCGCAGATGGCGAGTCCAGCTGAAACTTCAGCTCACAAGCAATCCTGCTGGGACAGCCCCATCATGAAAAAGACTGCTGCATTTATGCTACTAGGTGGCAGCTCTGATAATGACAGCTCGTCTTTTAGCAGTGAGTGCATCTTACTCGGGTGATTCTTTCCTAATAGTTCCAATCTCTGCGACTAGTATCGTAACCAGAAGACCCCCTTGTTTGAACTGTTCACGTTGCATATGTTGGCTTGTTAGACACAATAAACTAAACGAGATCATCAAGCGAAGCTTTGCTACTGTTCCGTGCCCAACCGAGAGAGAACCTCGGTCTTTACTGCCCAGCACCGAAATAATCTGGAGTATAATTTCTGAAATACTGGTGACTGAAATAAAAATATGATTCTCTGACTTTTTCTGGCTATCAGAGTGAGAATGCTAGATAGGTAGATAGAAAGATTGATATTAAAACAGATAAGAGAGAGAGAGAGAGAGAGAGAGAGAGAGAGAGAGAGAAAGAGGAACCAATATCGGCATCCTGTCGGACAACATTAGAGGTTTCATTACTAATGTTGGAGAGCTCACACATAGTTTTGTGAACACTCGACGTCCCGACATGATAGCTGTTGTTGAAACATTTTTGGATGACAGGACTCCAGAAAATTTTGCAAGAATTGTTGGCTACACCTCATGGATGAGAAGACAGGCAAGGGCAAGGAGGAGGTGTTGCTGTGTGCTTCTCTAAAAGTGTTCATTGATGTTGCCACCCCTACACATCTTGAAATGATGTTCTTCAAGCTCTGCATAAACACTAGTACCTCTGTACTAGCATGTGCAATGTAGAGACCTCAGTGGCAACATGCAGACCCCATCAACTTCCTAATGGAAAATATTGACTCCCTTCTGCTGCAACACAACTGTCAACATATCATAATTGTTGGTGACCTCAACCAGCACCTTTTACAGAGGGACTTTGATGACCTTCTTGCAGTGTTTGACATGAGAAACTTTGTTGATTTCCCTACTCACATCTCTGGCTCCTCCCTTGACCCAGTAGTGAGTGATCTGGCAGAAGGCATAGTCACTTGTCAACCCCTCGGCTATGTTGGATCGTCTGACCACAAGGCTGTTTTTACGACACTTAAGATCCCAACAGAACGAGGTGAGGAGTCCACACGCACAACCTGGTTATGAGAAAGAGGTAATTGGCCAGCCCTTCGCTCTGAGCTCGCCACCACCGATTGGAATGCTCTTCTCCAAGGGGATGTTGGCAACCAAGTGAAAGCCTTCACTGGAAAAATCTTTAATTTACAACAAGAACACATTCCTCACCGGCAATATGTGACGAAGCCTACAGATCAGCCTTGGTTTGGCTTTCGTTGTAGAGAGGCTGCTACTGTTAAGTACAAAGCATGGCGAAGGTATAAGAGACATCCTACCACCTATAACAGGAACTTGAACAGGCAAGCCTGTAGGCATATGGGTGACGTTCAAAAGTGGGCCATTGCTAAATGGGAGGTGGACACTAAAAGAAAGCTAGCATCAGGTAGGGTAGGCTCCAAAACCTGGTGGTCCCTGGTCAAGGACAGACAAGGTTATCTGCCTGATGAACTCATTCCACCTCTAAATCAACAGGATGGGACCACCTCTACTAGTAGTCAAGAGAAGGCGGACCTCTTTGCTGAACACTTTGCTACCAATATGCAAGTTCCTGATCCAGCAAGGGACCCTCCTTGGCTAGCTGCAAGAACTGTGTCAAAACTGTCAGTGGTGACAATAAGGCAGGAGGAGGTGCATTTCCTTCTTAAATCGCTTGACCAAGAAAAGGCTGTGGGCCCAGACAAGTTGAGCCCAAGATTGCTGAGATGTGCAGACCAGCTAGCAGCACCTCTAACTCACATCTTTCAACACTGCCTAGTACAGTGTAAATGGCCCTCTCTATGGAAAGAGGCAAATGTAGTCCCTGTTCACAAAAAGAAGAGCAGAGCAGAAATCAGCAACTACAGACCAGTGTCACTCCTGTCAATCACTGGTAAGATCCTTGAGACAATAATCTCAAGACAAATGACAGAGTTTTTTGACTATCACTCACTACTTTGGGATCGTCAATATGGCTTTAGGAAAGGTTACTCTGCTGCTGATCTGTTGTTAAACCTCTCCACTAAGTGGCACCAATCACTGGATGAATCCAAAGTCAGCTGTGTGGTAGCACTGGACATTGCTGGCGCTTTCGACCGGGTGTGGCACCAGGGCCTCTTAGCAAAACTTCAAGCACTGGAAATTGCAGGCTCTATGCTATGTCTCCTCAGTGATTACATTCATGGTAGATCTCTAAGTGTAGTTCTCAATGGAACGGAATCAGCAAGACATCCTATTGGTGCAAGTGTTCCACAAGGAAGCGTGCTGGGACCATTGTTATGGAATGTCTACTTCAACGACCGAATCGAATCGAATCGAATCGAGGACGACGAGAGCTGTCGTAAGATGGGAAGGAAGAAGGATATGGAAGGATGGAAATTACTGGAAAAGGATGGGGAGGAGGGGAAGAGGAGGAATCAAGGCAAGTGGCCCAACCACTTTGGGACATGTGGTACAAAAGTACTGGAGACGTAGATAGAGAGGCTTGACTGATGTCATTGCTTGGCTCACTAGGAGAGGATGGCGAAGGCAGCGGTAGGAGCTGGGAGAGTCAGAAGGCAGCAAGCAGGATGAGTTGGTTATGGTCTTAAACCGTTTATCAGTGCGGTAAATTGTTTTCGAGAGAGTTGTCTCACACTTATGGGAGAGCTGTAGTAGTCTTCGTTGGTTTGGAGTTGGTGGAGTATCTGGTTGTAGGTAGGGAATGGTCTTTCTTCGCTTTGGTACGATACAGTGTTGTCTTGGAGATGTTGGATGAGTTCTAGGCGAGTCATGCTTGCAGGGTACAGCCTCGTGGTGTAGAATATGAGTCCTTTGTGTTTAACCCATGGTGTTCCAGGTAATCGACGTGAGCTAAGTAGAGAAGGCGGTGGTGGAGTAGAGGAAGGTGGTGTTGCTTCGTTTTCAACTTCAGTAGACGAATTAGAAGATGTTTCTGGTGGTAAGGCTTCTGATTGGTTGGATTCAGTGAGAGGTGGTGGCGGTGGAGGCTTCTCATTGGTCGTTGTTGGATTAACGTCACTAGTTGGTGGTGTTGATGGAACTTCTGCAGAAGAGTTGGCGATTAAGTTTTTGGTGAATTTGAGAATTTCTTCAGAAGGTGGAGATGCTGGAAATGTAAATGAAGGCATGTTATTTAATGCAAATAACTCGTTGATGGTAGAGTTAAATGATCCAGGTACAGCCATGTTTTGCATATGAGCGTATAGTAGACAGTAGTGAATCTTCGTTACGTCACATGTTGGAAGAGTGATGGTAGTGGTGGCGGGCTGAGTAGATGCTTGAAGTAATTTTGTAGTGTTTGCTTGTATCTTTGCAATTGCTGCATACGTTGGAGTGTTGCTAGTAGGTTTTTTCTTTGCTGTATCTTGTGTTTTCTTCATAATATCCTTTCTTGTAGGACATTTTGCTGCCAGTGTATGGTGGTCATTACTCTTGCAGTTTAAGCACGTTTGTTGAGGTGGAGCAGCAGCGGTGCAGGAACTGA
>NC_069405.1:30526836-30529336 GCF_026875155.1 Cherax quadricarinatus
TGTGTGTGTGTGTACTCACCTATTTATACTCCCTTATTTGTAGCTGCAGGGGTCGAGTTTTAGCTCCTGGCCTCGCCTCATCGCTGATCGCTATTAGGTCCACTCTCTCGCTCTGCTCAAAGAGCCTTATCGTGCACGTGTACTCTCCTATATGTACTCAGGTAGCAGTAAAAAATAAATTATTAACGGCAAATCAGAGAGAACGAACTCTTTGGAATCCATCGGAAAACGATGCCCAAAAATCCTTTCCAAAAGGGTTTCACTCCTCTGACTGGGCCGGGATCGATCGTCTGAAGTATTCCGCCATCGTGGGATTTAGGTCCCCAGACTGACCTCTTCGGAGCACTCGTCAAAAATACATTAATCTCGAAGAAGCCAAAGAAAGAAGTTATTTTACTACTCTATCCCGACTTTATTACTCCTCTCCTCAAAGTTCCTTTGAGAAACGAAGTCTGTTAGATGAGGCCCATGTGGTGTGTGGTCACGTGTAGAATGTCAGTCCTACAGGATCTCGTGATGTATGTGTGTGTCTGTGTGTACTTTGGCACGTAGGATATGGGTCCAGCATGCTGCCCAAATGTGGATCCATGCACATACGAAGAACATTTCCCTCTGTAGGATGTTCTGACGTGAGTGCGTTCACTTGCAAGATCAAGCGGAGGATAAAGTATAGTTCACACGCAATATGTCGCCCGTACTGGATATCATTATGTGGGTGATGTCACACGCAGGATGTTTCCTTCAGGACCTTCAGTTGTGGGTCGGTCACACGCAGGATGTAACCTTAACTGTACACCTTTACAATTTAAACGCACGTGTATGTAGTCGAATACGACACACTACGATATCGCCGAAGGGAAATAATCATTCAACTCTCCGCTCACATAGTGTCCAAGTTTTGTTAAAAAGAATAAAACCGAAATTTGGTGAAAAGACAGCTGGTGGAGACGAGGCTGTGAGAGTGGCGAAGGTGAGGCAGCAGCTGGTGCAGATGGTGTTTCTCAGATGCTGCTGAGTAGCTGTAATGGCGCTGTTATCTACAAACGACGCACCTGTCCCCGCGCCTGCAATACCAATATCTCTGGCAGGAGAAGGCAAAGGGCATTTATACAAGGTCCGGAAAGAAATACCTTCAGGTCACTACCAAGAAACCCTGGTTAAATTCCGATCGGCTGTAGGCCTGTAGACAAGTCTCCTTACACCTGATGCTACTCTTCATCTAACAGTAAATAGGTATCTTACTGTTAACCGACTGATGTGGGTGGAAATTTTTTTCCCCAAAGGAAGACCTCAAAGATAAGGAAAGTTTGTTGGCTGCCCTACAGAAAGGGTCCAGAGAAGACATTATGGAGACGGAGGGCATGTTAACCACACTTCAGAGAGAGGTCTAGAAGGGATGTCATAGGAGAGGAGGGTTTGTTGACTACCATCCAGAGTGGGTACTGACGCTCATATATTTAAGAAGTGAGAAAATAGAAAGGTCTTGACGATTATATTGATTCTGAGACTAATATAAGCAGTTATAATACACTGTGTAAATCTCTGCTAACATTGCGTTTATTCTCAAGATCATTAGCAATAATAATAATAATAATAATAATAATAATAATAATAATAATAATAATAATAAAGACGATAATAATATTTAAAGAAAATAGTAATAATATATATTAAAATATTAAATATAAAACAAACCAATCATTTTTCTCTTCAACAACCTCCATTGGTGACATTTATTAACTAAATAGACATATTGAAAAACACAATATTCTGAGCAAAAATGGGAAAAAATACTACTGCAGGCTTTTGGCCTTGCATTTGCAGCCATCTAATATACACTAAAAGTTGGCCAAGGGTTAATGGAATTGGAAAACAAAATCTACTTATTTTCATTGTATATTTTCAGCAGTCTCGAAAGTTGTACTTTCAGAGTGTTGGTGCTGGAGTGTGCAGGCTGTCTACCAGTGTTGCTATGCATTAGAATGTGCAAAAGTTTTGCATTTTAGTTATAACACCAGCAGATGTGAGTGAAAATATGTGGGTGACAGTTTGGATGAGAGTGTAGGTGAGTGTGGGTCTGTGAGAATACGGGTATCTGGACTCAGCTGAGGTGACAAATAGCAAAAGAGGAGATATGATTACGACATACAAAATGCTAGGAGACTAGAAACCTTGACAAAATCGGACTGCTTAAAACGGAACGAACCAGGGACGAAAGTGCATAAATGGAACCTGAAAAAATTCAGGTACTACACGCACACACACACACACACACACACACACACACACACACACACACACACACACACACACACACACACACACACACACACACACACACACAGTACTTCTTCAGCCTTGGAGTTGTCACAAAGTGGAAGAATCTTGAGAGTGAAGTAGTGGAGGCAGGATCTATACATAGCTTTAGGATGAGAAACGATAAGGCTCTTGGAGCAGGGAGAGAGTGGAGCTAGTAACGGCCAGCGAAGAGGCGAAGCCA
>NC_069405.1:30534336-30564336 GCF_026875155.1 Cherax quadricarinatus
GTTTTGTCTTTAAATTCCAAATGTGTCCCTGAGTTCCCGTTTCTCACTTCTTAAACAACCTGTCCTTGTCTACCCTATCAGCAGTTTTAAGTATTTTGTCCATTATGTCTCCACTGGTTCTTCTGTTCTCCTATGCCGTTAAATTCATCTCCGTTAGCCTCTTAAGGCAACTCGTATCTATTAGCTCAGGTACAAGCCTCGTTGCATACTTCTGCACTTTCTTCAGTTTCTTAACATGTTTCTTCAAATGTGGGCTCCATACTGGTGCTGCATACTCCAAGGTGCGTCTGACATATGTTGCATAAAGGTCCCAGAATGACTGTTTAGATTCATGAAAGTTACCTTTAGATTTACCAAACGTGTAATGGCTGCGGAGAATATTTGGCTGATACGAGCCTCTGGTGATATTCTAGGCATTATGCTCACCCCTAAGTCTTTCATTTGAGTGAAACCTGCAGTCTCTGTCCTCCAAGACTACACCCCGTGTCTTGTCTTCTTCCTCCATCCCCAGTCTTCATGATCTTGCATTTACTGGAGTTAAATTCAAACAACCAACTTTCTTACCACTCTTGCAATTCTTTCAGATCCCCGTGGAGCCTTTCCAAGTTCTCATTTGTTTTTATTCTCCTCATTAGCTATACATCATCACTTTATGTTAATGGGATGTCATTAACATAAACCAGAAACAGTACTGGTCCTAATACCGATCCTTGCGGGACCCCGTTAATTGCTCTTTGTGATTCAGACTTTTCTTCCCTGACAGTCGCTCTTGGCTACCTTCCCTAAGCTACTTTTTATGATCCATCGGAGTACATTCCCTGTTATTCCCGTCCGTACTTCGTTTTTGCCCAGCCTCTTGTGAAATACAGTATTAATCTTTTACTTTCAGTTTACAAAAATAACATCCACCGTTCGCTCCCTTTCTCTCTCTCTCTCCTGTCTCTCATTTATTACTTTGTCAGAGAAGACGAGATTTATCATCTGTAAACCCATGCTGGTTATTACTTATGAAGCCATTTCTCTAAGTATTCTGCCTCCTCTCTCTCTGATAATTTTCTTCATTACCTTGCAAAGGTATGCATGTCAGAGAAATTTGCTGCAGTTCAACGCCTTTTCTGTTCTCTTTTAAATAGAGGGGCATAATTCGTTGTCTTCCGGATTTCTGGCAATTGTTTCTTATCCACTGACTTATTATGAATCTTAGTTATGGTTCACTGTGTGTGTGTGTGTGTACTCACCTAATTGTGGTTGCAGGGGTCGATACTCAGCTCCTGGCCCCGCCTCTTCACTGATCGCTACTAGGTCCTCTCCCTCTCTGCTTCCTGAGCTTTGTCATACCTCTTCTTAAAACTATGTATGGTTCCTGCCTCCACTACTTCACTTGCTAGGCTATTCCACTTCCTGACGACTCAATGACTGAAGAAATACTTCCTAACGTCCCTGTGACTCGTCTGAGTCTTCAGCTTCCAGTTGTGACCTCTTGTTTCTGTGTCCCCTCTCTGGAACATCCTATCTCTGTCCACCTTGTCTATTCCCCGCAGTATCTTGTATGTCGTTATCATGTCTTCCCTGACCCTTCTGTCCTCCAGTGTCGTCAGTCCGATTTCCCTCAACCTTTCCTCGTACGACATTACCCTGAGCTCTGGGACTAGCCTTGTTGCAAACCTTTGTACTTTCTCTAACTTCTTGACGTGCTTGACCAGGTGTGGGTTCCAGACTGGTGCTGCATGCTCCAGTATGGGCCTAACATACACAGTGTACAGTGTCTTGAACGATTCCTTATTAAGGTATCGGAACGCTATTCTCAGGTATACCAGGAGCCCGTATGCTGCAGCAGTTATTTGGTTAATATGTGCCTCCGGTGATGTGCTCGGTGTTATGGTCACCCCAAGGTCTTTCTCCCTGAGTGAGGTCTGCAGTCTTTGTCCACCTAGCCTATACTCTGTCTGCGGTCTTCTTTGCCCCTCCCCAATCTTCATGACTTTGCATTTGGCAGGATTGAATTCGAGAAGCCAGTTTCTGGACCACATGTCCAGCCTGTCCAGGTCTCTTTGCAGTTCTGCCTCATCCTCATCCGATTTAATTCTTCTCATCAACTTCACATCATCTGCGAATAGAGACACTTCAGAGTCTATTCCTTCCATCATGTCGTTCGCATATATCAAAAATAGCACTGGTCCTAGAACTGACCCCTGTGGGACCCCGCTCGTCACAGGCGCCCACTGTGATACCTCTTCACGTACCATGACTCGTTGCTGCCTCCCTGTCAGGTATTCCCTGATCCATTGCAATGTCGTCCCTGTTATATGCGCCTGATCCTCCAGCTTCTGCACTGATCTCTTGTGGGGAACTGTGTCAAAGGCCTTCCTGCGGTCTAGGAAAACGCAATCAACCCACCCCTCTATCTCGTGTCTTACTTCTGTTATCTTGTCATAAAACTCCAGGAGGTTTGTGACACAGGATTTGCCTTCCATGAACCCATGCTGGGTTTCATTTATAATCTTGTTCCGTTCCAGGTGTTGCACCACTCTCCTCCTGATGCTCTTCTCCATGACTTTGCACACAATACATGTCAGAGACACAGGTCTGTAGTTTAGTGCCTAATTTCTGTGTATGTGTGTGTGTGTGTGTGTGTGTGTGCAGGGGGTAGAGGCCTCCTTTCTTGCCAATAATAAAATAAATAACACAAGAATAATCAATCAAAAATAAGAGTCAAGAATTATTAGAAATACAAAAAAATAATGAAATCAAAACCTTGGTAAAATAAAAGATGAAATTAATAAAAGTAAAATAAAAAATAATAAAACATAGAGGAAATAATGAAAACAAAAGCAGAAAAAAATAATTGCATGAAATAAGAGAATTAATAAATACCGGAACATAAAAAAAATAATGAGGAAAAGGCAGTGATAAGCTAGAGACATACACAGTGAAGTGTATTTCTCTTAAAGGTCATACACTCAGATTTTACTTTAATCACTAGTTTAGGAATTATATATGTGAGATTATATATGTGGCCTTAATAACCCTCATGTAGTCGACAGGCTTGAAACCTAATTTACCAACCACCCAAAACAGTAGCAGAGGGAATAATTTAAACCAAATTATTGTAAAAACAATTACAAAACAATTTATGGAATAAATTAAGGAATATAATGAAGACAAGAATATTAATCTGCGCCAAAATATTGACAAAGGCTAGAGTTGAATATTTGCAAAAAAGTTGCATGAAAGTCCGAACAAAAACAAACAAATGACAAAACAATAGAAACATCGCATGGAAAGAGGAAAAACAGTGTGGTCTGTGTTTGTATATACAACTCAACCCTGTGTTTAGTATTGGTAATCCGTCCTCTGTGGTGCAGCAAATCCACACTATGTAAATTAGTTGCCTTTGCTCCAATTCCACACTTGTTTTTCTCTTTCTTCTTCATCTTTTTTTTGTTCCAATTCTACGCTTTTTCCCTCTTCCTTCTTCGTCTTCTTAATTAACTGGTTTTGATCAAATTCTACACCCTCCTCTTCCTCCTCCTCCTCCTCCTCCTCCTCCTCCTCCTTCTCCTCATCCTCCTCATCCTCCTCCTCCTCCTCCTCCTCCTCCTCCTCTTCTTCTTCTTCTTCTCTTCCTTCCTTCCCTTGTTCTTAATTAACTTCTTTGCATAGCTTCCATCCAATTGTTGGTGGTAAGATTTAACATAAAATATAATGGGAATTATCAGAGAATATTTTGCACATTTTTAATCCAAAATAGTTACAAGAATATGCTACATACAAAAACCAACTGTGGAAACGGTTGAAGGACAAGTCGCAGGAAACAAGAAATTTCGTACTGGGGTAACGTTTCGGTCAGTGTAGAGCTTGATCCCACTGTATCCGATGGGAGCACTGTAGTCAAGGTATAATATCCACAGAGCGTAGTGTGGTAGTGGGTTTCATTAGCCAAAGTGGGCACTGGGGTGAGAGTGGGTTTATTCTCCAAAGTAAGCAAACTGTAAGACCCAGAAATGCTTTCTTGTTTTTTTCTGTTTCTTTCGACGTGCAAGAGAACGCAAGTGTTATTTTTTCTTCTGAAAAGAGTCCAAAGGATCTTGTATTTTATTAGACAGGTTGTTTATCGTCTCGTTGACAAGAGCATTAGCTGACTCGTTTACTAGAAAGAGCGTTCACTGTTTCGTTATCCAGAAGATTGTCTCGTTTACCAAGGCGTTTACTGTCTCCCATACAATGCAGAGTTTCCATTGCCTCTCATACGAAGCAAAAGTTTTCATTGTTCCAAATGCCTTGTAGAGTTTCCACTGTGTCTTAAACTTTGATAAATTTTCACTATATTTTATACTATGTTGTTCCCACTGTATCCTATACCGTTTTCACTGTCCAGTTTAACAGAGAGTTCGCTGTGCAGCGTACGAAAGAAATCGTTCACTCTCCGTGCAAAACTTGTCAGTCACTCGTTGAATACAATACATTTCCCTTGCAAACAATATCGCAGCCTCTGTCCCAAAGAATCTCTCAGTCGATCGTTGAACCGAAGCTCACCGGGAAAATGGAAATATCTGAACGTCTCTCAAATTACGAACAACGAGTATAAACCGGGAAATAGATATCTACCTTATATATATCGTCGCATTTGAGCTTGTGTGTATTTTCTCCTCTTCCCTCTACACCACCCACCGTCCTTTCCCCTCTCCCCCCATCCCCATCGCGCCTTGAAATGGATAGCCTTATGGGTATTCTAAACAAAGGCTGCATCGCTTCCCTATATTTCTGGCAAAAACGACTTTATGACGAATTTTATTATTATTATTATTATTGCTAATGCGACGGGCTGGAGTTTTTGAGACTCTCTGACCGCGGGTTCAATCCCGGCCGGGGTATGGTTTATTATTATTATTATTATTATTATTATTATTATTATTATTATTATTATTATTGTTGTTGTTGTTGTTGTTGTTGTTGTTGTTGTTGTTGTTGTTATTGCTATTATTTTTTTTATTAATAGTAGCATTAGTATTATTATAATATTAAAAGGGAAGAGCTAAACCCATAGAGGTCAAACAGTGCCATGGGGGAATAGGAGGTAATCAGGTTTGACCCAAAGACCGGGAGGGTTGCTCGAATTCTTTAGATCAAGAACCCTTCACCAGCATCAATTCTCTCACACCTTGAAGGTGAGATATCTAGTTAGGGATCCTCTGAACATCCATGGCGCAGTGGTAGCTTTCATTTATCAGTCATCTGAAATCACCAGTTCGAGGCTCCCACTCATGACTCGAAAAAGGCTACTTCTCTTCACTTTTTTTTTTTGGCGGGATGGGGGGCAATGGACTTGGTGCAAATTTTCTTAAAAAAAATTTAACCTGGCTTTGGTTTTTGGAACATTTTGAATATGCCTTCTAGAAATTATTTAGTAAATTTGAACGCTGGTTGAGACGTGATTGATAGTTTCATGCAAACGTGTTTATCAGTCGGCACGGATGTACACGGCGGCTCTGTGTATAGAGCGCTGTATCTGAGCATGTATTCTCTGTAATACAGTATTTCGTAGAAAATGAGAGCTGTATTTTGCAGTATTGCAAAGAGTATTTATCGTATATACTGCAGTATCTCATAAACTACCATATACATACTGTACTTCGTAGTATACCTCGTATATATGTTACAGTATTTCATAGAATACGTAGAGTATATTTTGAACTATTTCATACGTATGATAAATGTTATTATATTACTGTGAGGACTGCAAGTGTAGCACAGATGGAAAACAAAAGAGGGACATTTTAACAGGATAACAAAAGGAGTTTAATTCGAAGACAAGTAAGGAATTGTTTGACAGTAAGACAACAGAGACAATTTTACAATTAGCAAACTGGGAGAAATTTAAGAAATATCATACATGAAAACAATTTTTTTTTATTATCACACTGGCCGATTCCCACCAAGGCAGGGTGGCCCGAAAAAGAAAAACTTTCACCATCATTCACTCCATCACTGTCTTGCCAGAAGGGTGCTTTACACTACAGTTTTTAAACTGCAACATTAACACCCCTCCTTCAGAGTGCAGGCACTGTACTTCCCATCTCCAGGACTCAAGTCCGGCCTGCCGGTTTCCCTGAATCCCTTCATAAATGTTACTTTGCTCACACTCCAACAGCACGTCAAGTATTAAAAACCATTTGTCTCCATTCACTCCTATCAAACACGCTCACGCATGCCTGCTGGAAGTCCAAGCCCCTCGCACACAAAACCTCCTTTACCCCCTCCCTCCAACCCATCCTAGGCCGACCCCTACAACGCCTTCCTTCCACTACAGACTGATACACTCTTGAAGTCATTCTGTTTCGCTCCATTCTCTCTACATGTCCGAACCACCTCAACAACCCTTCCTCAGCCCTCTGGACAACAGTTTTGGTAATCCTGCACCTCCTCCTAACTTCCAAACTACGAATTCTCTGCATTATATTCACACCACACATTGCCCTCAGACATGACATCTCCACTGCCTCCAGCCTTCTCCTCGCTGCAACATTCATCACCCACGCTTCACACCCATATAAGAGCGTTGGTAAAACTATACTCTCATACATTCCCCTCTTTGCCTCCAAGGACAAAGTTCTTGTCTCCACAGACTCCTAAGTGCACCACTCACTCTTTTTCCCTCATCAATTCTATGATTCACCTCATCTTTCATAGACCCATCCGCTGACACGTCCACTCCCAAATATCTGAATACGTTCACCTCCTCCATACTCTCTCCTCCAATCTGATATTCAATCTTTCATCACCTAATCTTTTTGTTATCCTCATAACCTTACTCTTTCCTGTATTCACCTTTAATTTTCTTCTTTTGCACACCCTACCAAATTCATCCACCAATCTCTGCAGCTTCTCTTCAGAATCTCCCAAGAGCACAGTGTCATCAGCAAAGAGCAGCTGTGACAACTCCCACTTTGTGTGTGATTCTTTATCTTTTAACTCCACGCCTCTTGCCAAGACCCTCGCATTTACTTCTCTTACAACCCCATCTATAAATACATTAAACAACCACGGTGACATCACACATCCTTGTCTAAGGTCTACTTTTACTGGGAAAAAATTTCCCTCTTTCCTACATACTCTAACTTGAGCCTCACTATCCTCGTAAAAACTCTTCACTGCTTTCAGTAACCTACCTCCTACACCATACACTTGCAACATCTGCCACATTGCCCCCTATGTTATAATTCCTTCGTTTGAGGCGCTAAATCAGCGCAGGTCGTTCACTGGCGCATCGAGAGGCTGAAGCCAGATTTTCGATTTGCTAACCAACCGGCCAGGCTAAAGCGGGAAAATCTAGGCAAGACTGAGCAATAATATCGAGGAGTTCACCTTTGGAACTTTCAAAGATTGAATCAGTTCCAACAAGACACTAAGAAAAGAGTTCAGTTTGCAGAAGACGCCTGAACAGACACTTAAAAAAAAAATCTTAATAAATAGTCAAACTAACACAAAAAAAAAAAATATTTTTTGCAGGTGTCAGGTTCCTGTCGAAACTCTGGTTCGTCTCACAGGAAACTCATTTATAAACAAAACTGATATGGAAATTATGTACTAAAAATTGGATCTTATAAAATGTCATGACGCGACGAGAGTGACAAAAATCACTTATGAAAAAATAAATTGTCGATTTAAATTTTGATCTTGTGTCTCGTGTTAAGTGATGACAGCGTAAAAATATCTTCCAAGTGTTGAGATGATAAGAGAGAGAGAGAGAGAGAGAGAGAGAGAGAGAGAGAGAGAGAGAGAGAGAGAGAGAGAGAGAGGAGAGAGAGAGAGAGAGAGAGAGAGAGAGAGAGAGAGAGAGAGAGAGAGAATGCATCACCAACTACCCCTCGAATGACCTGTACCCATATTTTCTGAACTAGGTAGAGGATCTATTATGGTGACTCAGCTCGAGCCTCGATCTACCCTGATTCATCCATCGTCATTTATCAGAGATGTGTGAGGTGAATGTTTGAAAAGTTCCACACCGGACAAGTTGTGTGTGTGTGTGTGTGTGTGTGTGTGTGTGTGTGTGTGTGTGTGTGTGTGTGTGTGTGTGTGTGTGTGTGTGTGTGTGTGTGTGTGTGGTGTGTGTATGCTAGTAGTGTATGCAGGTACTGCGCACGTGTATGATTTGTGTGTATCGTGTGAGTTGTGTGTGTGTTGTACCTGTATTGTGAGCGTGTGTGTACGTGTATTATTTGTTTCTGCAGGTGCATTGTGTATGTGTGTGCATTGTGTGCATGCCTTTGTGCACGTGACTTCTTTGCTGCATATTTTCGTGCATTGTGTGACTGTATAGGTTCACTGTGTTCATGTGTAAACATAATGTGTGCATGTGTACTTGTACTATGTCCATGTGAAAACGAATTATGTGCAGTGTTACACTCATAAGAGTAAATAGTACTCTGTAACCAAATCACAAGATTTAAATCCCACCACAACTAATCTCATCTCAAGTCATACCTGGTTCCGTGAGCCGAATGCTGTGGGTCGCATCCTGAGGAAGAAAAACGAAATTGCGGAGAATAATAATAATAATAATAATAATAATAATAATAATAATAATAATAATAATAATAATAATAATAATAATAATAATAATAATTAAGATGGAGTGCCCAGAGTAGTAACTCTACTCCTGTAACCGCAAATACGTAAAATACGTAATTACACCCTATGACCCCGTACTTACACAAAATTGTATTACTATAACTCGTCAAGGAAATTATATTTTCCTCTATAATCCCGTTCCCTTTGTGAAAAGCAGGCATATGATTTTGATCACTTAAAATAACTATGTAACGCAATAAGACTTAAATCACAAACACGTGACTTTGTAATAACATAAAAATGAATGCGCGATCACATGCCACGACTCTGCAATCACATAAAATAACTTCGCAGTCACATAACTAGAGTTTCAATTACCATAGCACTATTGTGCACCCTCTTCAAGTGGCTGTAATCACACAAAATGACCCTTTAATTCAGATATGACTGTGTAATCGCATAACACTACTCTTCATCACATAACATGACTGTAATGGCGTAGCAACTCAGCTTAGCAATTAAACTTTTTTTTTTTGCAGCCATAAATATCTATGAATGATTGTCCTGTACAGAGTTACACCTGGAAATGAGAGTTAACCAACTTTCCGCTCTATATATATATCTCTTACTGATTAATGACAGTAGAGTTGGATGAGGCGTTCGAATGCACTGATGAGTTAGTTGGGTGCGGTACTCCAGTAAATTGATAATAAAGTTGGATGAGATGTGTTCGTATGTATTAACTGAGAGAGTGAGAGTTAGATGGGATGTGTTCGTATGAATTAATGAGAGAGTGGGAGAGTTGGATGAGATGTGTTCGTATGCATTAATGAGAAAGTGGGAGAGTTGGATGAGATGTGTTCGTATGCATTGAGAGAGTGAGAGAGTTAGATGGGATGTGTTCGTATGAATTAATGAGAGAGTGGGAGAGTTAGATGGGATGTGTTCGTATGAATTAATGAGAGAGTGGGAGAGTTAGATGAGATGTGTACGTATGCATTAATGAGAGAGTGGGAGAGTTGGATGAGGTGTTCACTGGTAATGTTTACGTAGCAAATCAAACAGGGTTTGAGTCTGTGTTAGGGAGGACTCACAGCCGAGACCCCTAAAGGGAGATTCTTTGACGCGGGTGAGGGGCTCTTGATCTAGGGAATTGAATCTATGCTCCAGTTATCTGAATTGAACCTGAATGCCTTCCATCTCCCCTCCCCCCCACATGCGCTCCCCCATGATTATAATAACGTCACAGCCGAGAACACTTCCTCCCCACCAGATTACAAACATTAAGATAGCATTTCTAATATTTTTTCCTCCTGTTTCTCGGGCAGAAATATTTACCGAATATCTTGACCCCATGTTAATATATTTATATAGAGTGTTGAACCTCAATGGGAATTCAGCGCGAGGAGTGATGAGGGTTCGATTCTACGTCCGCTAAAAGAGACAACGACGCTACTTTTATTTCTTACTCCATAATATTTAGATTACTCGCATAATGTGGGCGAAGTATGTTGATAGATCTTTTTTTTAAATGCATTTGAATTACAAATAAGGAATTATTTTTATGCGTTCCTCAATAAACCTGGTCCCAGGCATCAAATAGAATACAAAATCAGAGAAAACATTGCATTTTCTTTACTGAAAATCGTCATTAGTAGAAGTACCGTGGATCTAGAATTAAAAATATATTAGCAGCATATTAATTCATTGAGTATTTTCACAATACATTCCTAATATATTAGTTCATAATACAATTTACGACACTCAGGGTTTGCCATATAGAGGCTAAGCAAAATTTATGAAAAAATTATCAAAAATTCCAGTATTTCATATTAATTACCACAATATTTTGCATTTCTCTAAAGTGTTTTTGTAAGCATTTCATGGCGATTAAAATTAAAATAGCTCGAAGGCATATGGAGATATGAAGAGTAGACTGAACACACAAAACTTGCGAGATATTCCTATTTCGCAATCAAGACTGCGACAAATTTTAAATAATGCACCACACAAATTGCAACTACAACAAAACTAGTAGAGTCAGCTATGATGGAAACCAACTTGACGTTGAACATGCCAGACAAACATTAGAGACCTCACGCCATCATGGAGACGACAATGAGTACAGGTCATGTAACTTTTCAACAATTTCATTTGAACTCCCTCAATGTACTTAGTTATGTTTATAGCTCTTGCTGAGGACGGTCCTTGAATAAGCACGACAACCTTACTTTCCACTTTTTTTTTCAAACACTTGAGTGCTATCGAATTTGCAGGAATTGGTTTTGCACCTTTTTTTATTTTTTTATACGTACTGATAGCCTTCTCCTTGCTTCCTACATTCATCTAACTCTGACTGTCAATTAATAATTAGACATTTCGATTGTTCCTCTTAAACGCCTTACATCCACTAACATTAAGGTATATAACATGCCGACACGAGAGCCGTATAAGGGCCACAAGACTGCAGAATGCGGCCCTAATTAACTTGCACAAATTAGCTAGTGCCCATTTTCGAGATAATAAAGCTGATTAAAACATTTCTTAAATTCTTTTTATTACTCCATTCAAATCATTATTTTTTAATTAACTAACAGACTATGCTTCACCTTTATGAATAAAAGATTCATGTGGAAAGCATATATATTAATTTTTAGTAATAAGTCGCCGTAATTTAAAAATTTCCTCATCTGATTTACCTATGGCACTAAAAACATTGTTCCAAATTCTTTCACTAGTGGCATCTAAATTATTAGCAGTATTAAATATTTAGTATATGGTATTATTATTCTAGGCTAAATTAAATTCCGCTTGTTATAATAAGGTTCGATTAATTTTCTAAGATTTTTTGGAACAAAATTATTACATTAATATAAATGAAAAAAATACATATCTTTAAACGTATAAGAGAAAATTTTGGAAAGGACTTAATTTTAAATGAGTTCTTACTAATTAACCAATTTTACCTATACGGTACGCATATATTATATATTATATATATAATATATTATATATATATATATATATATATATATATATATATATATATATATATATATATATATATATATATATATATATATATTATATATATATATATATATATATATATATGTTTAATTATATATATATATAAATATATATGATACACGAAAAAGAGAGAAAGTTGTAACATTGTGCGGAGGAAGAAATATATTGGTGTGAACCTCTGGCCAATAGATTGTGGGGCGCCGCAGTGTTGTAAAACGCATTAATAATGTCTCCATTAATTCTAAATATTTATGTCAGTCAGTCATAAACTGTGATGACCGGACAATAACAACTCTCTTGTTGAACAATTTTCACAATATTGTATTGAAAGATCCTGCTTTCAGGCTGTTATTATTATTATAATAATTATTATTATAATTATTTTATTATTATTATTATTATTATTATTATTATTATTATTATTATTATTATTATTATTATTATTATTATTATGATATTCACGTAGAAGAGTTAAATTTTTCAGTAGTTGTTAGTTATATAAAACTTTAAAAGGTAGTTCATTCCGAATCCTGAAGGTTAAATATTAATATCCTTTTTATTCACAGATCTATACAAATAAACTTTATTATGCCATTCTATCTACATGCATATCTCGAAGTGATTAAAGGATGTCAGATCGAGCCTTCTACTACTACTCCTCCTCGCGCTGAACGATCCCCACACGGGTTTTAGAGCATAAAATAACAGTAACAATAACGATCCTGTGGTCGCTTCACTTTATAGCGTTATCATCTGAGCTTCCCCTTACGATTCTTGCCTTTCCTTCTCCTAGGACATAACTCAGGGTGAGAAAGACTGAAATCTCACCACTGAGAACTATTCACCTATAACCCGCACCTCAGGAAAACTTTAACTGACGATTCCATTCATTCTAGACCATTATCAAGTCGCTGCTGATAATGGTCCAGACGGGCCGAAACATCGTCTTTAAGTTACGCTTCACAAATAACCCGCATAATAAGAGAGAGGAGCTTATGACGTCGTGCGGGTTATTTGTGTATTGTTCCAGTCACGGTATTGTGCCTTTTATATTTTAAGTTACCTCTCTGAGTGCGGATTATTGAGATGGAAAAAGTTATTTAATGTTTCCCAAGATAGTACTATAGTTCTCTGCGTTTTGTACTTAAAAAAAAAAAAAAACATATAGAAGCATTTTCGATTTAAACAGGAAAGTTAGTGTGTTCCCCAGTGTACTTATATGTAACAAATAATAATAATATAATAATAATGGAAATATAAACACATATGCAGTATAATGTGATCCTTTATTGACAACGTTTCGCCCACACAGTGGACTTTTTCAAGTCACAAATAGATCTGTTTGTGACTTGAAAAAGCCCATGTGTGGGCGAAACGTTGTCAATAAAGGATCACATTATACTGGATATGTGTTTATATTTCCATTGTGTCGGTATTTTATACCATTTATTTCCAATAATAATAATAATAATAATAATAATAATAATAATAATAATAATAATAATAATAAGATGATGATGATGATAATGATGAAGAAAAGTACCAATAATAAAATATTAATAACAATAAAATATGAAGCCTCCATGGGTAAGTGAAGAAGAACCCTTCCTCCGTAAGCCATGCGCGTCGTAAGAGGCGACTAAAATGCCGGGAGCAAGGGGCTAGTAACCCCTTCTCCTGTATACATCACTAAATTCAAAAAGAAGAAAGATCTTTCGTTTCTTGTTTATCGGGTCACCCGTCCTCAGTGGGAGACGGCCGATGTGTTACAATTATGGAAATTCCTAAAAAAAAAAAAAAAAAAACGATTCTCTCAGAATAATGTCATAGATCTTTTCAGATTGAATATTAACAGGGTACAGCGCACCTGGGTGACACTCAAAGATTCATGCAGCTTCAACAATACATAAAAATCCCCATAAAAAATTCACGACAGATGTATTACAATGATTGAAATATTTTTTATTCAACGATGAACGTTCTTTGCAGAGGAGTGAATTGGGTAAACTTTTTTTTTTTTCAGTTATGGGTTTATTTCACGAATAAATCCATAATGGATTAAGCCATTTGTCGTACATTAAAAAAAAAAATTTCATTTTTTTAAATGTTTGTGGTATTCAATAGATCTTATTTATTTCGATGGATAATAGATAATAGTTCTACAAGAGAGGAATTATAGATTCTACGAGTTATGTAGAAATCTATACCAAGTTAAATGATGAACGGAGTGTTTGCAGATTTTAAGATTGCTCTTCCTGAGGCAGTGAATACTGAATGTTTTATTGTTGTGCGTGTGTGTGTTCACCTTTGTCCACCCAGTTGAGTTGCAGGGGTCGAGTCCAAGCTCCTGGCCCCGCCTCTTCACTGGTCGCCACTAGGTCACTCTCCCTGAACCGTGAGCTTTATCATACCTCTGCTTAAAGCTATGTATGGATCTTGCCTCCACTACATCGCTTTCCAAACTATTCCACTTCCTGACTACTCTGTGGCTGAAGAAATACTTCCTAACATCCTTGTGATTCATCTGTTTCTTCAACTTCCAACTGTGTCCCCTTGTTGCTGTGTCCATCTCTGGAACTCCTGTCTTTCCCCCTTTGTCAATTCCTCTCTTTATTTTTTATGTCGTTATCATGTCCCCCCTATCTCTCCTGTCCTCCAGTGTCGTAAGGTTGATTTCCTTAACCTCTCCTCGTGGGACATACCTCTTAGTTCTGGGACTAGTCTTGTTGCAAACCTTTGCACTTCCTTGTTTCTTTACGTGGTTGGCTAGGTTTTTGGGTTTCAAAGGGTGCCGCATACTCCAATATGGCCTAAGTACACGGGTACAGGGTCCTGAACGTTTCCTTATTAAGATGTCGGAATGCTTTCTGAGGTTTGCTGGGCGCCCATATGCGCAGCAGTTATTTGGTTGATTTTGGCGCTTCAGGAGATGTGCTTGGTGTATCCTCACCCCAAGATCTTTTTCCTTGAGTGAGGTTTGTAGTCTCTGGCCCCCTAGACTGTACTCCGTCTGCGGTTTTCTTTGCCCTTCCCCAATCTTCATGATTGCACTTGGTGGGTTGAACTCCAGGAGCCAATTTGGACCAGGTCTGCAGCCTTTCCAGATCCCTTTGTAGTTTTTCCCGGGGTCTTCGATCGAATGAATTTTCTCATCAACTTCACGTCATCTGCAAACAGGGACACTTCGGAGTCTATTCCATCCGTCATATCGTTCACAAATACCACAAATAGCACTGGTCCTAGGACTGGCCCCTGTGGGACCCCGCTGGTCACAGGTGCCCACTCTGACACCTCGCCACTTTACCATGACTCGTGCTGTCTTCCTGACAAGTATTCCCTGATCCATTGTAGTGCCTTCCCTGTTATCCCTGCTTGGTCCTCCAATTTTTGCACTAATCTCTTGTGTGGAACTGTGTCAAACGCCTTCTTGCATTCCAAGAAAATGCAATCAACCCACCCCTCTCTCTCTCTTGTCGTACTGCTGTCACCATGTCATAGAACTCCAGTAGGTTTGTGACACAGGATTTCCCGTCCCTGAAAACCATGTTGGCTGCTGTTGATGAGATCATTCCTTTCTAGGTGTTCCACCACTCTTCTGATATCTTCTCCATGACTTTGCATACTATACATGTCAGTGGGCACAGGTCTGTAGTTTAGTGCTTCATGCTGTCTCCTTTTTAAAGATTGGGAGTACATTTGCTGTCTTCCCTGCCTCAGGCATTTTTCCCTGTTTCGAAGATGTATTGAATATTGTTGTTAGGGGTACACATAGCGCCTCTGCTCCCTCTCTCAGGACCCATGGAGAGATGTTATCCGGCCCCATTGCTTTGAGGTATCTAGCTCATTCAGAAGCCTCTTCACTTCTTCCTCGGTTGTGTGTACTGTGTCCAGCACTTGGTGGTGTGCCCACCTCTTTGTCGTTTGTGTGTGTGTGTGGGGTGGGTGTGTGTGGTGTGTGTACTCACCTAATTGTAGTTGCAGCGTCGAGACTCAGCTTCTGGCCCCGCCCCTTCAATGAACGCTACTAGGTCCTCTCTCTCCCTGCTCCATGAGCTATATCATACCACGTCTTAAAGCTATGTATGGTACCTGCCTCCACTACATCGCTCGCCAGACTGTTTCACTTCCTGACCACTCTATAACTGAAGAACTGCTTCCTAACATCCCTGTGATCATCTGAGTCTTAACTTCCAAAGTGTGTGTATGTGTGTTGTGTGTGTGTGTGTGTGTGGTGTGTGTGTGTGTGCGTGTGTGTGTGTGTGTGTGTGTGTGTGTGTGTGTGGAGTTTACGTACTCTCTTTCATCTCTCTCTCTCTCTCTCTCCCTCTCTCTCTCTTTCTCTCCTTTTCTCTCTCTCTCTCTCACTCCCTTTTTTCCCCCCCATCTTCACTTACCTTTTCCCTGTTTTCGCTCCTCCCCTTTATTCCCCCCCTTCGGTTCACACTCTCATCCACTCACTACCCCATCACTTCTTCGCTCAAGTCAGTATCTCATTCGTCACTGTCTCACTTTCCCCGCGCGCGCACACACACTCACACACACACACACACACACACACACCACACACACAACACACACACACACACACACACCACACACACACACACACACACACACACACGCACACTCCCTTCACTCCATCAACCGCCCCCTGTACGCACTCACGCACCCAAACCACTCATACACACTCGCTCGTTCTCTCTCCCGCAGCTACGACGCACGCAACACTTCCCTGGGCTACCGGCAGCACACGCCACGGGATCAATCGATGGCTAAGCGCACTCGGTTTCACCCGCAGCCGCCAGCACGTATGGTGATACAGGACGCCACCTTGCATGACGCTGGGAGGTATGAGTGTAGGGTCGACTTCGTCAGAGCTCCATCCAAGACTACCATCACTGAGGTGAGTCTAAGGCTAACTTTATTGCAGCTACTATCACCGAGGTGAATCTAAGGCTAACTTTATTGCAGCTACTGTCACTGAGGCGAGTCTA
This sequence comes from Cherax quadricarinatus, assembly GCF_026875155.1. Lineage (NCBI taxonomy): Eukaryota > Metazoa > Arthropoda > Malacostraca > Decapoda > Parastacidae > Cherax > Cherax quadricarinatus. Next base: position 30,550,932 of record NC_069405.1, read on the forward strand.
AGGCTAACTTTATTGTAGCTGCTTTCATTGAAGTGAGTGTAAGACTAACTTTATTGCAGGTACTATCGCTGAGATGAGTGTAAGTTTCACTTTATTGCAGCTGCTATCACTAAGGTGAGTGTAAGACTAACTTTACTGCAGATACTATCACTGAGGTGAGTGTAAGTCTAATTTTATTGCAGCTGCTGTCACTGAGGTGAGTGTTAGGCTAACTTTATTGCAGTTGCTGTCACTGAGGTGAGTGTATGACTAACTTCACTGCAGGTACTATCACTGAGATGAGAGTAAGTCTAACTTTATTGCGGCTATCACTGAGGTGAGTGTAAGACTAACTTTACTGCAGCTACTATCACTGAGATGAGTGTAAGTCTAACTTTATTGCAGCTGCTATCACTGAGGTGAGTGTAAGTCTAACTTTGTTGCAGCTGCTATCACTGAGGGTGTGTTGTAAGTCTAACTTTTGTTGCAGATCTAATCACTGAGGTGATTTTACTGCTTCCTGCTCATCACAAAGATGAGTGCAAGATTTTTTTTATTGACACCTCCCATTCAACGAGTTGAGTGTAAGCTCGTCCTACCACCACTGAGGTAAGTGTAAGGTCTTCCTACCCCACTGAGGTAAGTGTAAGGTCTTCCTACCACCACTGAGGTAAGTGTAAGGTTGACTACCAACCAATAGGTAAGTGTAAAGTCATTCCATACCTCACCACTGAGGGAAGGTGTAAGGTCTTCCTAACACCCACTGAGGTAAGTGTAAGTCTTAATACCTCCTACTGAGGTATTGTGTAAGGTCTAACTCCACACTGAGGTAAGTGTAGGGTCTTCCTACCCCCACTGAGGTAAGTGTAAGGTCTCCCTACCCCCACTGAGGTAAGTGTAAGGTCTTCCTACCACCACTGAGGTAAGTGTAAGGTCTTCCTACCACCACTGAGGTAAGTGTAAGGTCTTCCTACCCCCACTGAGGTAAGTGGAGATTCTCCCTACCCCCACTGAGGTAAGTGTTAAGGTCTTCCTACCACCACTGAGGTAAGTGTAAGGTCTTCCTACAATCACTGAGGAGAATGTAAGCTCTTCCTACCATCAGTGAGGTGAGTGTAAAGTCTTCCTACCATCAATGAGGTGAGTGTAAGGTCTTCCTACGATAACTGAGGTGAGTTTAAGGTCTTACTACATCAACTTAGGTGGAGTGTAGGTCTTCTACCATCAATGAGGTATGTGGTAGGTCTTCCTACACCACTGAGGATGATTGTAAGGTCTTCCTACCATTCATTTTGGTGAGTATAGGTATCTACATCGATGAGGTGAGTGTAAGGTCTTATACATCATTGAGGTGAGTGTAAAAGTTTTTTTACCTTGGTAAGAGTAAGAACTTCCTACCATCATTGAGGTCAGTATATGTTCAAAACTTTTTGCCATTTCTGAGGTCAGTATAAACTCAAGTTTTTTAATGTTTACGACCACTGAGGTCAGTGTACGACCTGCTTTAAATATTACACTTCTCTTCTGACAGCTAATCTGGCCAAGAAAATTTATTAAGCCCCCCCCCCCCCCCCCCCCCCCCCCCCCCCCCCCCCCCCCCCCCCCCCCATATTATATGGTGATACACTGAGTTTAATTAAGGACACAATCTTCTCTCTTTATAATTTTCTAAATTAAAAATATAATTCTTTTTAAGTTTCAGCATATTAATGAATAATGATCAGTTTGTTCACAGACTTTGTCCTCTTAATTTTACGTCCTTCTCTTCTTCTCCTCCTCCCCCTCCTTCCTACTCCTCCTCTTCCTTTTCTCCCTCCTATAATTTCCAACTCCATCTTACTTCCTTTTCCTTTTCCCTAATCTTCTTCCCTCTCCGTTATTCTTATTCAGCCCTACTTCTGTAATCTTCTCCCTCCTTCTTACTATTCCTTTTCTTCCTAATCTTTAATCTTTTTCCCTCTTACCTCTCCCCTCTTCTTTTTCTCTTCTGAAGTACAGTGAGCAGCTATCAGCAACAAACTATCAGACAACGCAACCTCAATATTCATGAATAAACTGCAGAAGATACACTAAAGCATTTATGGGACTCGTCAAGACGCACCTCGCATACACTGGTCACTGCGAACCTCGCAGACTCTGGTACACGGCGCACCTGCATACACTGGTCACGCCGCACATCGCATTCACTGGTCACGCCGCACAAAACATACACTGGTCATGCCGCACCTCGCATTCACTGGTCATGGCAGGCACACTCGCGTATACTGGTCACGCCGCACCTCGCATACCACTGGTCACGCCGCACCTCGGCATACATTGGTCACGCCGACACTGCATTCACTGGTCCACGCCGCCACCTCGGCATACACTGGGTCACGCCGCACCTCGATTACTTTGGTCACGCCGCACCTTCGCATACACTGGTCACGCCGCACCTCGCATACACTGGTCACGCCGCACCTCGCATACACTGGTCACGCAGCACCTCGCATACAATGGTCACGGCCGACCTAGCATACCACTGGTTCACGCAGACTCGCATTACACTGGTCTCGCGCAACTCGCTTACACTGTCACGCCGACACCTGCATACACTGGTCACGCCGCACATCGCATACACTGGTCACGCGCACTCGCAGGACAATGGTCACGCCGCAACCTCGCTACACTGGTCACGCCGCCCCTCGCATACACTGGCCACGTTTGCACCTCACTTACATGGTCACGCCGCACCTCACATACACTGGTTCACGCCGAACCTCGCAGACTCTGGTCACGCCGGAACCCTCACTTACACAGGTCACGCCGCACCTCACATACACTGGTCACGGCCGGCACTCGCAGACACTGGGGTCACGCCGCACCTCGCAGACACTGGTCCACGCCGCACCTCGCTGACATGGTCACGCCGCACAATCGCAGACACTGGTCACTCCGCACCTCGCAGACAACTGGTCACGCCGCCACCTCGCAGGACCACTGGTACGCCGCACCTTCGCAGACACTGGTTCACGCCGCAACCTCGCATACATGGTCACGCCGCACACTCGCTGACACTGGTCACGCAGACCTCGCAGACACTGGTCACGCCGCACTAGGCAGACACTGGTCACGACCGCACCTCGCAGACACTGGTACGCCGCCCTCGCATACACTATTCACGCCGCACCTCCTCGATACCTAGGTTCACGCCGGCAACCTCGCATACACTAGTCATGCCGCACCTCGAATACACTGGTCACGCCGGGCACCTCGCATACACTGGTACGCTGCACCTTCGCATTACACTGGTCACGCCGGCACCTGCATACACTGGTCACGCCCCCCCCAGAACTTCGATTTACACTGGTCACGCCGACCTCGCATACACTGGTCAAGCCAGCACCTCGCTAACTGGTCACGCCGACTCGCATACACTAATCTGCCGCAACCTCGGTGGCCCATACACTGGTTCACGTCGCACCTACATACACTGGTCACGCCGCACCTCGAATACACTACCCATTTGCCGAGCTCGCATACATTGGTCACGCCGCACCTCGCATACACTAGTCATGCAGCTCTCGCATTACACTGGTCACGACGCACCTCGCATACACTGTTCAATGCGCACCTCGCATACCCATAGTGACGCCGCACCTCGCATAACTAGTCATGCCGCACACGCTAAACTGGTCACGCCGCACCTAGGCATGCACTGGACAACGCCGCCAACTGCTACAATGGTCACGCCGCACCTCGCATACATGGTCACGTCGCACTCGCATACACTGCCCCACGCCGCACCTCGAATACAATAGTCATGCCGAACCTCGCATACACTGGTTCACAACGCATCCTCGCATATCACTAGTCATGCCAGCACCTCGCATACACTGGTCACGCCGCACCCGCATACACTAGTAATGCCGCACCTCGATACCACTGGTCACGCCGAAATCGCATTCACTAGTCATGACGCACCGCCTCTATACAACTCGGTCACGCACGACACTCGAACTACACTAGTAAATGCCGCCCATCGCTATACATGGTCACGCCGCACTCGCAAACACTAGTTCATGCGAAACCTCGCATACACTGATTCGCGCCGTACCTCGCAATAACACTGGGCACGCCAAACTCGCATACACTGTTCACGCCGCACCTCGCATTTCTGGTCACGCCGTACTCGCATACTCTAGTCATGCGCACTTCGCTTACATGGACACGGCCCGCACCTTGCATTCATAGTCATGCCGCACCTCGCATACAATGGCACGCCGACACTCGAAACACTAGTAAGACCGCTCCACGCATACACTGGTCACGCCGCACCTCGCATACACTGGTCACGCAGACGCACCTCGCATACACTGGTCACGCACGCACCTCGCTTACAATGGTTACGCCCGCACCTCACATGACTTGGTCATGCCGCACCTCGCATACATGGTTTATTGCCGCACCCTCTCATACACTGGTTACGCCGTCCTTCGCATTCACTAGTTATGCAGCTCCTCTCATACCAACTGGTACGCCGCACCTCGAATACGTAGTAGTGCAGCTCCTAGCCATACCACTTGTCAAGCAGCCACCTCGCAAACACTGGTCACGCAGCACCTCGCATACACTTGCATGATGCCACCTCGCATACACACTTGTCTTGCCGATAACATGCAAACACTGGTCACGCCGCACCTCGATACATGGTCACGCCCGCCACCTCGCTTACATATTGGTCATGCCGCACCTCACATAACACTGGTCACGCCGCACCTTGCATACCTCTGGTCACGCCGCACCTCGGAATACACTGTCACGGCCGCACTCGATACACTAGTTCCCATGCCGCATCCCTCGCATACACTGATCACGCCGCAACCTCGACAAACACTGTCACGCCGCACCTCGATACACTTGTCATGTATGCACCTCGCATACATATCATGCCGAACCTGCATACACTGGTTTTTTTTTTTTTTTTTTTTTTTCAACACGGGGGCGCACCTCACATCACTTGTCACGCGCACCTCGCATACACTGGCACGCCGCACCTATCATACACTAATCATGCCCGAACCTGGCATACACTAGTACGACACGCACCTCGCATACACTGGTCACGCCGACACCTCACATACCACTAGTCGCCATGCCACACCTCGCATACACCTGGTCACGCGCACCTCGCATAATTGGTTATGCCGCACTCACATACTAATGGTCCACGCCGCACCTGCTTACACTAGTCATGCAGCACCTACATACACTGGTCACGCTGCACCTCGCATACACTGGTACGTCGCACCTCTCATACATGGTCACGCCCGGGGCACATCGCATTACACTGTCACGCATCACCGCGCATACACTGGTCACGACGCACCTAAGATACACTAGTCATGCCGAAATTTGCATACACTGGATAACGCCGCCACATCGAATTCCACGGTCACGCCTGCACCTGCAACACTAGTTCATGCGCACCTCGCATACATGGTTCACGCCGCACTCGCATACATTGTCATGATGCACCTCGCATACACTAGGTCATGCACGCCCCTCGCATACACTGGACACGCCGCTCCTCACATACATGTCATGCCACACTCGACATACATGGGTCACGCGCACCTCGCATACATAGTCATGCCGAACCTCGCATACACTGGTCACCGCCCGCACCTCAAATACACTTGTCACGCCCGCACTCGCATACACTGGCCACGCCGCACCTCTCTACACTAATCATGCCGACCTTGCATACACTAGTGAAGCCGCACTTCGCATACTACTGGTCACGCCCGAACCTCGCAAACCACTGGTCACGCCGCACCCCTCGCAGACACCTTGTCATGATTGAACCTAGTTTACACAAGTCATGGCGCACCTCGCATGCATGGTCACGCCGCACCTTAAATACTCTAGTATGCCACACTCGCATACAACTGGCCACGCCGCTCCTCGCTTCACTAGTCTTGCCGAACCTCGCATACACTGGTCACGCCGCTCCTCACTTACACTTGTCACGCCGCACCTCGCATTCACTGGCCACGCCGCAACCTCTCATACATAATCATGCGATCCTTGCATACAATAGTGGACGCCGCAACCTCGCATACAATGAGTCACGCCGCACCTCGCATACACTGGTCACGCCGCACCTCGATACACTAGATTCATGTCGCACATCGCATACCAATGGCCTCGACGCATACCTAGCATACACTGGTCTCGCCGCACCTCGCATACACTGGTCACGGCCGTACTCGCATACACTGGTCACGCCGCACCTCGCATACATCGTCAGTCGCACTCGCAGCACTGGTCGCGCCGCTCCTCGACATACAACTGGTCACACCGCACCTCGCATTCACTGGTCACGCCGCACTTCGCAGACGCTGGTCACGCCGCACCTCGCATACACTGGTCACGCCGCACCCTTCGCATACACTGTCCACGCCGCACCTCTCATACAATGTCACGCCGCACTTCGCATACACTAGTATGCGCACCTATAATTACACTGATCTCGCCGCATATCGCATACACTGGTCACGCCGTACCTCGCATACACTAGTCATGCCGCACCTCGCATACACTGGACACGCCGCACCTTGCTTACACCTAGTTCATGCCGCACCTCGCATACACTGGCACGCGCACCTTCGCATACACTAGTAAAACACGCACCTCGCATTGCTCTGGTCACGCCGCACCTCGCCATACACTGGGTCTCGCCGCACTAGCATACCACTGGGTCCACGCCGCTCTACCATACATTGGTCTTCCGCATCACATACACTGGTTTCACGCACGCACCTTCGCATACACTAGTCTTGCAGCACCTCTCATACACGGTCACGCTGCACCTACGGCATTCACTGGTCAACCGCCAGCACCTTCTACACTGGTCTCGCCGCCAACTCGCATTACACTGGGTCACGCCTACCGCGCATTACACTGGTCACGACGCACCTAGCATACACTAGTCATGCCGCACCTTGCATACACTGGACACACCGCACCTTGCTTACACTGGTCAAGCCGCACCTCGAATACACTGGTCAGGCGCAACATCGCATACACTTTAGTCATGCCGCACCTCGCACACTCTGGTCACGCCGCACCTCGCAAACACTGGTCACGCCGCACCTCGCATACACTTGTCATGATGCACCTCGCATACACTAGTCATGCCGCACCTCGCATACACTAGTCATGCCGAACTCGCATACACTGGGCACGCCGCCACTCAAATACATAGTCACGCTGCACATCGCATACAACTGGCCACGCCGAAACCTCTTATACACTAATCATGCCGAACCTTGAACACACTAGCGACGCCGCACTTCTACAAACACTGGTTAACGCGCACCTTCATATACTGGTCACGCAGCACCTCGCATGATGGTCACGCACCGCACCTCGCAAACACTGGTCACGCCCACTCGCATACACTTGTCATGATGCACCTCGCATACAATAGTCATGCCGCATCGCATACACTGGTCAGCCGCACCTCACATTCAACTTGTCACGCCGACTCGCATACGCTGGTCCACGCCGCCCTCTCATACACTACTCATGCCGAACCCTTGCATACACTTTAATCACGCCGCACCTCGCATACACTGGTCCACGCGCGCACCTCGCATACACTGGTTACGCCGCACCGCGCATACACTGGTTCTACGCCGCACCTCGCATACACTAGTCATGCCGCACCTCGATGTCAATGGCACACAGCACCTCGCATACATGGCCACGCCTCACCTCGCATACCTGGTCTCGCCGCACCTCGATACACTAGTCATACGCAACTCGCATACATGGTACGCGCCACTTGCATTACATAGTCATGCCGCAACTCGATACACTAGTCATACCGCACCTGCATACCTGGTCGGCCGCCCTCGCATACAATCGTCCGCCGCACCTCGATACAAAAACTTTGGTCACGCGTACCTCGCATACCACTGGTTCCACGACGACACTCGCAATAAATTATCATCGTCGCACGTCGCATACACTGTCACGCCTGCACCTCGGAGGACATGGTCACGCCGCATTGGGCATACACTGGTCACGCCGCACCTCGCATACACTAGTCATGCCGCACTCGCATACACTGGTCACGCCGCACCTCGGATACACTGTCACCGCCGCCACTCGCTTACACTTGTCATGATGCACCTCGCATACAATAGTCATGCCGCACTCGGCATACAACTGGTCAGCCGCACCTCACATACCACTAGTCATGCCTCACCTCGCATTCACTGGTCACGACGCACCTCGCATACACTGCATGCCCGCACCTCACATACAATGGTCACGGCCGCACTCGCAAACATCTGGTCATACCACCGCACCATAGCATACACTTGTCATGATGCACCTCGCATTACCAATAGTCATGCCGCAGCTCGCATACACTGGTCACGCCGCCACCTCAATTCAATATCTTGCCACACCTCGCATACAATGGTTCACGCCGCACCTCGAATCACTGCTACACGCCGCACATCGCAAACACTGGTCACGCCGCACCTCCGATACACTAGTAATGCCGCACCTCGCATACATGGTCACGCCGCACTCGCATGCACTGTCTCGCCGCACCTCGCATACACTGGTCACGCCATACTCGCATACATGGCTAACGACGCACCTCGATCCAATTGGGCCTCACATCGCACCTCGTAGACCACTGTCACGCCGCCACCTCGCATACACTGGTCACGCCGGCACCTCGCGTTTAAGGTTCACGCCGCACCTCGCAGACATTTGTCACCCGACACCTCGCATGCAGTGGTTCACGCCACGCACCTCGCATACAGGTTCTCCGCCGCACATTCGCATACACTAGTCAGCAGCACCTCAGCCTTACGCTGGTAACGCCGCACCCTCGCCTACATAGTCATGCAGCACTCGCATAACGCTGGTCCACGGGCCGCCACTGCCATTACAACTGGTCACGCGCACTCGCAGACACTGCGTTCACGCCGCACCTCGCATACACTGGTAACACCGACTCGCAGAACTGGTCACGCGCACTGCATACACTGGTCTCGCCCGCACTCGCATACACTTGTCAGTCGAAACCTCGCATGCAACTGGTCACGCCGCAACCTAGCAGACACTGGTCACGCCGCACTCGCATAAGCTAGTCACGCGCACTGGCATACACTGGTCACGCCGCACACCTCGCATACACTTGGTCATGCCGCACCTGCATATACTGGTCACGCCCGACCTCGCATACACTGGTCATGCCGCACTCGCATGCACTGGTAACGTCGCACCTCGCATACACTAGTCATGCAGCACCTCGCATAAAATGGTCACGCAGAACTCGATTACTCTAGTCATGCCGCACTCGCATTACACTGTCACGCCGCAGCTCGCATACCAATGGTAACGCACGCACCTCGCATACACTGGTCAGCCTCATCTCGCATAACGTGGTCACGGCGCAACAGAGCATACAATGGAGCCAACACGCCGCTCCTCGCATATACTGGTTACCGCCGCACCTCGCATTCCACTTGCCACGCCGACACCTCGCATACTTTGGGCACGCCGACATCGCGTACACTGGTCATGTAGCACCTTGCATACACTGGTCACGCCGTACCTCGTATACACTGGTCACGCCGCACATCGCAGACACTGGTCACGCCGCACCTCCCATACACTGGTCACGCCGCACCTCGCATACACTAGTCATGCAGCACCTCGCATACACTGGTCACGCCGTCCCTCGCATACACTGGTCACGCCACACCTCGCATACACTGGTCACGCCGCACCTCGCATACACTAGTCACGTCGCACCTCGCATACACTGGTCACGCCGCACCTCGCGTACACTGGTCACGCTACACATCGCATACACTAGTCATGCCGCACCTCGCATATACTAGTCACGCCGCACCTCGCATACACTGGTCACACCGCACCTCGCATACACTGGTCGCGCCGCACCTCGCATACACTGGTCACGCCGCACCTCGCATACACTAGTCATGCCGCACCTCACATACACTGGTCACACCGCACCTCGCATACACTAGTCATGTCGCACCTCGCATACACTGGTCACGCCGCACCTCGCATACACTGGTCACGACGCACTTCGCTTACACTGGTCACGCAGTCCTCGCTTAAATGGTCACGCCGCACCTCGGCATTACATTGGTCACGTCGCACCTGCAGACAATGGTCACCGCCGCACATCGCATAACAATGGTCACGCCGCTCCTCATTTACACTAGGTCTTGCCAGCACCTCGCATACAATGGTCACGCCGCGCAACCCTCGGGACATCATTGGTTCCACGCCGCACCTCGCAGACAACTGGTCACGGCCGCAACCACGGCAGACACTGCCCAAGCCGAACTCGCATACACTGGTCACGCCGCCCCTCGCATACACTGGTCACGCCGCATTTCGCATTACACTGGTCACGCCGTCCACCTTGCAGGACACTGGTCACGCCCGCACTGTAGACTGGTCAAGCGCACCTCGGATACACTGGTGACGGCGCTCTCGCATTACACTGGTCACGCCGCACCTCGCATACACACATGGCACGCCCGCACCTCCACATACACTGGTCACGCCGCCGCAACTTGAATACACTGGTCACGCCGCACTCGCAGACACTGGTCACGTCGACACATCGCATCTTTGGTAACGCCGCACCTGCATACACTGGTCACGCCGTTACTCGATACACTGGTCACGCCGCACCTCGCATAACTAGTCACACCGCACCTCGCATACTCTAGTCACACTGCAACTCGCTTACAATAGTCACGCATGTACTTCGCATACATGGTCACGCCGCACCTCGCTACCTTTCCAATTTTTGTAAACAAATTACAAGAGAAAGGATGTCCTGCCTATGTTGACCGTTTTGGACGTGACAGTTATTTTTAATGTTCTTATACTAATCGGTTTTATTATAATTATTATTATTTTATTATTTTATTATTATTATTATTAGTATTATTAATTATTATATTATTTTTATTATAATTTTTATTATTTTATTATTATTATTACTTATTATTATTATTATTATTAGTATTAATTTATTTTTATTATTATTATAATTTTTTTTATTTAATTATATATATTATTATTATTATTTTTTATTATTATTAATTATTATTATTATTATTATTATTATTATTATTGTTGTTGTTTTTGATATTATTTATTATTATTATTATTTTTTTATTATTTTTATTATTATTATGTTGTTTGTTGTTGTTGTTACATTTAGAAAAGCGTTAAACTCGTGTGGGTTAGTAGCACAAGTTTCGTGATGGGGACTCGATTCCTCCGTTCATTAAGAGCAGTCAAGTTTTCTCCCCACTAAGCTGCAGCTTCTTTATAATTACAAGATAAGCACTATGAAAGAGAATTCAAAGGACAAAAAACCTTGTTTTCTTCGAGGGACGCGAGGGTTGCCAGGAGATTTAATTAAAACATTTAAGATGTGTTGAAAGTGCAATTTGACTCACAAGGCAGAATGGACGGCAGGGGAAATTTAGGAAACGTTTAGACGCGGTTTTTCACCTGTGTTTAAAACTACACTAGTGTTGTGTATATAGTTCTTCAAACTAATCTTTCTCATAAAGAGTGGGTGCGACCCTCTCCAAAGGGGCAGTAAGCATTTTCAAAATGTCTTTGAGCCGGTTTAATATCTACTGGAGACTCGTAACATAAAGTACTGTAAACATTTATATTTCTGTATAGCCATATTTTGTCCAAACAGGAAAAAATAATATAGCAATCCATATACAGAATATTAGCTAAATATAAAAAAAAATCTTACTTTTGTCAAATGATGGTCAGAAAATACTACTCTCTTCTTCTTTCCAAAATCTAGTTTTGATGAACACTCTAAAGTTTTCTTTGTTGTTTGTCTAACTCTAATTTATTACTTTCATTTTGTCTTCTTTTTGTAGCGTCTGAGAGCTTAGGAAAAACTCACCTGTGATGTTAGGAACTCACCTGTGAAGTTAGGAACTCACCTCTTGTGAGTTAGGAACTCACTGTGATGTTAGGAACTCACCTGTGATGTTAGGAACTCACCTGTGTTGTTAGGACTCCTGTGATGTTAGGAACTCACCTGTGATGATTAGGAACTCACCTGTGATGTTAGGAACTCACCTGGATGGTAGGAATCACCTGTGATGTTAGGAAATCTCACCTGTTGATGTTAGGAAATCACTGTGATGTTAGGTAACCACCTGGATGTTAGGAACTCACCCTGTGGATGTTAGGACTCACATGTTGTTGTTAGGTATCACCTGTGATGTTAGGAAACTCTCCTGTGATGTTAGGACTCACCTGTGATTTTTTAGGTACTAACCTGTGATGTTAGGAAACTCACTGTGATGTTAGGAACTCACCTGTGATGTTAGGAACTCACTGTGATGTTAGGAAATCACCTGTGATGTTTAGGACCTATCTTGTGTGTTTGGAACTGATCTGTGATGTTAGGAATCAACTGTGATGCTAGGAACTCACCTGTGGATGTTAAGAAACTGAACCTGTGATGTTAGGAACTCACTGTGATGTTAGGAACTCACCTTTGGAGGATTAGGAACTCACTGTGATGTTAGAAATACTCATCCTGTTGTGTTGTTAGGAACTCACTGTGATGTTAGGAACTCACGGTGTTGTTTGGAACTCACTGTGATTTAGGACTCATCCTGTGATGTTAGGAACTCACCTGTGATGTTAGAACTCACATGTGATTTAGGAACTCAACTGTGATATTAGGAACTCACCTGTGATGTAGGAAACACTGTGATGTTAGGAACTCACCTGTGATGTTTTGTTAGGAAATCACTGTGATGTTAGGATCTCACACTGTGATGTTAGGAACTCACCTGTGAAGTTAGGAAATCACCTGTGATGTTAGGAACTCACCTGTGATGTTAGGAACTCACCTGTGATGTTAGGAACTCACATGTGATGTTAGGTAACTAACCTGTGATTGTTGGAACTCACTTGTGATGTTAGGAACTCACCTGTGATGTTAGGAATCACCTGTGATGTTAGGAACTCACCTGTGATGTTAGGAACTCAACTGTGTTGTTAGGAAATCACCTGTGATGGTAGGAACTCACCTGTGAATGTTAGGAACTCAACCTGTGATGTTAGGAACTCACCTGTGATGTTAGGAAATCAACTGTGATGTTAGGAACTCACCTGTGGATGTTAGGAAAATAACTGTGTTAGTTAGGTAACTCACCTGTGTATGGTCAGGAAAATCACCTGTGATGTTTAGGGAAACTCTACTGTGATGTTAGGAATCACCTGTGATGTTAGGTAACTCACCTGTGATGTTAAGGAACTCCCTGTGATGTTAGGAAATCACTTGTGATGTTAGGAACTCACCTGTGATGTTAGGAAC
>NC_069405.1:30569727-30592227 GCF_026875155.1 Cherax quadricarinatus
CCCTTTTTGTCAGCTCGTATTTGCTTTCTCACTTCCCTTCCCCCTCTCTTATTCTCCTTATCTCCCTCTATTTTTCTCCTCCCCTGTATTCTCCCCTTCTCTCCACTCTCTTCTTTTCCCCCCTCTTCTCTCCTCCTCTTCCTTCTAGTCTTCCCTTCCTCTTTCCCTTTTCTCCTACCATCGTAGGTCAACGAATCACTCTAGGGTTTCCGTGGTAGACCCTGGTAGCAATTTAAACAAAGAACCCGGGTTGATTTAAGTTTCTTAATGTTATGTACATAACGCCCGTACCAGCATACATAAAGAGGAACACATTGCGTGCACACACACGCTAGTAGCCTGATATCACTACCCCGAGCGAATCTTGGATGAAGAACTTACAGACATGGCAACTTCTAGTTTTTTTTCTAAAATCACTAACCCGAACGTATCTTGGATGAACAGTATACATATTGCTAACATCCGGACATCACTACCCTAAGCGAATTTTGGATGACCATTGTACATACAGCTAACATCCGGACATCTACCGTGAGCGAATCTTGGATGACCATTATACACGCACGGTAACATCCAGACAAGCAGACAAGCAGTATGATGCTTGGATGAACAGATAGTGCGCACACCCACTAACATCCTGCCATCATAGCTTAAAGTTAGACTTGCTGAAACAATAATTATTAATGCAACTCATTTCATCTGGACAATACATTCACTAAGGAGGCAGCCTACAATGTGGTCAAGGGGCAGTTAACCTACAAGAGGGAGGTGGCCTATTCTCAGAAACTTGATAATTTAGTGTCCTGAATAACTAAGTAGTCTGCGTACTCACAGCAATTTCGAACCAGTGAAAGGTAGGAATAAACTCAGTCTGTAGTAGTAAACCGCTGAGCCACACCCAGTAATGCTCCAACCTGATACCCAGGGGAAGACACAGGTTGTAAAGCCAAATCCCTCGGGAGAGCCCCAGGTACCAGCAGAAGGTTCCATTGTAAGGCAGCAGAACGCAGAATTTTGCCGTAGCAGCAAATTTAGGAGGCGGCTACCCTTGCCAGTTGCATGGATCAATTATACATGTGATCAGTTTTTTTTCTGACATACTGGATCTAATGGTTTAAAGTAGATTAGAGGAGACTTTTTAAAAGATACAAAGCACTTATTAAGAAATTCAAAGAAAACAGAAACAGCTCGGTAATTACAGGATTACTGTATCGGCCTGATATAGACTTCACACACACACTCGGTAAAGCCACTGGTCTAAATCAGAGACTTGAGGATTTGCGTGGAAAGGACGATGATCTATAGTCGGTATAGGACTGGGGGACGACTTCACTAGTGACAGTTTAAGCAAGATAGTCTTCATATGAGCGACATGGGTAGCACAAGATTAGAATCTTGCAGGAGAGGCTACACGTTGCGGTGGCGGGGAGTTGGGAGTTGGTGGGGAAGAAGTTCGCCACAGCAAGTTACCCAGCGCGACAAGAAATTTAAACTAATTACCACAGACGGGGGTAAACCATCTGTGTAAACTGAAAGTCTTACAAGAACTGCAGCAGTGTATTCTAAAATTGGGATAAACTTTCCGAATAAGTCAGAGTGTTCAAACATTTTTGCTGTAAGTGAATTTGAATTTGTTCCAAACATTCATATGATAGCAAAATAAGTTTGATTCGATACAATATTTTAAACAAGGCTCGCTTTTTTCCCCTCTTTTCCAGTATATCTTGCCCCCTCAACCCTCCCTACTCTATCCCCTAAAACTTCATCCCCCTCTTCCTCTTTCTCACAAATTTTACCCCACCTTTTCCCTTTCCTCNATCCACAAAAATTACTCTGACCCCTTTGCCTCTGCCTTCCACAACACTCATTCCACCCCCTTTCCCTTATTTCCTCTCACTACTCTCCGTCCGTTAGCTCCCCTGCCATACCACTCCCCTCCACAACACTAACTCTGCAACACAGTATTTGTTTAGCCAGGGCGAGTGTTGTCAGAGTCAACAACACAGATGAACAGTACTTCGTGTTGATGTTGTGTTGTGAGAAGCAATCGTTAGTACACGAGTCAAGGCAAGTCTTGTAAATACTGCACCTCTTGCTCAACCAAGGGATTCCTTCAGCGTGTTATATATATAATGTGTTTGAGTGTGTGGTGTGTGTGTGTGTGTGTGTGTGTGTGTATGTAAAGTTTAACTGATAATAAAAAGTAATAATAAATTACACATTGTGCACTGAACGACGTGCTCCAGTTCACTTACCCATTGTTTCAGACTTTCACTGTGACTTACGCAAGGGCAACATACACCCAGCAGTCTTACAAGAGACAGAAAAATAGAAGTTTGTTTTATTGCATTAAGCGTTTTAGAGACTATATGAGGAGGCAGAGTTTTAGAGACCATGAGAGGAGACAGCTAGAGGGAGAGAAAGTGTTAAGAAATGCCTCATAACCCTGGGCCGAGTTAGGACGAATTTAGAACTCTAACTTAGGCTTCTTGCACGGCAAGTGGCGGGGAGGTTCCGTGCGTTGGAAGTAGAGTGTGGAGGGAGAGACTATTCCCTAGGTAGGAAATGGATGGTGGAGGAAGAGAGTGTTCCCTGGACAGGAGGTAGAAACTGCATAGTGGGTTAGTGTGGAGAGTTGGGGGTATATGGTCAGGGGAATGGTGGGAGAGCGAGTTTAATACATGTATCATTAAGTTTAGCATATACCAGGATGTGCATTTAGCTGTGATGTTTATGCATTCCTGCTGGTGCTTCTCTCTCTCTCTCTCTCTCTCTCTCTCTCTCTCTCTCTCACACACACACACACACACACACACACACACACACACACACCTGGTCAAGCACGTCAAGAAACTAGAGAAAGCGCAAAGGTTTGCAACGAGGTTAGTTCCGGAACTCAGGGGAATGTCCTACGAAGAAAGGTTAAGGGAAATCGGCCTGACGACACTGGAGAACAGAAGGGTTAAGGGAGACATGATAACGACATACAGAATATAGCGTGGAACAGATAAGGTGGACAGAGACAGGAAGCTGAAGACTCAGACGAGTCAAAGGGATGTTAGAAAGTATTTCTTCAGCCATGGAGTTGTCAGGAAGTGGAATAGTCTATCAAGTGAGGTAGTGGAGGCAGGAACCATACATAGTTTTAAGATGAGGTATGATAAAGCTCATGGAGCAGGGAAAGAGAGTACCTAGTAGCGTCCTGTGAAGAGGTGGGGCCAGGAGCTGAGTCTCGACCCCTGCAACCACAATTAGGCGAGTACAATTGAGTACACACACATTTCCTCATCGTATTTTAGCTTACCATGGACTGTTTATATTTGTGTGTCTGTTTTTGTCTGCTTGTCCATTAGTGCATGTTTGCATCTGTCTAATTGTCTGCCTGTTTGTCTGTGCGTCTGTGTGTGTCTGTGCGTGTCAGTTTTTCTGTCAGTCTATGTTTTGTGTGAGTGTTCATGTGTGAATATTTAAATCTATGTATAGGTTTTTCGTGTCAGCTTTGCTTCGTAAGTTAATTGATTGACGCAGTGAAATTTTGACTTAAGTTGAAATTTCCAATCACACAACTTCCAGATCGAACCACTTCCCTTTTTTGACCTTTACAATAACCTGAATTTCAACCATCGAACACACCCTTCAGGTGTTTCACCCCCCAAGAGTGCATTTTATTCACACAAAATACTTCACGGGCCCCCCAAAATTTCCATAAAATATTCCCCCCTTACTGAAAAATTTCAGGGAGGAAGAAGTCCCAGAAAATGCCAACAATTTTGACTCGAAAAAACCCCATAAAGGAGGAGTTCCTTCATATGATGAAGGTCTCTTGATCCGAGGGATTAAAAGCCAACCTTCCCCTCCTTGGTAAATTAATTTACCTTCCATTCCAAGGGTGCATGACACCTATGGTTTCCCGCATCCCCATAAATATTATAATTAAAAATTTAAATAATAAAGTTATAATTTATTAAAAAATCTTTTAAAAGAATTTTGCAGAAGCCTTGGGGGTCAAACCTTTTTTTAATAAAGATTCCCAATTTGCTAAATTTAATAATTTTAAAAATTTTCATAAACAAAGGGCGCAAAACCCAAATAATAATAAAAAAGTAATAATAATTTGTCTAAAATTGTGCAGGCACGGCACACCTTCAACATTCCCCCAACGCAAATAAAAAAAACAATGGTCCGTTTTTACTTCTCTCGTAGTGTCGGGTCAACCCCCGTCCACTAATGCCCACTAACAAACCCTTTATTGTCCATTTTTCTTTCTCATCATTCTTTACGATAGGCGACGTAGCATTAAAAAAAAAAATCTGTATCCCCAAATTTCAGCTGACTGAGAGCTTACAGTCCGTGTCCGTGGACTCTAACCGGCCCCTTCACAGCTTAAAGGGTTTTCGAAGACGCTTTAAATTTAGCTTTGTTTAACGGTCACGGGAAAGACAAACTTGGAATCGTGAATTTTTTAAAGGAGGATACACGTCTTTGGCAAAAAAAAATTCTCAATATTGCAAATGCTAAAAAAGAAGCGCGCGTACAAAAGGGGATTATTTTTTTTTCCCGGGGGTTAACTTAGTATTATCAATAGGCGGAAAGACATGCGGAGGACAGGAGCAGAGAACACAGAGCAAAGGGCAATGACAAGGAAAAAAGGGAAGGGAAACAGAGAAAGGGGTAAACGGGAAGGGAAAAAAGGAAAAATGTTAAAAACAATGAAATAATCTGAAAAAAAAATATACTTGCGCGGGGTTTTGGTGGGTGGTGGTGGGTGATGGGGGGGTTGGATGTGTGGGTGGTGGTGGTTTTGTGGTGGTGGTGGTGTGTGGTGGTGGTGGTGTGATGGTGGTGGTGGTTTTGATGGTGGTGGTGGTGTGAGGGGTGGGGGTGTGATGGTGGTGGGGGGGTGGGTGGTTTTTGATGTTTGGGGTGGTGATGGTAGGGTGAGGTGTGGGGTTTGGGGGTGAGGGAGGGGATTGTAGGTGGTGTGGGGTTTTGGGGGTGATGTTTAGTTGGGGTGGGTTGTGTGTTGGTAGTTAGTGAGGGTGGTGGTGATGTAATGTTTGGTGGGGGTTTTTGATGGTGGGGGTGATGAAATGATGGTGGTGGTGATGGTGTGAGGTTGGGTGGTTTAGTTGAGGTAGTGGGGTTGATGGTATGATGGTGGGGTGAGGGTAGTGGGGTGATGGTAGTTGATGGTAGTGGGGTGGTGATGGTGTGGTGATGGTAGATGAGTGGTGATGGAGGGGGGTATGTGAGGTAGTGGGATGGTAGTATGTAGTGGTGATGTAGTGGTGATGGTAGTTGGTTAGTGGGTATGGATAAAGGGTTTTTGGAAAGGGGTTTGGGTAGTGGTGATGGTAGGGGGTGGGGGTTTTTGGGTGATGAGTAGGTGGTGATGGTAGTGAGGTATGGTGATGGTAGTGTGGTGGGGGGTTGGAGGGGGTGATGGTATGGTGGGGTGGTGGGGGGATGTATGGTGATGGTAGTAAGGTAGGGGGTGTGGTAGTAAGGTGGGTGGGATGGTTGAAAGGTGTGGGGGGTTGTGGGTGGTGTAATGGTAGGGGGATGGTAGTGGGGGGATGGTAGTGGTGATGGTGTGTGGTTTTGGGTGGGTGTGGAGGGTGATGGTATTGGTGATGGTAGTGATGTTGGGGTATGGAATTTTATGGTAGGTGATGGAGTTGGTGGATTGGTAGTGGGGGGAGGGAAGTGATGGTGGGGGATGGGTTGGTTGGTGGTGGTGATGGTAGTGGGGGGTAGGGTGAGGTGTTTTTAGGTAGTGATGGTTAGTGGTGGTAGGATGGGGGGTGGGTGGATGGGAGGTATGGAGGGGGTGGTGGTGGGGTAGTGGTGATGGAGTGTGAGGGTTGGGGGTGTTGTGGTAGTGGTTAAAGGTATGAGGTGGTGGGGTGTGGTGGTGGGGTTGGGGGTGTGTTGGGATTGGGGGGGATGGGGGGTGGTGATGGTAGTGGTGAGGGTTGTGTTGTGGTGTGGTGGGGGTGAGGGGTAGGGGGTGGTGGGGGTGATGGGGGGGCTAGTGGTGATGGTGGGGGTGATGGTGTGGGGGTGGTGGGGGTGATGGAGGGTGATGGTAGGGGGTGGTGGTGGTGAGGTGTGGGTGATGGTAGGATGGTGGTGTGTGGTAGTGGGTGAGGTAGTGATGGTGGTGGGAGGGTAGGGTGAGGAGTGTGGGGTGGGATGGAGTGAGGGATGGGAGTGGTTGATGGGTTATGGGGGGTGGTTAAGGGTAGGGGGTGGTATGGGGAAAATTTTTTTTAAAAAAAAAAAAATTTGAGGAAGGGGGGGGATTGTTTATATTTCGGGGGGTGGTTTGGGTTGGGAACAAAAAAAACCCAATTCATTTTTTCAAAAAAAAAAAATTGAAACCTTAATTTCCGATCATTTTGCATTTATTAAAAAGATAAATTTTCCTCAAATTAAAAAATAATTATAATCAATTTCCCCCTTTTATTAATAAAAATTTTAATTAAAAAATTTTTTTTTAAATAATTATTTTATTTTTTTTAATATTAAAAATTTAATTTTAAAATTATAATATATATAATATATATTAAAAATTAAAATATATATATAATATTTTTAAATTAAAATATATAATATATAATAAATAAAAATTATTTTTATATAAATAAAATTATAATTTTAAATATTTTAAAAAATATATAATAAAATTTTTAAATAATATAAAAATATATATATATATATATAAAAAATAAAATAATATTTTATAAATAATAATAATAATATATAATATATATTATATATATATAAAAATTTATATAAAAATTTAATAAAATATAAATATAAAATAAAATATATAATAAAAATATATATATATATATCTATTAAATAATATAATAAATATATATATATAAATATATATATAATATATTAAATTTTTTAAATATAAATATAAAATTTTAAATAAATTTATATATATATAAATTTTATATTATATAAATATATATAATAAAATATTATATAATAATAAAAAAAATTACAATAAATTATAAATATAAAAATATATATTATAATACATACAACAGTTCATTCATTTTCTGGCACGACAACTTCCCCCAGCTGAATCTCCGTGAAACATATTGCCAGCCGAAAAGCAGGTTATCCCTTTTTAAAACGATCTCCGAGTTTCAGGGGCCCGGGGCACAAGAGCGATCTCCAGTGCTCGGTACTCCAGGCGGCATTGCTAGGCCTGGGGGGGCACGTACTGCTGTGTTTTTTTTCTTTGTAAAAATGTAAAGGGGGTCCCGGGGGCTATATATTAAAAATTTAAAATTTTTATAAAAATATTATATTTTATATATATATATATATATATTATAACATATATTATAAAATAACATAAATATATATAACACCACATAATGTGCCCATTAGGGAGTACAATGGTCAATTAGGAAGAACTAAATTTAAAATTAATCCCTTTTAAAAAATTTTTTCTTATAATTTAAAGACATATCTTTTCCCATTTTTTTTAATGTAAAAAAAAATAATTTTATACCAAAAGAACCTTAGTAAACTTACCTAAACTTATAACAAGTGCAATTTAAATGATCCTAATCCAACTAAATATATTTTTAAATAAGTTTACAATAATTTAATAATAAACAAACACAGTATAATGTATTTTTTTCGTTAGGTTCAAAATGATTTTTGCGAAATTATTGCATACACAAATTTTAGTTTGCCTTATTTAGCAAGAAGAGCGTTGCTATTTAAGCCAGAGTCGCAAGTTTTACCTGTTCGGTGCGATATATATATATATAAGAACAGACGAATACTGTTATAGGCCTACTGACCCATGCTAGTAGGCACAAGCCACACCCAATCAGGGACCAATCAGGGGCTGGCAGTGCACAAGCAAACATCTTGTGGTCCGCGAGGCTGATCAAGGGGCAGGCAGTGCACGAGTAAACAACTTGTGGTCCGGGAAGCAGTATTGAACATCCTTGAGGTTCGTGATGCGAATTTCTTGCTGGTACGACACGAACATATCTTATCCACAGCTGCTTACAATAGCCACACGAAGATCCTGCAAAACGTTGCTGCAGTTGCCATATTGCACACGCACACGCGCTCACACACACACACACACACACACACACACACACACACACACGCGCGCACAATTATCTCGCACCTCACTCAGACTATTTCCCAGCATCATACTGAAGACTTTTAGAGGCTCGTCAGGACCAGACAAGTTCCTCCTGACGCAGTGGAGATCGCTCATGGGATCAGAATGATGCAAGGGGAAATATCCTGAAAGATACGTCCTCCTCGTACTTTTGACAGAGTCGTATGTGTTTTGGATTTGCAGTGGTGGTGGTAGTGGTGGTGTTAATGGTGGTGGTGGTTGTGGTGGAGGAGGCAGTGTTGTCACTGGTAGCTTTGGTTTGGGAGTAAATTTTGTACCATATCACGACGTTTAGAGATAAGGTCGTTTTTAATTCCCAAGAGGAAAAGAAACACAGGTTTATTGTAAGGAAAGTACTATATGACACCTTATTCTCTTTCCTCCTGCTAGTTTGTCCTCGTCTCATGCAAAATTCACTCCAAAAATAAACAGAATTCTCAAGAGTTTGGTACATTTGTTACGCTATGTTTCGCCTCCAGGGCTTTATCAATTCAATGTTACACTTCACCAGGAGCTTTATTAATTCAATGTTTAGCTCACCATTAGATATATCGATTCAGTGTTGTGGTCACCAGGAAGTTTATCGTGTCAATGTTTTGCCACCAGGAGCCTCATAAATCTAAATGATGAAATTTATCAATCATTAGACTGACACGGTTCCTTGTAAGCGATATGCATCATAATATAATTTCCCAAAGGTTGTACCTATATCTAGTTTACTTACACACATGCCGGTAACATAGGGTGTCGCGTAAGTCAGGATCCCAGATGGGGTTCGAAACATACCGATCAATTAATCTCCCGAGTTTCTGTCTCCATGCTGATTATTATTGAACACTGACAAGTATTCATTAAACTTTAGCTATTCATGTACTATTATGCATAGGTGCCCACCATTATTAATACATGAATACAGACGATTAATTCAGCTAACAAATACATGGTGAATGGTGTTAGAAGTGATGGTGTTACATGCGTCGATGACTCATTTCGCAACTGTTCATCACTGTATTTTCTCCTCCAGCGCCTTTAAGGGTCACCATAGGTAAAAATGCAAGGGAATGAGATCAAGGCCCCTCACCGGCCACTCCAAAAGCTCTCGAAGTCCTGTCTGATGACCCTGTGGTTCCAGGCTTTCCAGACTTAAAGTCACGTGTAAAGTGTGACAAAAATATAATTTTTTATGTTTTGAGGTAAGGGACCTGAACCCTGGATCACTTTAAAAAAGTAAGTCCTACGTGGAATAAAAATAAATCATAAGATGATCTGTATACTTCAGTCTTAATCAAAGACCGAGTGTATTTATTTTTTCTTTCGTTGGGTTTACCTTTCCTTTGTTTCTAGTGCTAAACTTTCCACAATGTTTAAATAACTTTTCCGCAACTTAAAAATATAAAACAAGAGCTTGAGGGCCTTTGTACGTTTATTCAATTATTACTCGAGGTACTCTGAATTTGACTAAACATATATACACACATACAAAAAAATAACATTCTCTGTTCATATATTTGCATGATTTCAGTCACGCTTTTGAAGTGATTCCTCACCATGTCAGAGTACGTACAGAAAACATATGTATCTCACCACCGCATTTGTTAGGGATGTCGTGGTGTTCCAACCCATAACATTTATACTAAAAACGATATTGACGATATCATGTGTACATGTTTTACAGGGAGGCAGGTGGTCAATCCTCACCTGTGTTACCAATGCTATTTCTCACTAATCTGTTAATTAGTGTAAATGATATCATACGTTGTTGGAAACGCTCGTAAACTCTTGTCATTTGTTCTGTTATTATAAATAATTTAAGTGTAGCACACACACACTATCATGAATTAATCCGCTGCGATAAACATTTTGTTAAAAAATTATGTATACGCAATATACGTGATCTCGTACGAGTCCGTCTGCGTAAAGGTTACACAGGTTTCCAGAGAATTCAGTCACGGTAAATTCCGCGTATATTATGTTTTTTTTGGTAAGGATGACCTGTTTTAACAGAAAAAGACTGCCATCGTGGAATAAATAAGTTTGAGGTCTGGATACTGCCCTGTAAGTGAATGAGATGTAGGATATTTTTGTGCTCGTGGCAGTTTAATAATAACTTTGGTTATCAAATCAGCAGTAAATATTATTGCAAAATGAGCTACGAGCAAGAGTACGCAAGTAACAGTGAAAATTAATCACTGCAGTTGTCGTTGCTAATTTAATTTATGGGGAGAAACCCCTGACAAAAATACTTTCTGTCATGAATAATTTGTTCAGTGGTGACGGCTTTCTGGTGATTGCCATGCAAGACTAGTAGTGCCTAAGTACACATGATGTGTAGCGGATGACACTGGGTACCAACGGCACAAAGAACATCTGGTACCCAAAACGAACTCACGGGTCATGAATGTTTTACAGGGCAGTGGACCAATGTGTTCAGCCAGCTATTTCATAAGAACACTCTAGGCTTGTCTCTCGTTTAGAGTACAGGTAAGCATGTATTTAATTATAAATATGAAAGATACACAAATAAGTTTGATAATTAGACACATGTGCAACCTTTTGGTAATCTTTATTGAGAAACGTTCGCCACATCAGTGCTCATCAGTCCATACAAAGGAGAATCTTGAAGAACAGGGAGAATTGGTAATCATGTCTTCACTTGAATCGAATGTGTCAGTCCATCAATCTGAAAGAATACGGCATACTGCTGAGAATGAGCTTATAACCGTTAGGCAGGAGAGTGCTGAAGTCATAGTCGGAACATTTGTTCTGGTTGTAAGTAGTACTGTGCCAAATTACACAGTAACCTTCATGACTTCTGCACGATCCTGCAACGGTTTATAAGCTCATTCTCGCCTATGCGTAATTCTATTTAGAGTGGATGGGACTGACCACAGTCGACTCATAGGTTTGTTAGGGATGATACCTCATTCATCCTCCTGTTCTTCAAGATTCTCCTTTGTAGGACTGATGAAGCCACTGTGTGCGAAACGTTTCCCTCATACCAATGTCCCAAGAGTTATGCACATGTGTCTAATTTATCAACATGTCGGTTCTCTGAACCATTCATCTACAAATAAGAATTTGAAAAAGACAGCAGCTTTTAAAATTCGAAATTACAGCAAATAAGATTTTGATAAAGATAGCAGTATATAAAATATGAAAATACAGCAAATAAAATTATAAGAAAGACAACAGCTTATAAAATACGAAAATAGAACAAACAAGATTTTGAAAGAGGTAGCAGCATATAATATACGAAACCACAACAAATAAGATTTGAAAATTTACCTGAAGATTTACGTAAATTAATAAGAGATTATTGCGAGTAAAGGATGGTGTACATTTTGAGGTGTAGATCTCCCTCAAAAAATAATATATCAGTAAATCCGGTTCGTGTTGAGCAAATGAAGTCATCAACATGACTGAACTCTTAAAATAATTCCATCACACGAAAATGCAACACGAAATAGAAGTAATACTTACTGAGGTGAGATAATTACAGCAAACACGACACACGAAGATAAAGGAAAAATACGAAGGGAGGCTAAAATACGAGGGGAGAGTAATACGCAAAGGGAACAACACGAAGGGAAGGTCAGTACAAGGAAAAGCTTCGTCCACTGGGGGAATTGGAGTAAACAAATAATATATATATAAAAAACTATTTAATGTTTGAGGTTCGTGAGCGTTTATGCTAATTGGTCTTATCTCTCCCTCCCCCTTTAAAGGTAGATAATTGTCTTAAGGTGCGTGACGGATTAAAACTACACACGACTTTTGTTTTTATACCATTGCCACGGTAATGAGAGAGAGAGAGAGAGAGAGAGAGAGAGAGAGAGAGAGAGAGAGAGAGAGAGAGAGAGAGAGAGAGAGAGAGAGACCTGGAGAGATGAGGGGCAGATAGCTGGTTTGGAGGGATAATGCTCTGGCAAAAGAGTACTTAAGTGAAGTTCTGAGAGTGGTTTATCTGTCTTGATTACACAAGAGGGATACTGAATACTGTGAGAATGTTCAATCTGGAAGTTGATTCTAGAATTTTATCATACACAAAATACACTGAGGGTTACAGAAGTTTTTTTAAAACTATGAGAGTGTTCCATGAAGACAATGTACAGTCAATTGGAAGTGATTACTGAGATATTCTTCTCCGATCAAATAATACATAACTGTGGGTTTAGCAAAGTTTTTCTCTTGATGTAAATACATAACTGAGAGTTGTCTCCATGATAGACAATGAATACGTAACTGTAGACAAATCTGATATCATCTCATCATGCATAAAAAATGTGCATGATGCTACGCTAAACATCCTCTTTTCATTCTAGAATAAATAACCTGAATGTGTCACAGTGTAAGAATATCGACAATGAAGAATTAGAACATGTGCAACACTGGGATCTTTACTTGTAGACGTTCGTCACCATGGCATAATATGAACGAACTGTAGAAATAATGCGAAGGCAGTGGAAGACGGGTTCCGTCCCCTACAACTAGGTTGTTGATGAGTCTCACGAGAGTAAAGTGAACAGTGATTGTGTCCGGAAGTGTTAAGAAATATGTTCTCCATGCAAAATGAAACAAGAATGGAATGAGAACTTTAACTGGTGAGGTTAACACACCACACTAACCTACACCTTCATCTTGGGTGAATACATTCGCTTGTACTCTCTCTCTCTCTCTCTCTCTCTCTCTCTCTCGTCTCTCTCTCTCGCTTTCTACTCTTTATCTGCCTAGAGTTTGATTTAGCACTGCCATCAGCCTCACGATCGCTCTATAAACGCTTCACCTAACAATACGCTTTAGCTGAATCTTATCACAACTTGTTATTTAATGATCACCAGGCAGATGTTTCCCAAGAGAAACTTTCTGGAGATTCAGACCTGCACCTTACAGGCTCTTCTCCTCTCTATCTCTCATCTTCCTTTTCTGCCTGTGCTCCATCGCTTCCATGATTCCGTTGAACTTGGTTATATTAAGTTCTAAGAGTCCTGAAAGTGGTCTCTACAAGCTAAAACTTTATGCTACATCACTCTACGTCGTGTATATATTGGTTTTGCAATCATTTCGATGTAATCATTATGGAAACTTAAATTTAATATTAAACCAGGTAGAATTTGTATATATCCCAGAACCCACTAAACCGTGGAGGATATTTCAAGGACACAGATGGTGTTGCAGGCTCGGTTCTCCGTACTGCTAATCGTGACATTTCGAAAACAGTTTCACTGTTTTCTAAACCTGTGGTCCAATACAGCCAACCGAGGCATTGATGTCCACGCGGTGTAATTGAGATTTGTGGAAGATAGAGTAGGCAAAGTGAAAGTGGGGCCAAACCAAGCCACGTTCAGAACACAGCTCATTCCTGAGCGAAACATCGAAAGATAGAGGCTTTCTCTGCACGTCTTTCCGGATGTCCACGAAATTATGGGAAACTTGAGAAAGTCGTACAATAAAGCAAGACACGAGACAGCGTCTCTGGTGGAGTGGTATGGACAACCAGGATGGCTCAGACAGCATTACCAGGGATGGAAAAACTAATCATTCACAGGTACACTCTAGTATGGGTTGCTTGTCTAAGACAAGCAACACCTACGTTGTTTATCTTACTGCAAGACTCCCTGTGACAAGTGTTCTATAAATATTATTAGTTAAAATTAAGTGCTAAACACAGATGAGTCATACAACACTGACATTTGGCTACAAGAGCTTTTATATTAGTATGATAATCATAACTAAGAGCTCTTATATTAGTATTATAATCAAAACTAAGAGCTCTTATATTAGTAGTATAATAACTAAGAGCTCTTATATTAGTATTATAATCATAACTAAGCGCTCTTACATTAGCTTTATAATCATATCTAGGAGCTCTTACATTAGTATTATAATCATTAGAGCTCTTACATTAGTATTATAATGATAACTAAGCTCTCTTCTATTAGCATTAAAATCATACAGCGTTGTAAGTGCTCTTAAGGAGCTGTTCCAGGTGACATAAGAGTTTTTCAGTGTCAATTTTAAGAGCGGCTCTTACCTAATAATGACTACAATTTTTTTTTTACATGGAAGATTCCACATTTAATATATACAAGAATTGTATCATATTGTTTGCCTCTTCAAGAGGATGAGGGGGGGGGGAGGGGTGTCTTGATACATGTAAAGGGCCCTTGATTAAAGGACGTGCTTTAGCGTTTTCCCACGAAAGTAATAATATTAGCAATAATAATAATAATAATAATAATAATATAATAATAGCATTTACAAGAGAGGCACCAGACTTTATTAGTTTAATTAATTTGGATTACTATTATTAGCCATAATCAAGGGCTAAACCCGTAAGGGCGATTCAGCTCTGTGCTGCAGATTTAACCTTACCCCAGCATATTAATTAACATGAAGCTGCTGTTTATAACATTCTCAACTATAAAACTTGAAATCAACTTGATGATGGCTGAAGATAAGCCGAAACGCCGTACAGTTTATATTTCAAATGTGTCGAGTGATTATAACAGCAAGAAGTGTGACTCTTGCTGATTTAATTGCATTCTTAAACGTACTTCGTCAAAAAAAGAATCACACACACACACACACACACACACACACACACACACACACACACACACACACACACACACACACACACACACACACACACACACACACATACACACATTTCTTTAAGCATGTAATAATTTTTTTTCCACTATTTCGGGAGCCTATATTTTACACTAATTTTCCTCAGTTGAAAATAACTTGATGTGTCGGAGAGACAAGCGTGAGAAAACTCTCCACAGTGAGAATGTCGGCAGGTGAAACCTAATTCACCTGAGCTCAGGTGGTGCAGCTTTAAGGTGGAGAGGGAGAGAGAGAGAGAGAGAGAGAGAGAGAGAGAGAGAGAGAGAGAGAGAGAGAGAGAGAGAGAGAGAGAGAGAGAGAGAGAGAGAGAGAGAGAGAGAGAGAGGCAGGCAAAGACAGGGAGGATTGAGAGTGTGACCTTCCTATAGTATAAATCACAATTTTGTGTTTTAAATTGCCTTAAGCTCTCATAAATTGATCTTTGGTTGAAGCTAATGTTGATTCACTGAAACCTTGGTCGCTCGCACGGTAAAGTTACACTGTGGTGATACTAGTGGTGGTGGTGGTGGTGGTGGTGTGAGGGTGGTAGAGACTAAGGTGGTATTGGTGGTGGTTAGTGAAACGTGGTGTTAAAGGTCGTGGTGGTGGTAGTTGTAGTTGGCGATGGATGTGACTTTTAAGGTAATAGTTATGGTGGTAGTGGTA
Organism: Cherax quadricarinatus; assembly: GCF_026875155.1. Taxonomy (NCBI): domain Eukaryota; kingdom Metazoa; phylum Arthropoda; class Malacostraca; order Decapoda; family Parastacidae; genus Cherax; species Cherax quadricarinatus. Next base: position 30,585,179 of record NC_069405.1, read on the forward strand.
ACAGTGTTAATTGTTGTGGTGGTGGTGGTTGTTGGAATTCTCGTAGGAGAACGAATTTTCGAGATAGTGGTGGTAAGGGAAGACGTGATAGTGATGGTAGTAGCATTTATATTAGTGGTGGAATGACAAGCAAAATACCAACAAATACATCCACAATAACAGAGACAATTAAGAAGGATGCCCTTTGTTGGATGTCGGCTCAAGCGAGACATCACAATGGTTGGACTGTTAGGTTTAAAGCCTATCTACTGCATATTCCCTACACACTACTATTCAAGAGTATTTTAATCCCTAATACAGGGATTAAAGCAAAATCTTAGTGTATATCAACATATACATCCCTAGGTGTATATACACTGACATATAGTTCAGTGTATATAAACTGAGCAGAATGTATGTTTATTGTCCTCCTTACATTTTTTCTTGGTACAATGTATATACTGTGCTTAGAAACAAAATAACATGAGTCGGTGTACATACACAGATATACGTCTCTCGGTATGTGTATTCACTGAGCGCAAGAACAACACGACCTTACACACCCCATCACAGCGTGTGTGGCGAGGTGTTGGAAGGAGTGGCAGACACTGATGGAGAGGCTCTTTGGTGCCGTTGTTGTTACTTCATCCATCAAAGACAAAAACCCTGTCCCGGGTCATTGTCATAAGATGACCAGTTCAGTGGTGCCGGCACTATAGTACGGGCACTAGAGTGGAGGTGGGGCAACCATTGGCACTATGACACTGGTAAGCTAGAGCAGCAACGACCACTGGCTTACCCATGATGAACTCGGTGGTTTGAGTAAAAAGCCGCTAGATAAAGCGTCAACTCATTTTGTTTTTTTGCAGAGTGTGATACACAGGAGGTGGCAGAATGGGAAAATGCTAAATTATTGACGGGTTTAATAATAACGAGCCTAGCAACACTAGCAGGTTTAGATGAAATAGGCTAGGCCGTATTAATTTCACTGTGCAACAGAAAGAGCTAGCCAAAAACTTAGTATTCCTACGACAATTAAGAGGTGGAGGCGGCTGGATATATTTAGGATTCCATCAAGAGACAAGGGGTCTCTCTTGAGGAGAAGGAGTTAGTGACAGTGTTTTGATCGCCGACGAACGACCGAAGTTTTTCAATTACATTCACCCGTGTTATTTTCACTTATTATTTTTGCCTGTTTGAATGCCTGCCTATTTGCCAGCCTGTCGTCCCATCAATCTGTCTTCATACCATTTTAATCTAGCTGTCTGCCTGCTGGCATGTCTGCTTCGCTTCAGATCTGCTTGGCTGCCTGTCTCTCTGCTTGCATATCTGTCTGCTTGACTTTCTACCTGTCTGGCTTCCTACCTGCCTGCCAGAATTCCTGCCTGCCTGAACGAAATCGACATTGATAGGGAGGAGGGGTAGACAGCCGGGTGGAAGGGGTGGCAGAAAGCGGGTGAGTGACAGGCACCTGTGGGAGGGGCAGTAGCCAGGGAGAAGCAGGAGCCGAGGGCTGGGTGGTTAACAAGAGTCGAGGAAGGAGGGAGGGAGGGAGGGGATGAAGGGTACAGGGAAAGCAATTTGCATGTGGCTAAATTATGAGAGACACTGCAATGGTGTTGTATGATATCTCTCTCCCGCATAAGATAATGCTTCATAAGCTAATGAGAGAGAGAGAGAGAGAGAGAGAGAGAGAGAGAGAGAGAGAGAGAGAGAGAGAGAGAGAGAGAGAGAGAGAGAGAGAGAGAGAGAGATACACATAAAACAGAGGCAGACCCTGAGGACTTTCCATTTCTCCTGTGTCTCCCCTTTCCCCTTAAGGACAGAGTAGCTTAAATCCCCTCTATTCAATTACGTGGAACGGTATCAGAGTGTCGGAGGAGGCACGGAATCCCATGTAACTCTTCCGACCTTATACTAAGAGGGTCAAGAATACTTCTGTACTGAAGCTCTTTTTTCCCCCACTTGGAGGCGAAGAGGATTCAACATTTCTCGTTATAACATTTAGTTTTGTTTACATAGAGATTTTTGTCGTGGATACGTTCCTGTCGTTTGATGTGGGCGTTTTTCCTTCTTGTCAGAGAATGTGTTGTTTTCAAATCCACTTTTCATCAAAATGGAGGAAGACGTGTGAAGGATGAACGCATTAAACGTGTTCGTTAGCGGTTGACTAAGTTCCATCTTGCACTCTTTAAATACCCTTGAAAACAATTCGTCGAGGCCGGGAGATATATTTATATATTTTATTTCAGTTTATCTACTCGTTTGATAACCATATCCCTCGTGTAAGAATCTCAGTGCTGTCAACTACTTAGCGGAGGACGGAGCTGTTTCATCGATTTTGAGACTTAGCAGACACCAGCAGCGCCAACACTGCAGCTAGTATCAGTAATAATAGCGAGAAAAACAAACAGCAGCAGCGATACCAATGTAACGTTGCTACCTCCCCTCCGTCTCTCTGCCTATTTCATGTGTGCTGGGAGGCAGAAACCTTTTGCTAGTTGCCCGTCACAAATTACCCCGGCAACTTCAAATTCATTTCAGACTCCAGCAAGTATGAAATCTGCTTTGAACGTACGCTAAACCCTTGCGAATTATTCAATACTGCTATAATATTGGATGACCCTTATTAGAGCCAACTGGCCGAGTGGTTAGCGCAGTGGCCTGTGAGTTTTAGGACTCGCTCGTCATTGGTTCAAGCTTCACCTATTACGTGATTTGTTTGCAATCTCGTTAATACGAGTTCGTGAGTCACGTGGTCTGAGGCTAAGGAATGAGATAAAATACATTGCATTTTTTTTCTTTAAAGTGTTAGTACAATAATTATACAACAGATGCCCATCAAATCTTTGATAACTGTTCCCTTATGAATATCTGATCCTTGGTAGTAATAATGAGAATAAGGTCCATTAATAGCAGAACTTAAAGCAAATGAATTAAATAATTCTATGAAAAGATTAATAACTAGTTCACTCAAATACCTTAGATAGATACAGACACTTAAAAGAGAATACTAAATATAATTAAGTACATGACAGGGTTAACTGTAATACTGAGACTTTGTTGCAGTTCAGCAGAATATAAGCCAGAATGAGCATGTAATGCACTATACAACATACCATTAGCAGCCTCTAGTCTCACAGCAAGAGACATGAATAATGCAGCTGTGCATCACATTTTGGAGTAAGTGTCTAGGTGAGTGATGGGTAAATATACAGTAAATAGGTATGGTTTAAAGAGAGTTTATATCTCACTAGAGCGCCACGCCTGCTGACCCCCACCTCTCACACGGCCACCAGTTCCTACGGCAAACAAGTAGACTTTTCTACGAAGACTCAGAACCGTCAACACTGCAGGACAAGCACGCCACAGAGACAGCAACACTCAAGAACCTTTTGCGAATCCGTCAGGACCTGGAAACGCTGAAAGAGACAGCAGGACGTCAGAACTATGGCTGGGACAGTAAGCAAGAACCTACACGAAGGAGCAACGACAGACAGAGCACCCTCTTAGCCACGCATCGAGAGCCACTGTCAACCAATCAGAATGTGGTTTTAACGACTGACTGCCGAATTAAAATCGAGACTACCTAGCGACACAAATTGAGCTAAAGTACATTCCAGAACTACCTAAACGATCACTGCGTGAATTTAAGCAATGAACATTCATCCCTACCTAATTACGTACCTGAAAAATAAATTAATAATATTAAGAATATGTGAGAATGCACATCAATAGATATTTACGACACGAATTTTTATTTTACTTAACCCACAACATAGTAAATTATTAATTATATATACTCAGGTTATCGTGGGTTACGTAAAATATCTAGGTCAAATATCCAGGAAACATTTAGTCACATATGTAATAAATGATGAATAATATTTACTCAGACTGATCACAACTACTAATAGTAGCAGGAGGAACAGCAGCACAAACAGCAGTAACAGTTAAAATAACCCCAGTATCAGACACACCAGCACCCGCAACAACACCATCAGCAGGATGAGCAGCACCAGGAATAGATGCATCGTAAGCAAACACTAGCATCAGAAGCAGACTTATCTGAAGCATCAACAACAGGAAACAATAGGAAAAACAGCAGCAATAGCACTAGCAGCAAAATCAAAGCAGCAGTAACACCAGCTCCACCATCAGCAGCACCAACAACAGAGGTAATAGCATCATCACTTCCCCTCTTCCTCTTTGCATCTAAAACCCTTCACATGTTCGTAGTATGTCATAAACACTAGCTCGAACACTTGACCGCAAACACCTGCCTACAAACAGCTGCTTCAACATGTGGTCCAGATACCACTGACCTGATCACCAGCGGCAGCATCATCAGAGCCTCAGTGACTCTTGATAATAATGTCATCTTTGGGAGGCTGTTGACGTGGGAGATGTTTAATGAGTACTCTCAGATGCTGTTATCCTAGGAATGAGCTACTTGAAGGGTGAAGAAGGACGGTGGTGTCAGGTATGTCATAATGGGAGATGAGGGCTTCACAGTGATCACTTTAGTAAGAGAGAGAGAGAGTGAGAGAGAGAGAGAGAGAGAGAGAGTTACTACATTCACGGGGAATCGCGAATACTGTGGAGATTATTAGGTATGATCTGTTATTTTGTGCAGAGAAACATAAAAATTACCTCTTAACTTCTGCTTTTTCTCCGTGTGCTTCGGCTACTAAAGGTCATTCCGCAGGCCTCTGAGTAAATTGGATACTATCAGTCAGAAACATTTTAGTCCCGAAAATAAGGATTAAAATAAACGTTCTCTCTCTCTCTCTCTCTCTCTCTCTCTCTCTCTCTCTCTCTCTCTCTCTCTCTCTCTCTCTCTCTCTCTCTCTCTCTCTCTCTCTCTCTCTCTCTCTCTCTCATCTCTGAGCATCATCCAGCTATTTTCCAGCCTTCACGACCTATCTTCCAGGTCCTCAGTTCCCCCAAGTTGGATATGAAGTGCTCCAACAATTAATTAATTTCCAGTGATTTATAATGAGTCAGATGAGTTAAATTATGAATCATCAGAAATTACAGTGAGTTCCCTCGCAGATCAACAAGTCGGTTTCATATCTTGATCAGTCTAAAAAGATTTTTTTTTTTGCTCTCCGGGACTACATCAGTGGGTTGTTTACTTTCAAGGGAGACGCCTAGGTACTGGTGAAGGGCTCTTGATCCACTGAATAAGAGACATCTTCCCCTACCTCAGATCAAATGTGATTACTTACAATAATTACGCAGTTACTAATACCAAGATTATCCTCTGCTATAATTGAAGTTTACCTTACATGTTCTACACCATGCTGTTACCTTTACATTATGCTGTTACCTTTACATTATGCTGTTACCTTTACATTATGCTGTTACCTTTACATTATGCTGTTACCTTTACATTATGCTGTTACCTTTATTAGTTTTCCACTACGCTATTTACGTTACTTGTTCTATATTATTCCTGTGGCATGATGTAGAACAACTCTTATAATCTTATAATCACCTCTTCCTGCCTATATATAGCCGTCCTGCTCCACTTCTAGTTAGTGTTACTTTGTAAATGGTCCAAGTCGGACCGAAACGTCGTCGTAAGCTTCTCTCTTTTATGTGCGGGTTATTTGTGTATCGTTCCAGTCACGGTATTGTGCCTCTTTTTTGTTATCTTATAATCATGATGTAGAACAGTCTTGCAATCACCTGTATTCGACTGAAGAAGCCTTCTTCGCAGTCGAAATGTTTCGATAATAAAGATACATTAGTGTTGTGTATGTGTATTACTGATTACCTTATCGGTACTGTAAACCATTTATAAAATGGCGACAGATTGGTTAATGATTGGTTAATGGGGCGTGAAGCCTATCCACTACACTAGGACCATGAAGGCTGAGGTAACCTCACCAATAAACAAGAATATTCTATCCCAAAAACAGGAATTAAAATGAACTTTTGTCATATATAAATATAATAAGCTGAGGGGAAATATACCTGCGTCTGCAGGTGGCGGAGAACATCCTATCTCTACACAATGTTCCTAGCATATCTATAAGTCCTCTCAGATCCATTTCTATGTATACGTTTTAACAATATATCAGTTATTCTCAAGAGTCTCTGTGAAATTCTTGAAATATGTTGTCTATGCCGTAACTCTGTATACTACGTACAGTTTTCTAGTCCACATTCTACCTATTTTCGGTACGGCCTATTAACGTTTTTTTTTTACCATTTGCAATACGTAGCAAATAATACAGTTTAATGTCATTATTCAGTTGTCAAATCAGCGTTTTATATTTTTTTTCATACGATTTTTGCGTCATCGACAAACACATTCATAACACTTCATTACTTCGGGGAAAATACATTATATATATACACACACAAAAAAAAAAAACGGGGAAAAGTACAGAGCCTTGCAGGACCTCTGATAATGACATTTTTTCCCCCGAGGACATTTTTCCTCTTATTACTGTTAGTATTTTTCCTTTGTAAGCGGCGAAAAACTTTCATCATTGTTATGCTTTACCTTTTATATTCTCTTGTATTTGGTAGGTTGCAGATTAAGCTTTCACGGGGAACTCAGTCAAAAGCATTTTTTTAAATCAAGGTAAATGCAATCGACCTCGTTTCTTTGCTGTATAATTTTTGTGACAGTTTAATAGATTGGATATAGAGGACTTTTGCTGATCTGAAACTGAATTGTTTGATAGTTAACAATTTTTTTTTCTCTTTAGGTTTTATTCCACTTTTCTCTAATGGCTTTTTTCTGAGTCTTTTTTTGCATTACTTTGTGTGTATGTGTGTGTGTGTGTGTGTTTGTGTGTGTGTGTGTGTGTGTGTGTGTACTCACCTAGTTGTACTCACCTAGTTGAGGTTGCGGGGGTCGAGTCCGAGCTCCTGGCCCCGCCTCTTCACTGATCGCTACTAGGTCACTCTCCCTGAGCCGTGAGCTTTATCATACCTCTGCTGTGTGTGTGTGTGTGTGTGTGTGTGTGTGTGTGTGTGTGTGTGTGTGTGTGTGTGTGTGTGTGTGTGTGTGTGTGTGTGTACACGTGCGCGCGCTCAGTATTTACCTAACT